>JAWRVF010000132.1:409966-602703 GCA_036785485.1 Physcomitrellopsis africana | reverse complement strand
CTATTGATACATCTCTCACTTAGCTACATAGTAAATTATATATTAAATATATATATACAATATTTTCACATGGTAATCAAACCACAACCTAATAACATATATAAAGCATATATTTAAAGATTATTTGTATTATTTTGTACAAGTTAGATCCTCACAATTTGATTTTCTAGCAAGACAATGCTTTAAGTCATTCAACCAAATTTATACAAGAGTGATTTAAGTTGAAGTCTTTTCAAAATTTTAAGTAGAAAGCTTAATCACTAAATCTAAATATAATTGAATAGTTATAGATGCTTCTTACATGTTACTTAAATTATTTTGGCAAAGATCTAATAAGAATGTTACAATTATGGAAGAAAGTGATTGAAGTGTTCTTTGCAATTATTGTTGAGGAATATATGAACTATTATAAAACCATGTCTAAATATTATCATATTATAATATAGCTTTTGGATGGAAGTGTAAATAAAGATCTATATCTTAAAAGGACCTAATTGTAAATTTGATAAAAAAATTCTTTAAAACTTATAGATAAAAAATACGAGGAAGTAAATAATTTTATATTTATATTTTTAATTTTATTAAAAAGACTTCTACTTACTTTATAAGGCCATAAATAAGAAAACATAAGATAGATTTTATATAAATCTATTATAAAGATAATTTCTAAAAAAATTAACAAAGAAAAATAAGTTGATATCTAAGGTGGACCATTTATAAATCAAGATTAAAACTAAACTATGAGGCACAAAAACAAGTGCCTATAACAAATGTGGGATTTTTTTTGTTGATCAAAAAGTAGTATCAAAGAAAAAACTTTAAAGTGGTTTTATATATGTTAGTTTTGAACAAATTTAGTTTGTATAGACTTTAAAAGAGCTATGCAAATTCAAGGTTTAGTTTTGATGACTTAGTTTTTGAGAAATAAAGTGGGATTTACGTTTTGAGCAATTTTGTATATTTTGTAATAAATCTACAAGTAAAATTTTATAACTTTGTATACATGCTTGTACTAAGTGTATGATACAAATTTGAGCTTAATTGATTGGTTAGATTCAAAGTTATTAAAATTTAAGTAGATTAAAGTATTGATAGTTGGTAGTTTTAAAGCCAATAAGGATTTTAAAGATTTACAATAATTTTTTAGTTGAATTGAAGTGAAATTCTATAGATTAGTAATTGAAGTAAATACCAATATCTATACAAATTTTGGGATCAAATTAAAGGAGCAAGAAAGAGATCTCGGTGCTAAGAATTTGACATTAAGGTTAAAAAAAGAAGCCATCCAACATCTAAGCAATTTGTTCATCTTTTTTCTCAATTTATACTTGCAATTCTTCTTAATTTTATTGAGCATGGTTTTAACTAGGAGATTGAAAGGTGTACAAATTTTGAAGTGGAATTAATGGTTATTTAAAAATTTGCAAGATTTTTAATCTATTATTGGATCTATTTTGCGCTGATTTTGATTTGATTAGGATTCAGCTAAGATTTGGTAAAATTTGGTTAAGATTTATTAAAATTTGATTAAGACTTAATTAGAGTTTGTTAGGATTTGACGGAATTATTTTAGGATTTTTTTAGGATTTGATAGGATTTAATAGAATTGTATTAGAATTTAATAGAGTTGTATTAAAGTTTGTTTAAGGCTAGTTAGAATTTTCTTAAGAATTGTTTGGAGTTTGATTAGGTTTTTGATAGGATGTACTTAGGATTTATAGAGTATACTTAGAATATCTTGGAACTTACTTAGGATTTTTTTATATTATTTATAATTATATAGGATTGTAATATAGAGTTAATAGAAGTTAAAATCAATTAAATTAAAGATTCTAAGATGATCAAGATTATTAAGATGAGTGTTTCTAAACACCTCATGCAATTTTTTTTTTAGATTATAAGAAGAACTTCAAGATGAGACAAAACCCTTCTAAAGCCAAATGTCTAGTGTATTCCTAAGCTAAATTTTACATAACACTATAGCATATTGTAAGAATTTTAAAAACTAAATGATATTGGATCAAATTTTGAAGTTTAATTTTCTAGCAAGTATAAAATTAAGTTTTTAAATTAGTTTTCCTTTTGTGGTTATATACTTTCTTATATTAGTGCTTCTTCTTTAATACTTTATAAGAATATATAAGACAATATATAATGTTATTTTTAATTTTTACTTTTTGGTTGTAACCACGTAATTTCTAAGCAATGTATCTTGAATTTCATCATGTAAGTTTTGTACTTAGTTTTGTGAGTTATAATATATACTAATAAAAATATTAGAATATTTAAAAATAAACTTAAATATATTATTGGATATATTTAATTATTTTTAATATTTAATAATATTTTTTGAATGCCATGAATAAATAAATTTTAATTCTATAATTTGATATATATATATATATATATATATATATTTATTTATTTATTTATTTATAATATTTTTAAATTTTATATATTTATTATTATTAATTAATTTATAGATAATTATAAATATAAATTAAGTATAGTTTTTTAGTGCAATGAATTTATTTAAATAAAATTTTATAGAAGTTGAATGTGCATTCTATGTTTAATTTCTAATTATATTACATGCTTCTAAATTAACTTCAAAATAACTACTTTTGAATCATTAACAATTCATGATAATACCAAAAAAAATCAAAGCACCACTTTAAGATTTTAAAAACCTATTTATAAACTTTAAAATAATTTAAAAAATAATAGTAATATACTTTTAAGAATTAAACATATACATTAGATTTGTAGAAATATGTAAGAATATTTATAGATATTTGATGAGATTTATAATAAATATTTATAAAAAAATGACCAAAATTGAATTATGGCCATTTTGAATGACATTTATAAAACAAATAATCAGTGAAATAAAACAAATCAAAGAATACATTTCAAAATGAAATGTTTTCATTTTTTTTCTTCACCACATCAAATTTACTATCATTATGTACATTTTTGAATAAGTGAAAAATAATTATTTTAATTCTAATGAGTGAAAATATTACTTTAAACTATATTTGTGTAAAAAATATACTGTGATTAAACTTTGAAACTTTATCAAATAAAATCTTTCAATCATAAATTTTAAAAAATATCTATATTATCATACAGCTGTCTTACTGATAGATTGAATAAATTTGTTTTGTTTTATTGACTTAATTCTAAAAAATTATATAAGGTAAGCTTGGTTCTTTATACATATTACAAAGTATGATTTATTTGTTTTCCTTTAATTTGATGAAACCATGTTGTAAAAAATATGCATATAATCACATAGTATTAACTATAATTTATGCAATATACTCTGGAATTTATATTATATTTAAGTTTTATAGTAAATGTGACACACAAATACACAAATTTATCATGTCTAAGCATTGGACATAAAATAAAAAAAAGCCTTTTTATTCTGGTATTTAAAACTTTGCACATCAAATTTCATTTTACATGCATTGATAAAATTTTAGATGAATAATTAAATGTAAGATACATTTGATTGGAAATAATTCGTATTTAAAAAAGAAAAAAAGAAACCAATGCATTAATATCATGTCATATGATCAATGACAGAGGTTAATTATATATTTAAAACAAATGACTTTAACTTTACTTTAAATTTTTTTTAAAAAATTAAGGTGGAATGGAAAGAATAATAAAACCCATCTGTGTAAAATATCAAAACATCAGCTACAATACACACTACTTGAATTTCAACTATGTTCTTTTGTTTATCTTATGTCATGAAAAAATCATAATTATAGTAACTGGTTTGATGTAGAAAACAAAAGAAAAAATGTTGCATAGATGTGTTTAGCTTACTGAATTTATTATAGAGATTTTACTGGAAAAAATAAAAATCTTTATTTATAAAAAAAAAAGTATATAAAAGTTTGTACATTTGTAGGCTATGCAAATTGTCAACTTTGAGCTACACTTTGCAGTCATTTGAAAATCATTTTAAAGTCATGGTGTTTTCATAATGAGGGGATGGATCTTATTAGGCTTTGATATATATATATATATATATATATATATGCATATGTAATTATAATTTTAGAAATAAAAAAACAGGAATCAATTAAAAACTTTTGATGGCTATCGTTATTTGAACTTATTCATTTAAAGGGAAACACATTTCAACCTTTTAAGACTATCTTTTTTAGATTTTCAATTTTAATGTGGATGCATTCTATGTTTTATATGAATTTTTATCTAAGCACTATTTCATCATAAAAGCACTACTCACCTTTATTGAATAGTTCAAACAGTTTTATCTAATGAAACGAAGCATGGACTTTGAGTAATTATTTTAATACTTTCCAGATGTGGTGATCAATCATAGAACCCTAGAAATGTTCAAGTCAAGACCTCCCTCCAAGGAAGGTCTTGCTTTCTACTAAAAGGATTGACTTTTCTTATGCACAGTTTTATTCAAATCGTGTAGATAAACAAAGCTCTTTAATTGAATCGGATAATCTCACACATTTTAAATAGAAAAAAGTGAAGAAAACAGAAGATTTATATCAACTTGCTGAATCAATCTTCTTCAAATATTTAACTGTTTTTTTAAAAAAAGAAAAACAATACAGAACAGAGAAAGGAACTTAGAATTCTCAAAAGATATGTTTGTTCGTTTTGTTTTGTTTCTTTTGTTTAATTTTTTTTTTTTTCCCGAAACCCAACATACGTGCTCTGTCAACTTGAAGAAATGACAACATTTCACCACTAGAATCTAAAAAATGGTTCAAAATACCAAATCATTGTAGAGAACGACAACATTCCACCGCTAGAATTTGCCAATCGGTTCAAAACATCAAATAATTACGCACCCCAATGAACAGCAGTAAAGATCCACATCAACAAACATCCAAATCCACACAACTGCTAAGAATCTTCAAGCCACAAAAAAAAAACGTCTTATTCAACCTCAATTTAAAAAAAACACAGATCACTTGCAAATCAAACCAGCTCACTCATCACTCCATAACTTCAAACACTCAAAACACAGAAATCCAACACATTTCCAACTCACGCACCACCCATCACAATGCATTATCCACAATCTGCTTCAAAAATCAAGCCACGGCAGTGCACAAAACCAAACTCTAATCTGCCAAAAAAACCGGGTTTGAGCATTTCACGGAGGCATTCAGGGGATAATAATGTAGGGCTGGAAGGATTGGTGGGATCCGCAGACCATTGACCTTTGTTTATTTTGTTTAAATTACTTGGAAGTCAACAAAGGCGTTGAGCCTTTTGACTTGGACTTTGCCCAGTTCGGTGACTTGTGGCCATGCAGCGGCGAATGGCCGATGGAGTTGCAAGCAGCCTGGTTGACTTGAGCCACATTAATGTGCAGCATCTCAACTCTCTCGGAAGAAAAGGCGAGGACCTGCATCACAAAGACACCACGCTCACTGTTCGCAGATCAACCTGGAAGACGTTGACCCACACTGTGGAATCCACTCGGCGCGGCGCTGAAGCCCATGGGGAGAAAAGTGAATCGGAGATGTTACCACCGATGCGCACACCCGGGTCCCTTCGCTATGTGGGTTTCTGTTGCTGTGGGCTGAATTCCAGGGAGTGGGTTACGCAAGTTTACGGAGTTTGAGGTCAATGATCTCGAACTCGTGCGCATCGGGCGTCATAAATCCCACGCCTGTGGACACGTGTTGCTTGTCGGTATCGACGTGCTGCAGCTGTCGCATAAGCTCGATGAAAGATGTAACAGTAGGCTTTGTTCGTTCTTGTGAAGCGCCATCCGAGCCTCTAGCCTCGCGAGACGGTTTGAATCGTTGGCTGGTCACGTCAAAGAGTGTGTTAAAAAAGCCGAAGTCTGTGTGTCAGAATTTCACAGTGTTTTAGACGTTTTTTTTTTTGTAGTACTATTTTAATGTCGTTTGCCGTGGAGACGTGGTGATGCTTTCCCTTCAAAAACCTCCTGGCTTGACTCACTGGAGAGTAGCGTAACCCTCACTGAAACCTGTTGGCGCTGGCGACTGTTCAAGTGTTTGAAAAGCAATTAAGAAAAATTCAATACCCAGGTATCCTTCAGTGGTGGGTAAACGAATCCTCACAGGTTTTAGGTGAAAATTCTAATAATTGGTTGCCCATCTTGGATATACTTGGCCTGGTCGACTCAATATCACGAGGTTTGCTGTGATCAGCATCTGTGGTGATGCAAATCTGATGCACTTGACGCGAGGGTAGAAACGCAGGTCCAAATTCCACCGCGGTTTGTTGGAGTCACCGTGTACTGAGCTGCCTGCATCATTTTGCAGAGCTTACCGCAAGGTGCTTCCATTTACAAACAGTCTGCTTCCACGAGTCTCATGCAGCTTTTACTTAAGTTTCCAGTCGCAGTCTTGTGATGGTTTCTGGACTTTCCAAGAGTTCAGTGTAGAACTGGAGGCAGTCTGTCGATGCTGAAGTCGGAAGTTACAAACTTCTTGCGTTCTCTTTTTGAGATGTTAAGCTGAATCTGTAAGGGTGGTTGTTGTTTGATAACTATTTGATTCAGTTTCCTCTATAGCACTAGAGGGTTTTTATTTTGCGTAGAACGTTCACAGATCCATGTTGTCTTCTGAAGAGCTTCTAGTCTTCGATTCAGCTGGTTTGAAGGCGGCACCTTGACGGAGTCTCACAACAACAAGGTCGTCAACCGGTCGACGGGGTTCGGCTAGAGTTCGTCAGAGTGGTGTGAGACCGCAAGTAGCGAAGCAGAGACATTTTTTCATTACGAGTGATATTACAGGTCGGGTGAAGCGAGGTTTGAGCGTGGCGTTTGCCAGGGGTGTGAATCTAGAGGACGAGGTGAAAATAAGCCGAAAAGAACAAGCGACATGAGAGTTGTACCCATTTCCCGGACAGATGCAACAAATGACTGAGTGGATATTGAACAAGTGTCAGTCGATTGAATCTAGGAAATATAAAATCGTGACACCAGCATGGATTCGTCTGAGGCGAAAAGACGCAAGGATTTGGCTGCTTCCTATGTCCGGCAGTTCTTCACACTCGCGAGCTGTTTCATGCTAACAATTGGATTGTTGTCCGTCCACGTTGGTGCGGCTATTTCTGTAGGTGAAGTAGGGTTGAAGCCGAGCACTGGAAGACGACTGCTGGTACGTCTCGCCTTCCCAGCTTCGGCACATCCTAAATTTTTTGCATCGATAGTACTGTCTTGCAAAAATCATTCATGATATATCGGTGTTTGTGACCCAGAGATTAAAAAGCTGTTCTTTCATCGCAGGCCGTGAACTCAACGCGAAATGTGGTAGAGGATGGTGAGGCTTTGCTTCAAATCAAGGCCGCGATCACCGTCGATCCTACAAATGCCACATATTGGTGGAAGCGCACTGGAGCCAAGCAAACGCTGAATCCTTGCAGAATGAAAAATTATACGAAGCACTATTGGCCTGGGATCGATTGCACTGACAGGAGAGTTACGTCCATAAACCTTGCCAACATGAGCTTGAAGGGTACATTGAGCCCCTTCCTCGGCGCTCTCTCCTCATTGAAACAGCTCGACTTGTCTAACAATCTACTTACTGGGGTGATTCCGTTAGAGCTTGCGCAAGTAACCAATTTAGAAACCTTAAATCTCGGTAACAATCGTCTCGACGGGGCATTGCCATCTTTCTTGGGGAACATGAGGAACCTCACTTCATTGAATGTAGCAAACAACCTGTTAGTAGGATCTATCCCGGCCTCGATCGGCAATATGTCAGTTTTGCAAAGGCTCAACATGTCGACGAATAACCTCAGGGGCCCAATCCCTGCAGAATTGAATCTGTGCAAGAGGCTCACACTGGTAGACTTAAGCAGGAACAGGCTTCAAGGGCCTGTTCCTTTCCAGAGCTTAGGGAATTTGACGTTGCTCAATTTGCGAGAGAATGATCTAACAGGGGATTTTGTCACGAAGTTGGCTACGTTTCCGAAACTGCAAGACCTGGATTTATCGTATAACAGCCTGACCGGAAGTATACCGGCCAATATTTCAACCCTCCCTCTGACGAACCAGCTCTCCCTGGGGTATAACAAACTTTCTGGAATCATCCCAATCGAAATCGGTGGGCTAGCGGTCCTACAACGAATCAATCTTTCGACGAATCTATTCACCGGAACCTTACCCGAGGCTGTGGGCTCACTCTCTGCACTACGTGAACTTGATGCATCCTCCAACCATTTGGCTGGTCCGCTACCGGATTCGCTAAGTACTGGTGCCCTTACTTCTTTAGTCGTTTTGAACGTCTCGCGTAATATATTCGGTGGGAGGCTCCCCCATCTTGCTAGACTTAAAAACACCCTCAGAGTGTTTGACGCATCTTACAACAATATCTCAGGTTCAGTTCCTGACAATTTCGTTGACTACCTCTCGCTTTTGTATCTCAATGTTTCGCATAACAACTTACGCGGAGATGTTCCATTCTTTCAAGAACACGACGGTGTGAATACGAGCAGCTTTATCTACAACAAAGTATGCGGGCGGAACTTTGTGTTGATAAAAGATTGTAAAACTCGATCAGGGGAGGACCACTCGAATTCCAGAAAGAACGACATGGTTGCAATATTGGTGGGAGCAGCAGTGGCGTTTGTGGTGGCGTTTGCGACCGCAGTATATTGCTGCAATAGATCGCTACGAAAAAATAAACAGATCGCAAAAGACACACCAAATGTTTCTATGGAGCTAGGAGCGGAGGTCACCCCAGAGGATATCATGCGCCTCACTACAAATTTCAACGAGCAGAACAAGCTCGGTGCTGGAAGCCTGGGCACCGTATACAGAGCAATCCTCCCCGACGAGAGTGTGGTGGCGGTGAAGAGCATTGCCATCCAAAAAGGCGAAATCAATACGAAAGCAGAACAAGCCATAGCTTATGGATTTGAAAGCCTCGGCCATCTGCGGCACTGGTCGCTCGTCAAGCTGCTGAGTTATTGTTGCAGTCCTGACATCAATGCAATCGTAATGGAGTACATGCCAAATGGCACGCTCAACAATTTGTTGTACCCAACGAATAACGACCAATTCGGGAGAGTGTTCAACTGGCATCTCCGTTTGAACGCAGCCATAACTGTAGCCGAAGGATTAAACTACCTTCACCACGAATGTCCTACTCCTACTGTCCACGGTGATTTAAAACCGAGCAACATTCTGTTCAACATCTTAATGGAAGCAAGGGTTAGCGATTTTGGTGTGGCCAAGATATTGCGTGCTCAAGGAGTTGGTGCTGGACGGGCAGCTCATGCCAGTGGCTATGTGGCTCCAGGTATAGAATCCCAAACTCTAAACCTATTCTACAGTCGAAATGTGCAACATTCATACTTGAAGACAAATCTCGCTAACTACGGAAAAAATCTATAATTGCAGAAGTTTCAACTGAAGGACCCACGATCAAGGGCGACGTCTACAGCTTCGGCATCGTCCTACTGGAAATGATCTCTGGCCGGAGTCCTCAATCTCTTGCAAACGGGCAGACCTTGCCGCGATGGATACGAGAAACACTGACGGATTCCAAAGCGCTCCCGAACGTTCTCGATGGGATCCTCAAGGAAGAATTGGAGGAGAAAGACCAGAAGATATCGATGGTAATAGGCGTGGCGCTCATGTGCACACGCGACAACCCACAAGAGCGGCCCTACATCAACACAGTGCTGAAGGATCTGAATCGCATCAAGGCGAGAACAGAAGCAGGTAGCAGGACCGGATCAATGAGGTGGCGAAGCAGTCCGAGCACGCACCGAAGAAACGAAGAAATCCGGCAAGAGGTGCCCGGAATCACCATGACACCATCTCCTCCGATCACACCCCCGGGCGGTGCTCCACCGCCTCCGTTGCCAATCAATGGACTAACTCACACCCCCTCGCTATCGAATTGGACCCCATCGCACGAAAACAGATGAGCACCACATCTCACAACCCTACTACCAGAATTCGCCCATTCTCGCGCTCCTCGAGCTAGATTACGACCTGCAATTCATGAAGCGCCTTCGATATCGCTCTGATTCGGCGACAATCTCAACATCTTTCCGATACTTGGTGCAATTGGCTGCAATTCGGGTAGAAAAACTCGCTACCCACAATTTGTCCCTCGCGTGTAAAATAAACTTTAACAGTAGACTTATCGATGTTCGATGGATGTTTCCGCCGCACACAAATATCCTTGAAAACCCTAATTAGGAATTGAGCAATGCCGCTTCGCTGCGTCAAAGCGTGAATAACACACGCGAAACCCTAAAACAAAATTGTAAATGACCAGGTTTTCGGGTTTAGTGAAAGTTCTGATTCTTGCATGGATAATGGTGATGAGCGGCACTTTCGAATTCTGACACTTTGGTTCTGATTATTCGTTTTAATAAAAAAAAGACTTCTTATCCCTGAAAAGTTCTGATCAGCTCTTTGTTATTGTTTTCATTGATATGTATGGATGTTTTTCATTGTTGTGTTGTGCTTTCTCTGTGAATTTACAAAGTTTGGAGTTATTGTGTAACATGTGATTTGTATGACAAAATGTGATTGTGTTGGGTGTAATCAACTATGGAGAACTAAAAAAAGAAATAAACTGGCTTTTGAGAAGTAATATTAAAAGTATTAATAATCAAG
The DNA here is from genome assembly GCA_036785485.1 of Physcomitrellopsis africana. NCBI lineage: Eukaryota > Viridiplantae > Streptophyta > Bryopsida > Funariales > Funariaceae > Physcomitrellopsis > Physcomitrellopsis africana. The sequence continues at coordinate 592,082 of JAWRVF010000132.1, read as the reverse complement.
ATTTAAGAATGGATTTGTGTGATAATCAAACAATTATTTTTCTTTCCAATTTGAAAGTTGCATAATCTAATATTTATAAATAATTGATTGTGCACAAGCCAATGTCTACTGTACCACATTAAAATTATATCATAACAGTGTATAAGTAAGTGCTGCTAAATCTTTCTTTAAAACTCTAATTTTGTTTTAAAAACTAACAAATTTTGCAGTATCATTACCTATGAGAGTAGACTTGGTTGAAAACAACATACAAAAGAACAAAAAAATTACAACAATTTAAAGCAGATTGTAGATGTCATTTAAACATAAAAGCATCAAAGTCTTTTTTTATTGTAATTTGATATAATTTAATAATTACATAACTTATTAGAACTAATATTATTTCTAATAAAAATTGTGTTTTCCATTCTAAGCTATTTAACAGATCTAATGCTATGCCTTCTAAATAATAAAAATAGCCAATATTGTGATTTTAATTGTTAGTTTATATTTTTTCCTTTCTTTTCTTACAATATAATCTTTAATTACAAATTGGATCCTCTAATTGTAATTACAAATTAAAATAAGAAAAAAAAAAGACAAAATTTAAGAAAATATTTGGATCATTTTAAGATTATAATATATGATATATAAGTGCTATAAGCACAATTTCTATAACATAAGGAAATATATATATATATATATATATATATATATATTGACATGCTATTTGCATCTAATTATTATTATTATTAATGCAAATATTGCCATGATATTTGTCTTAGTTTTAATAAACTCTTAGTTGCATTACAATAATATTATTACCAAATCAACAAAAAAAATAATATTTTACAACCAATTTTGTATATAAAAAAATAATACCAATAATCTCCTTCTATCTTATAAATCAAAATTTTAATCCTCTGCAATCTTGCAAATCAAAACATTTGCAAGGAAAATTTTTAATCTAAAATTACAACTATAAAATTTTTTAAACACTAAACACATTTTTTTTTTACATCCTTATTTATTTATTTATTTATTATTTAATATAAAAATTGATATAAATTTGTTCTCAATTTTATAAAATTAGTTTTAAGACAATATTTCTTTTATTCAACCAATGCTTGATGTTATTTTAAAGATTTTTTTGTTTTTTTTTTTTTTATTTGAGAAAGAATATTTAATTTTTTTTGCAATATTTTAATATATTATGTAATTATAAAGTCAAAATGATATTGTATTATACTTGTTCTTAATTGTTGTTCACTCAAATCTTGTATGTTTATAAAACATTTAAACTTCTTGTCATATTTATATATTTTTTATACATATTAATCTACTTCAACTAAATATTGAAATTCTTTACAAACAACTATTATATTAAAAAAATCTTTATGGTAAATTTGTGATTAGTTTCATTTGTAGAAAAAATTCAAGAATAATGTGTAATAGGCCAATATTAGCCATTATTGCTATACTATAAAAGTGCTAAGTTAAGAACAATATTTGATGCCATTGCTTATATATAATTTAAAATCTTTAGATTTATACTTGTTAATATTGGTAATGATATGGATATACTCTTCAACCTTTTTGAACTTTATTGGCTTTATCACTCAATGAAAATTATTGTTGTTGTTGTTGTTGTGTGTGTTTTTTTTTTTTTTTTTTTTTTTTTTTAATTTTTTAATTTTTTCCTTTTAGTTTGCTTTATTATTTGAATTAAAATTTTAAAATTCTTTTTAATAAAATTCTTGTAAAAGTTTACAACTTCTATTAAAATTTTAATATTTTTTAATTTTTAAAAGTATTGTAAATTATTAAAAAAATAAATAAAATTGCTCAAATGTTAAATAATTGGAAGTGTATTTGTAAATCTATAAGGTATAAAATTATATACAAAATATTTCTATTTGGCACAATATTTTATTTATTATTTTAATATATTTATTTAATATATTTCTATCTACTTCTATCTATTTTTATTTACTTTAATAATCTTCATATAAATAATATCTAAAGTTATTCAAGTAATTTTTGTAATCAATGATAATATTTATTTTATTTTATAATTATTTAATTTAATTTTTTTATAATCAATATACATCTTAATTAATATAATCCTATTAAATTGTCAATAATTTCTATAATATATATTGTTATAAAAACATTGCTTAAGTAGAATAAGATTCCAAAAGTTCAAAAGAATTAAAATAGAAGAGGTCCACTTTATATCAAAAGTAAGGAGCTATGACAAACACAAGAATAAGACCAAAAGGATTAAGCTGAGTTTCAAGAATTACATAATTGAAATTAAGGATCCTCTTAACGTCGATTCCTATATACATTAGATGCAAAAAAGCTCTTTGAGAAGTTTCTTTGATGTTTGGAAGTAAAGAAAGTCTAAAATTTTTCTATGACCATCTACAATTTATTAGAACCTTCTAGGACCTTCTTGAACCTTCTTAGAATCTATTAGAACCTACTATGGCCTTCTCAAAATTATCAAAAATCTTCTAAAATCTTCTAGAACCTTCTTCCATTATATATCTGTAATATCACTTCCTCCTTTGAGCTCTCACTTTTACAACAAAGGCTAGAGTTGAAATTGGTCAAAAGCAAAAGAAGTCAAAGATGTGTGGCATGGTATCTGCCACATACTCAAGCTGTATTTTATAAGTCAAAAGATTCATTAGTCTTTGCAACCAAGAAAAGTGACTAATGCCTTCTACCATAGACCAAGCTTAAACTTTTGTGTCTTTGTTGTAAAAATATCCTTCAAAAATTGCTTCAAAGCATCTTTTATAGGCAAGTTTTACTTCAATGATGATTGCCACGAAGTGATTGCTAGGTATTCTTTGGAGTCTTTTTGGTTGAAGCAGTTCTTCATCTTGAGGTCAATAACATGGAATGCTTAGTTGAGATAGCCTAATTGATATAATATTGTCTTTTTGACTATCCATATCTCACTATATAAGTAAAATCAAAGACATGTCATAATCTTAAAATAGAATGGAACTACTTTTAGATTTATTAATTTATATATATATATATATATATATATATAAGAATTGAGCTTTAAAACTTATAGGATTGCTTCCACCTCTCTTACAAAATATTGCAAAGTCTAAAATACACCACATTTGGATATGCTAGATGGGAATATTATCTAATATGTGTTGCTACTTTAGGTTTAAAAGGATGTCATTGGAAAAATTCTTGTGCATTTTACAATGCATTGATTAAGTTTGAAGATGGCTCCCATGTGTATTTACTAATGTTGCAACCATGCCAATACACAAAGCATTCTAGTTGTCCTTGTCTTAGCCTCAAATCAAGTACTTTTTCTATTTCAAATTCTTCATAGCTATTGATTTCAATATAAGTCAATGGTGATTGTATTCTTATTGATATGTTGGATTTTTTATAAGATTTCAAAAAAGATGTGTAAAAAATATGATATATTTTCATAGATGCTGGTAGTTCTAATTGATAAGCAATAAAATTAATTTATTTTTGAATAAGAAATGGTTCCAACCTTTAGTAGTCTAATTTAACAAATAATTAAATAGTCTTTATATTATGAATAAAATAAAAATAAAAATAAAAATATAAAAATAAAAATATTTTAAAATCTAAATCAAAATATTTTTATATAAATAATTAGCTTTGAGTTTATTTTATAAAGTTCATATAGAAATCTATCTACTATATAATATCAAGATCTTGATATATTTAGTTCTAACCACTATTTGCACTATATATATTAAAAAAATATATAAGATTTCAAATTTCTATTCTAAATTTTTTTTCTCATACCAATTATATATATTTTGTATTATAATTTTAAATTAAAAATATTTGAAATATTTTATATCTTTTATTTAGAACAAGGTTTATAAATAATTTTATTTTGATTTTTTGTAATATGTTGACAATGGCTCTTCATACTTTGAGAAATATATTTTTTTATTTTTAAATTAGGATAAAATTTATAAGAATTATATATATATAAATTTATTTATATATTTAGTTTGTTGTAAAGAGTAATTTGGGTTAAAGGTTGTTGTATTTTGAAAGTCTACTTGAATATGAATTTAAAACAAATATTTACAACAGCCGCTGAAGAAGCTTTCTAAAGACAGATATACATTGGAATCAAAGTTGAAGAGTTTTCTACTCTCTACAATGCATCTTTTAGAATTCTAGTTCACCTTTCTTGGTATTATTTGTCTACTCATCTTGATAATTTAGGTCCTTACGAGTTTCTTCTTGAAACTTCTTTCCAATTCAAGTCTCTTGTTCTATATTCTCGTATCGTTGACAGTTAATGAATTTTTATTGATTACAAAATATGATTAAATTATTAGTTTAGAAGGAGTCTACTTAAAAGGACTATTATTAAGATTTATATAATTATTTTTTTTGATAATGACTTTTGAGGTTGATTTTATATTAATAATAACTTTTATTTATTTTGAATCACCTTTGTTAGATATTGGTGACTCTTAAAATCTTATTTTATTATTTTAATTGGATATTTGGAACACATATTATATAAATCTTATTGAAAAAAAGATTAAAAAAAGATTTTTTGTATAAAAAGAATAGTTAGACCATCCATGTAGATGAATGGAGATAGATGATAGAAATCTCTATTCTTATTGGCCAAAAGTCATATCCAATAGGCTTCAAGGAAGCTGCCCAAGGCCATATTAGGAATTAGGATTTTTTATTCAAAGGAATTTGAACATCTGAGATTATGTTCATTAAGTTTAGATTTTTGGCTTTGGTTTTAATACAAAAATTGAGTGATTTGAAGTTTTAATAAAGGAGATATAGGTACTCAAAGTTAAGGTATCAAAATTATACTTACTATCACTCATTTAGATATAACTTGCACATATAAAAAGCAATAAAAGATTGGTAACTAGGATTAGAGAGAGTACTTTTTTACTACATTTTATATATATAGCTTGATGATTTCAAGCTAAGATAAAGGAGATATTAAGGGTTGAAGTTAGTGCTTGTAATCTAAGGGCAATAAGTGACTTATTTAATTAGTGGTTAAATTTTAAGCTATATCTTAAGCAATTTGATAATTTTTTGACTCAAAATTTTCAAGAGTGTATATTTTTATGTTAAAAAATTATATACAAAAATTTTTTTGCATTGAAATTTTGGATTTTTGAGATATGAAGAATATAGTGCTTAGGTATCTATAAACTAGGATTTTAAGCTCTTGCTAGGATTTTCAAGATATCAAACGATTGAAAGCAAATCTATAACTAAATTTTTTATAATAAAGCTTAAGGATATAACCTATACTTTGGAAAAATTTGATAAAAGCTAAACAATTGAATCAAGAGTTATTGGATTATAAAATTTAAAAAGAAATGAATCTTTTGCAGGTGAATAAAATATTAAAGGATTTTGTTATAATTTGAGCATTTTGTGAAAACTAAAGGGATTTTTTTAAAAGCTAAGACTTTATAAAGGTGAAAATATAGATATATGGAGCTATAATAAAATTTTGATATAAAGATGAGGTTTAAAAAAGAGATTATGGATTTTTTTAGAAGTTAGTGAGAATCTAACTTATCAACAATTGATTAATTGTGATTTTTTTAAAGAAAAGGATATTAAAGATTTTTTATATGCTATAGAAAAAATTTATGTACAAACCTACTTAAAAATAAGAGATTTTTATTAGTATAATTTTTTTTATAATATTGTTATGTTATCTATTTTTTTATTAAAAATAAATTATTTATTAGAGTTTTGCCAATAAGTTACAAGTAAATTTTTTACAGCCAGGTATTCAATGTATTTCCAGATTAGAAATCATGCCACAAGACAATTAATAAATGCAACATAAAGTACCTAGAATGGAGAATTTTTGGTACCTTTTTATGGCACGAGAACAAGAAAGTAATAGTGGGAGTTATAGTGGTGTACCATCATTGCAACTTGATCTTGCTACAACTCAAATATTTCAAGCATTTGTACTTTTTATATAGTAGCAACAAGTAGTGGAATACAAAGAAGTATTGGCTAATAAACCTTTGCAATCTGTAGTTGGATTATTGGATTGATTTTATGGCAAAAATATCTCCAAGTATTTGAAATATTATTCATAAGAGTTAGAATTCAACAAGATATCAATATATATATATATATATATATATATGATCCTTACTTTTGAGCTTGCAAATATATCAAAGCTATGTGAGTATATAAAAGAAATTATTCAAGCTTAGAAAATTAAATGGGAGAGTTTTTTCTTTTAGTTAAAGAAAAAATATTCTTTGAATGATACAGATAGAATGACTTAAAAGTCATTCATTGAATGGATAAATAGGCCCAACAAGGAGTTGATTGTTACAAAGTTGTTTTGAGAGTTTGAAAGATAATTTTTTTAATTGTCTTGGATGAAAAAGCTCACACTTGAAAATGATAAGATAGAATTATTTCTTCAATCACCTAATAATGAATTATAGTAGGAATTGGAATTGTTATTGGAAGATAATACAAAAGACAATGGATTCACTAATGATTGGAAGAAGGTCTCTGAAGCAATGAATATACTTACTAAAAGAAAATATTAGAGAAGTAAGGTAGTGGTTAGGCAAGAAGCTAGGCCTTCACCAATTATAATATTTCAAAGGTAACCACTAACGCTTGCTATATATGTATTTATTATTCTAATTTCTATACCTATAATTACACCACAAAAATATGCAATAAAAGAGTTGGTGAAAAAAATAAAAGACTTACAAATCAAAGTGAAAAAGCTAGAAAATATTTATATATATATATATATATATATGTGAGGACAAATCTAAGTCAAAGCTAAGATGTATATAGAAATATATTTGATATGATAGTATTGAGCATCCTTATAAGAAGTGTGGAAATTTTGCTGATATTCTATGATAAAAAATAATTTTATAGAATCATAGAAATATTGTTTTATAAGATATAGATCAATTTTTTAAAATTAATTTTAAAAAAGAAGGGATAAAAACAATTTTAGAGGATCAGTTGTCTCAATAAGCTATGCCATTAGAGGAAGCTATTATCTTTGGCATTGAGGTAGTAAAGAAGAAGGAGGATATTTTTGATAAGCATGTAGACACATAGAATTTGTAGAGCAATGTTATATCTAATACGAATTAAAAAAATAATAAAAGAAGGATTATGAAATATAGCCATAATGATTAAGAATGTTATAAGATGAATGTTTGTTTTTAATTTATATTCAAGTAGACTTTCAAAATATAAGAACATATTGTATACAAACCAAATTATTTAAAGTCAACATAAACTCAACCTTTGGTTTTGATACTGAAGTATTATAGTTTAAACAATAGTTAGTCTTTTTTGGTATTTTGTATTCTTATGCAACTAACAGCTGTAAAATATCATCTTCCCAGACCTTTGCATCACTGTCTTAGATGAAAGTTGGCAACCAATTAATATCAATTTCATCCACAACATGATCCTAGTTTGATTATGGACATGCTCGGCTTGTCCAAAGTTGCTTTGCTAGCCCTTTGATCTCTATGCTTTTGCACATGATTAGAATTGAATGGCATGCTGTTGCAAGAAAATAATTTGGTGATGGTTTTTTTTATAATTTAGTAAGCATGAGCACAAGATTGCATTGAATCTCAATTGAAATATGGTCTATAATGAAATTATATGTTTTAGATTTATTCCATTGGAGTTGTTTTTTTGAAGGTTTGATAAACAAATTTAGTAAATAAAATTTTGGTATTCAATTGATGTTAATATTAATAGTTATTATAGAGGCCTATGATTTTAGGAATTGAAAGAAAAGACATATATGATATATCTTTGTTGTAGTTTTGAGAAGTAGTTTTCTATGGTTGGTTTATTTGTGTACTAGAAAAAATTTTAAAAATGAGATAATTGGATATAATTACTATAAGTTGGAGCTTTATCATGAATTTTTATTAATAGTTTGATGGAAAAATTTGTAACACATCTATCTACAAATCTAGACATGTGGTCATTTGATTGATAACTCTAATGACTATTTACTATGGTTATTGATTAAGCAATCAATACTTATAGTATGAAATATTGACAATGATAAATATGTATGTGAGATTGGATTTTAGATACAACAGGATTGTGATGGCGCTAAAAGTTACATTAACAAATTATAGAATGTGTTATTTTATCTTTGCATAAATAATTTTTTTTTTATAAAATATAAATGATTGTATATAATTTAATAAATTTTAATTAATCAATTAAATAAATAATTTTTTACTTACCATATATTAGTATTATTTAACTAGACTTATATGAAATAAAAGAAGAATTAGCAATAAGAAGATATAGAATCAACAATTTGAAGAATATAAGAAAACAAGATAAAAAAAACTATTTGTAGTATAAAATATTAAGTTTAGAGTGATGTGAAGAAGAGTTTAGAATTTGATATTTGATATAGTAATTTATATGGTTTGTAAAGCTATAAATATGTGTATGAAGAAAAACATTTATTGTAATAATATTATATTGATGAGTGTTTTAATACATTTGTAAGATTTAAATTTAAATTTGTATAATTAAAAATCTTACTCCTAAATACTTAAAGTATTAAAAATTATAAGTTGTAATATATTAAAAGGTGGATTGTAAAACATAAATAATTAGATATGATACATATTTAAGAATCAAACATTTAGTTGACAAAAATATGCTTTAATATTTGTTATATTAGTTTTGATTATCTTATTTGTTGTATTTATATATCTTTATTATATAATTGAAGGATTAAATTTGAATATCTTCAAGTAACCTATTGTAGCTAATTATTCAATTGGTTGTTTGTAAAGGCTTATATCATCATCAGAAATAAAATATGCCAAAGTGCAACATATTTTTTTCCAATGTCAAATCTTGACTTAAGAAATTGAGGTTTTATTGAAGACAAAAGACATATTGAATAATAATCAATATATAAATTTGTGGACAAAATTTGTTTATGTTATGAAATTTTTTGACAAGTTCATGATTTATTATGATAACATTAGAAAGTATAAGTTCATATTTAATGAATTATTCATTGTAATATTCAAAATTTACTTAGTGGTAGGAAATTATAGAGATAACAATTAATGTGAAGCAACAAACTTTCAAATGAAGAAGAAAGAAACTTTCTAAGAATTACTTTTAGATTTGAAGTATTATTACAATGCGGTAAAGGATATTGTGGCAATATACTATTTACAAGAAATAGAAGGTATTGCATCTATTATATTTGATGTTGTTACATTTCATGAAGTTAAAAAAGATAATGAAAGCATTTGTAGGAGGTTGACTAGTAGAATCTTAGATGCATGTCTTGAAGATTGTGGATTGGTTGGATATCTATTACAAAAGTAGAAAGACTTATATTGCATTGAAGGTAGAAGATTGGATATTTTGGATCTTTCAAATAACATCAAAAGCTTGCAAATTGGTACTTACATATGCGAAGGTGGAAATGGAAATGTTTATAAATCTAAGTGGTTTGGAATCTTAAGCGCCACAAAGGAAATAGAAGCTACTTTTGAAAAATATATTTCTATTGAAGTAGGTATCTTAGCTAGTTTGAGCCATCTAAATCTTGTTAAATATTTTTTTATAATGAAAGAGAATAAAAACAAGTTTGGTGAGACTTGTGCTATAAAAGATAAAAATAAAAATTTATATTTAGTAACAAAATTGATAGATATAAACTTATAAAAAATATTAAAGAAAAAAATTTATGGTATATAATTTGTTTGTTGATATCATCTATCAAATTACAAAAGGAATGTGTTATTTGCATGATATGAAAATTTCTATTATGATCTTAAGCCAAATAAAGTACTCATCAATTTAAAAAAAAATCAAAAATCAAAAATAATACTTTAGAATATGTATTTGTCAAAATAAGTGAGTTTGGTACTTCTAAGATTAATGTTGGAAGACACTTGTTTTATTTATTAAAGTATATAATTATATATATATACATATATATATTATAAAAATATTATAATTTTATAATACAAATAATATACCTAAGACACCTCATATATTATTTTAAATACCTAGGTTGTATAATATTTTATCATAGTGGTGATAGGACATTAAACCTACTATTATCAACAAAAAATAATAATAATAATAATCCTACTTCAATACACTTTTTATACATTAATGAAATATTATTTTATTATTTTAATTAATTTTTAAAATAATTTTATTATTAGAATATAAAAAGACTATATTTACTTATTATAATTAAACAAATTTATCTTCTTTTTTCTTCTTTTTTCTTCTTTTTTCTTCTTTTCCACATGCAAAGGTAGAAGTAGAAGACCAAAGTTGTCCTTGAATTACTTAACATTTTTTAATTAAGATAATTTATACATTCATGCAAGGGTAAAAACTGAGAGGCTAAACTTGTTTTCACCTTCATATGCATACTATTCTTTTACAGAAAATTTCTCCTCTATATATATATATATATATATATAGTACAAAAATGTCACATCCAAATTTTAAAAGTTAATCTTTTGAGAATAATGGAGCATCCTTGCTTTAACAGAGATCTTTAAGAGTTGCTCAAAAACCATTTATGGCAAGCTAGCAACAAAACAAAGGATTCAAACAACTAACCTCTTCTTTTTGAAACAAGTTGTCTTCTTCCAAATAATATCCACATTTAAGCATCTCTTCTTTTTTCAAATATTTTTGAACATTTTTCTTTAATCTAATCTTAAAATCAAACACCCCCTACCACTATCAAAACCATTACTATGCCAAACAAAAATAAACAATTAACAATGTCCACAACAGAATGAAAAAAAGAAAAAAAGAAAAACTCCACAGAAAGAAAGCCCAACTACAGCAAAGGTAGGTGCTCAGTGTCTCGTGAAGTTGATCATGGATCGAAGTTTGACAACATCGGCGATTGCCTCAACATCTCATGGTGGGTGCAGGCTCGTTGACAAATGTGGTGTCTAGGCTTTCTATTTTCGCAGTACTCTCTCATTGTTCTGTGCTGACTAGGTCACACTGTCAAAGTGCGTTTTTTTTGCTTGGATTTACTCACTACGTCGGTGCTAACTTACCCGTTGACAAGGCTTGCCCACTACCCACTTTGCATCCTAGGCATTAACCTTCCGGCACTGCAATGCTTTAGCCACTTGCATACAACATGGCATACCTGGTATACTAGTTGTGTAGAGGATTTTTCTCATGAAGCATATATCCTGGATAAACTGCCGAGGTGAATGAAGCTGGGAATCAGGTGTGAGGGGAAATGTCAACGTGCACTGTAGAGATAGCTTCACTGTGTAGTGTGGAAGTGCAGTTGATAAAGAGAGCTCCTAGACATTTCGTTTCACCACAATTCGATTGATCCCTCGTCTGACCTTTCCGGGATTTGTAGGATTGGCTTTGTGCTAGTAGTCTTGTGTGAGGAAGGTTGCGGGTGAACAGTGATGGCGAATCCTGATCTTTATTGGCGACGGGGGAGCTTTCTCGTGATCACTGCTGCTATGGTGGTGATGATCTTCATAGGTGACTCACTGCTCTCTGAACTCTAGTTTCGTGTAATGCCACAACTTTCTTTTTGCGTTCAGGTTCTGCCGATGCCACGACATGCAACTCCGCTAGCCAGTGCAAGATTAGGGCTAACGCTGTCGCGAAGTGCAACGCGAAGGGAGTGTGCGAATATAGCTGTAAGCAGGGGTGGATTAATTGCGACGGCGACTGGAGCAATGGATGCGAGAAGAATATCGGCAGTGATGTTTATAATTGTGGGGTGTGCGGGACGCAGTGCATTACTTACCATGAAGCGACTGTCATCACCCAGTGCATCAAGGGCAAGTGCACCTACACCTGCAAGGCCGGCTTGTCGGACTGCAACAACTGGCTGAACGATGGCTGTGAATCCAGATTGCCCTACAATGACGACTTGCGCTTCTGCGGTGCTTGCGACACCCCGTGTCTGCTGGAGCTCCCGAATACGGACAGCAAGTGCAACGGGGGTAAGTGCGAGTACACTTGCCATCCTGGGTGGGCGAACTGTGACACAACTGGAAGAATGGGTGCCCCGTGACCGCAGATCCAAGTAACTCCGGCGCCTGCCGCAAGAAGTTCTCGAAGTCGATGCCACAGGGTACAAGAAACCCTCAATGCGTCTCTGGGATGTGCCAGTACGCGTGTAAGGAAGGGCGGGCGAATTGCGACCAGACCATGAAGAATGGCTGCGAGATCGATACAACGGAGGACATCAACCACTGTGGGAGATGCCACAAGAGGTGCAAGGTCACTGTGACAGGTGCCGAGGCAACTTGCAGGTAAGCCAGTCTCTGCTCAAAGTTCGGCTTTCCTCGAAAATCGTCGACGTCTTTGATGTTACGATGTATACGTTCGCGAGACGTGACATGTTGTTCTGGTTCGTAATGGCTTGGCAGCAACGGCCACTGTGGACAGCGGTGCAAGAAGGGGACGAGGTTGAACACCTACAAGAATGCATGCCTGTAAAGTTTTGGTCAATCTTCACAGTACCTCTGATCACTTTGATCGCTGGCAAAACTCTACACGCAGACATCTGCAACTTCAATAATTGAAAAGACTTACCAGTAATAGCAGCATCATCCAAAGCAGCAGTAAATGCCAGACCTGTTGTTGGACACGGGAAAAATTAGTTGTCCGATCGAGGTTCATCATCTCCGACCAGATGTTGCCATTTGCAGAAAAGTAAGATTCCATTAGGTTTAGTGTCTAATGCTTTCGTCTTCTGGTTGAATAAAGACATCCACTCTCTGCTCTGATTTTTGTACTATTTAATGACACATGTTTTGGCTTGTGAGTGAGTGTGTGCAGGTATGTATCTTGGTTTTGTAGAACAGAGTAATAATGTTCTTTTATTTTTATCTAGAAGTGTTATCGTGTTTTAGAACATAGTTACATCATTGAATCAAACCTAATTGTCAATGCAATATTATACAACATGTCATGAATAGTTTTTTACAAAAATTATATAATTTTGCAATTTTTTAAAGTGAATCTTGAAAGTTGTGTTTTAGATAAGAGTGATTTGCTTTAAAATATACTTTCAAACATTATAATAAAATCACTAACAAGTAAAGAATCAAATAAACATATAATTACATATTGAAATTTCTATTTCCTGGTTACATTTATTCAAATATTTAATCAGAATAAGAAAAATATATTACAATTAATATACAATAACATTTACAAATGATAAAACATAAATACAGAAAGTTGAACGATTATTTAATATCAAACTTGTCAAAGTTCAGAGATAAAGTTCTTACAATTTCAATACTTGTACCATGACAACAAGTATTTTTTTAATAAACTTCAGTTAATTAAAAAGATAAAAGAAATAAAAGAATACTGAGAAAAATGATATTTGTTAAGGCAATACTTATGTCTTATTTTAATAATTATTAAAATAAAAAAACGTCTAATGATAGAGAAAATGATGAATTTTAGATTGATGTAATATCAAGAAAAACACAAACTGATACTATTTGTAATAAACGAGAGGGATTTTGAGATAATGTTTAATCCCATTTAAAATCTTCACATAAGTAGAAGAAAAATAAACTTAAAAACCCATTAATGTGTTCAGCCACAATTAAACACCTTGAGAAATAGTTTCTTTTTATTAAATTAAACCCAAAATGCAGAGAAACATTTAATGTTCTTATGCTTTTTTACCTCATAGACAAGAATCCAAAACACATCAATCTTTCAACATCAATTCTTCTCATTTTCAAAAAAAAAAATTTCCTAAAAAGATGAGGATAAATAAGAATAAACAAAAAGAGGCTTCTGCTCATTTTTTATCGTTTTATCCAGTTAAGTCCTTTTTTCTTTTCATCCGTCCAGAATTAACATCCATGCTCAGAAGATGGATGAACGGCGCTCCCGAAAGACGGACAACGGGGACGACACGGTTGAAGCTCACAACGCTTAGTGTCGCACGCGAACCGTTCGATTTCTTTATCTTTATCCCCTCCTCATCTTTTATGCACGGGGTTTCTTTCTGGGAAAGTGCTTTACTCAGGGACGAAGAAGTAGAAGAGGAAGAAGAGGATAGTGTTGCTTGTTGGGCTTCGCAGGGACACGCGCACTTAAAGCTTGTTTCCCCCCCTGCTTGCCATGGCGGTCTGCACGTTTGCCACTGCTGCTGCTGCATTCGCCGCTTCTGTTGGGTTTCAACCCCCTGAAGCCCACAGGCAGGAGGGCTCACTATACGTCGGAAGCTCTGCGGTGAGTGAGGGGGAGTCTTTAGAAGCTTTCAAAGTTTTTGGGCTCTTGCCATTTGACGTGTGGGAGTTTCGCTGGGTCCTTTGCGTTTTGGTTGAGCTTGTGGATTGTTTGGCGCTATTCTGGAGCAGGAGCTTGGCAGTGTGAGAGGGGAATAGTTTTTTTTAATGGATAATTGGAGTTCAATTTGAGGTGCCCAATTCAGGTCGTTGTTATCAATTGGAGTGTGGTGTGAGTGGGGAGACACGGTGTTTGTGCAGTGACTAACGCTTCTAGTTGCGACTTGGCTTTGTGATTCTGGGTGATTTTTTATCTTGAGAATTGGTATTGTTAAATGATGGGTTCAAGGTGGTTTAGGGACATTCATAGCTCTCGTGTTCTGGATCCTGAGTAATGAATCCGAATTGGTGAAGTTTGCTGCAGGGGATTTTATGAGAGGACGATTTTTTTTTTTTTCAGAAAAACTCGGTTCTGGAGGGTCAAATTTGTAGGGTTTATGGTTTGTAATCACGAATGTGTAGAGGACAGTAACGACCCAGGACCCGTTAGAAGAGCACTCTGGTTTCAAGGAGTCCTGGCAATTAGTCGACAATGATCGAAGCATGTGAACTTATACCAATCTTCATCCACTTATACAATTTCCATTGCCAGGCTCTGGTCATGCGGAATCCTGCGCTAAGTGTTCGCAATCGGTGGTTTTAGAAATTTGAACTACTATATTTCTGAGAAAGGGAACAATGATCCAGAGTTCAACAGCAGCGCTTGCGCTTTTACCGCTGCCAGTTCAATATACTCTTCAACATACTCTTCTAAGGCCATAGTAGTGCAATTAATTTTGCAGTTCAAGCCCTATTTTGAGCTACTCATTTTTAGGCCAAGCAATGTTCAGAAGGAGACATTAGATTTTTAGTGCAAAATTGCATTCATTGTCACCACAATTTGGCGATCAATGTTAGGAGTCTATCCAACTCACGTCCGTCTAGACTTCATGCCTCTCGTTACTGTGTGATGAAACCCTTGACTACAAGTTCAGAGCAGGAACATTTACTTATCTTTCAGTGGCTTATGCTCGCAGGTCGCGAAAGCTTTATCGTTGAAACCCAGCACTCATTTGAGAAATCGAATTCGGCTACATAGCAATGTACGCCTTCTTAGAAGATGCAGGGCCGAGGCGAAACCCGATGTGGAAACCTCCAGTGCCAAAAATTTCGTGCCATCACCCAAGGCACCCATATTTGTTAACTCTGTTGTAGAAAGTCCGCCAAATTTTGAAGAGGATAATGAGCAGCCAGTGCTTGTGGGTGAGGATGCAGCTGTTTTTGATGTGAAGTCCCAGAAGACAACTTCATGGATCTACTTCTTTCTGGTTCTAGGAACTGTCCTGGCAATCCTGTACTATATATGGCTCGATCCGAACACGGGCTACGGAGGTGCATTTATTGATGCCCTATCCTCTCTCTCTAGCAACCACGAGGTGAGCAAGGCTATGGGTTAAAAAATCGTGTGCATCAACAGTGGCTTTTCATTGTCTACTTTTTAAAGGTTCCTTTTCCTTGCACCAGGTTGAAAGTTGGCAAAAGTCTCCTGATGTGCGCAAGGATTTACAAATTTGATAGCAGTAATTTTGTTGAATGCAGATTGTCATGCTGGCCATTCTAGCTGTTTTTGCTTTGGTTCATAGTGGTCTCGCCGGTCTGCGTGCGTCAGGAGAGAAGCTTGTGGGTGAAAGAGCATATCGAGTGTTTTTCGCAGGAATTTCATTGCCCTTGGCAGTCTCTGCTGTGGTGCGTTTCGGTAGCTCCCACTCTCGCCCGTCATGTTTTGTGCTTCTAACTAAACCCACTTCACTAGTTCGATGCACTTAAATGTCTAGACTGTGATTTTGTGCACGCACGTCGTACTATATGTTTAAAATCATGCTGAATATCACCTTTTTTTAAGTATCTAACTTGTAATGTCTCTTTAATTGTTACATGATCTTCAATCACGACTTTGAACCAAAGTTACTCTGAAACCTTCTTACCACTTTGTACAATCATATTCTCAGGTATACTTCCTCAACCATCGTTACGATGGTGTTCAACTGTGGCAAGTTCGCACAATTCCTGGTGTTCACGAGGCAGTGTGGGCACTCTCCTTCATTTCATTCTTTTTCCTGTACCCTTCCACTTTCAACCTGCTGGAAGTAGCAGCAGTAGACAAACCAAAGGTTCATATGTGGGAAACTGGCATCATGCGTATTACTAGACATCCACAAGTAAGTTTGCCCATCCTAAATCCTCCTGTGTTACTCGCACTTTTTATGAGCTACGGCCTCCACAATCGCAAGCCTAGACTCCTCAAGCTTCCTCCCTGCACCTTGAAATGCACATCGGTTGTGATGATAACAACAGCGTATCTCTCGTTTTGGGTGTTGATGTGCTCAATGATGTATGGCAGATGGTAGGGCAGTTTATCTGGTGCCTCGCGCACACCCTTTGGATAGGGAACTCCTTCACGTTGACGACATCTTTTGGGTTACTAGCACACCACTTATTCGGGGCCTGGCATGGAGATAGACGCTTGTCAGCAAAATATGGTGAAGCCTTCGACCGAGTGAAGGAGCGGACAAGTATCATCCCCTTTGCGGCTATCTTAGACGGTCGTCAGAAGTTACCCGAGGATTATTACAAGGAGTTTCTCAGGGTGCCGTATTACGTAATAGTGGGATTTACACTAGGTGCATACTTCTCCCACCCTTTGATGCAGTTAGGTAGCCATATCCTTCACTGGTAGTATGGGGTGCTCAGCTGCACTTGTACACGTATCATGCTCTTGTACATGCTCTGCAAGATTTTGCCAATTCAATTGGAAAGCAATCGGCAGAGACTGGATTGTTGGCCATTCTTACACCAAGCGGGGAGTAGGCTCTCTGGATGGGTTGCTACCCTTGAGCGTAAACTTAAGGTGGACCTTCTTCATGCTCAAGGTTGAAAATTGTGATAGATAGACGCGTTGCAGTTCTTCATGAAATACTAATCAACATGCAGGGCTGCAGCAACTAATATTTTTCATGAGTTTTTATCGCAGCATACTCAAAGCTATCATGTTTGGAATTCTGCATCTATCGATGCATGAGATGATCGATTTTCGGTAGTTCGCCAACTGAAGTTCCAAATAATCACATCTTCTAACTGATATCTCTCCTCTTTATCCACACTAAATGGGTTTTCATGTCTTCTCAGAAGGGCTTAGCAATAATACGACAGTGTATTTGGTATGTGTTTACAAAATATATATATATATATATATATATATATGTATGAGAATGAATGATGAAAGATACTGTTGCTATTTTGTAAAGAGTACTGAACTACAACGTCAAAGTATTCTTTTAGAATGGGTTGTTTTCACCTTCAGCTTCGTCAACTTCTAGAAGCTTTGATGTTGATGAGTGATACAATCGAATTGCTCAATTGCACCATTTAGTTTAAAACCCATCATGTGTTTTTCATCTTCATTTTGTTCTTGTAACTTCAATAATTTGTAAGTTAAAAGATTAATAAATTGGTATACAGTGTAGGATTCATGTCAACCCTACCTGGACCTTGTTGAATGAATGAAACCACATATAAAATCACATATAAAATCACAGTCTGAATGTTTGAAATCAAACTTTTATTTTGGAATGCTCACATTCACTTTATGTAGATCTCAAACTTTTTTTAGCTTCTATCTCTTCAAAAATTGTGTCTTTATTTATTGACACACACACACACAAAATATAACTATCAAGGCTAGCCATTACATTTAGACCACCTAGTAAATTTTCATTCTACCACATGTAACATACAAATTCGTGAACTCTTCAAGCATCCACATTTCATGGCCCCCATCACCTTCAATGGCCTCCACATCAACGTGGGGCAGCCACCTTTTCATTTGCAAGATTGCTGGTTTGCATGATCCATGGGCCATGTCAAGAACACTGCTACAAATTTGCAAACAAAATGAGTTTTTATATAATAGCTGAGAATGCTGTGGAATAAATAGTTCTAAAAAAAACCATAGATAGATAAACACATATGTACATATAAAAGGAAGGAAAGAAGGAAATGGTAGAGGCTTGTGTAAATAAATTGAAAATAACTGAAACAGGTTACTATCATAATAATATTTTCAATTTAGATATCATTTTAGTGGATAATTGGTGAAGTTCTTGGTGTCAAATGTTGACATTTGTTTTAGGGTGAACAAATGTTGCAAAAGTCTTCAAAGATGATATAGATTTTTACTTTACTTTATTTTATTTTAACTTAACACACATGTTACATAATATTCATGAGTTTTTATGTTGATTTTTTTTTTTTTTTTTTCTCTTAATGAAGCTATAAAATAAATAAGAAACTGAAAATTTGAAATTCGAGTTTCAAAATTGTATAATAACAACAATAATAAATCATGGCATAGTTATACAATGAGAAAATGAAAAATCCTTTAAAATAACATGTTTCTTATATTCTGTAAGATTTTTAAATAAATCAAGATGTTACTTAGGTTGTAGAAAATATGGCTACCAAAAAAAGTTGTGAAATATGTTTATTTGTAATATCCAAAATATCTTCAACATGTTAGTAAATTTGAAAAAGAAAGAAAGAAAAAAAGAAAGAAAGAAAGAAAAATACAACAACAAAACACACAAATATAAAATTATCCATATTATATTTCTATTAAAAAAATGATCTTTAGTTTTTTATTTTTTGTAATATTTAATAAGTAGAGTAAAAATTGTAGAATCATTAGCATAACACATTTAAATAGTTGTGATTAGAATCACTACCAAAAACTTATATTTATGGTTTTGCCTTGCATACAATTTGCCTTTGCTTTGCCATTATTTTTGTTACTGAGCAAGATGCTCTCACAAAACATTTTTGGATTCCTCACAATCCACTCTACAAATATGGTGATCACAACGGAGTCAAAGAAAGAAACATGCATACACACACTGAAAGTAAAGTAAAACTAAAGTCAACATTCAATAATAAAAAATGAAAACTGCTTAATCTCAACTAAAATTCATTTCTAATGCAACTCCAAGAATGGCATGAACATCAAGAATTAGCTTTAAAACAAAACAATTATACACTTCTTCAACCATTCAATTGTATCCACTATCAGTTCTAGTGCTCAGAAAACCAAAACAACTTATTAAAATACAAACTTCAAAACCCAATATCAAGTCTCAATGTAGAAGCATTGAGAACCCACTCCAACTTCTTCACCAATCAAAATAACAATAGTGAAACATACACACACATGCATGTGCTGCTACAGTTCTCAACATTGTGATGGAGCCATAATGGGGAGCAGGCCTCAAAATGGGTTGAGAGGCATCCATGTGTGCTTATGTTAACCCTGGTGGAGTCAACAGGTACTCAGTCCATCCTTTCATCAAGTGGCTGAAGTACACAAACAACAACAATGAATCCCTCCCAAGACACCATTACTTGGGTTCTACTACTAAAACTACTGCTAACAAGGATTTAACCACGACGACGATAACGAAGACGATAACCAAATGAATATTAAGTTTTTCATCGGCTGAGTCGTGTGCTAGACGCGAGGTCGATTCCCAGGTGTGCCATGCGGTCCTCAAACTGTTCGGGTTTAGTTGCGACGATGTCAGACGCAGTCTGCAGAGCTTGCCGCGCTGGTTGCTCACTCAAAGCTGGGAGCTGAACGTTTGCCGCCACCGTCACCTGATGATGGACAACCTGGGTAGGCGAGCATAGGAAACCCAGTTCCTAGGGAGAGGTCTCCGTCCCTTTTTGGTTGTATCACATCAGCCAGCCGCTGTGGGATAGACGCCAAGGAAAGAGCATCACCAATGCCATCAATTGCCATTTGGTGGTGATGGTGTTGGTAAGCATGGGCTCCTTTCTCTGATAAGATCAATCAGTGGTCCATCCCACAGGCGGCGTGTTTTGTTTGCTGTGGCTGATCGAGACGCCACTTTGTAGCGCTTGTGGAGTGTGTGTGTAGGTTGTAGAGCTGGTGGAGTTCAGGACGGAGTTGCCCTTTATTTTGTGGCCATTTTAGGCAAACCATGCGAGCTTTGTGGTGCTGAGTTTGGGTGCGCGTTGAGGAGGGAAAGAAGTGGGGAGTTCCTTACTGTGTGTGTGCATGGCGACAGAGTGGCGGCACTGCTACCGCAAGTTGAGTTTCTGTTGGCCGAGGTGGTGGTGAGTCGGCAGGAGGAGAGTGGGATTCGTGGGGTTGTTTGAGCTGCATCCGTGAGTGATGGAGGCAAATGCTGGCCTGGTTGCAGGCTCGCACAATCGCAACGAGCTGGTGGTTCTTCGTCCGGACCATGAAGGGGTATGACTCTCCCCACATCCACCACTCCTGGTGTTAAAATTTCTACACTTGTGATTGACTATGCGCCTGGCTGATTAATTCTCTTCCTTTCCTTTTTGCCCACCAGAAAATGCCTTGGAATTCGAAATTGTCCTGAGACAGTCAATTTCCTCCCCATTTCTATGTCTCTCCGAAGTTGTGTTTCCGCTCCGCATGGTTTCTAATTTCGAAGTTCAGCTACTAACGGTAGAATACTGCGTTCTCATTAGTGCAATGTCAACTTGAGGCATCGCTGCACATCGGCTTCCAAAGCTCCGTCAGAGAATTTTGTAATTCAATACGTCAGCGGTTGGATGGCAAGTAGATCTTTGGTTGATGTTCTTCAAAGGGTTTGTGGATCTGTGGAGCAAATTTTGGATTCTGCACTTAACGAAGCTATGACTATTGGGTCGATGACCCTGGTTGGACGGGTTATTTGAAAAACATCGTTCAATTTGTTGGTTGCAGTATTTCTCATCTACGTCGAGGACCTACAATGACCAAAATTTGAACCTGCTTTTGGCTCTTCCGATCAGCACTGATTGCTCCTCTATTGTGTTACGTTTTGTGTGTGCAGCCGAAGCATTTGAGTCGTGTCAACAGTCATATCTGTCAAATCTGCGGTGACGATGTGGGAGTTACGGTTGATGGCGAGCTTTTCGTTGCTTGCTTCGAGTGTGGCTTTCCTGTGTGTCGACCGTGCTTCGAGTACGAGCACAAAGAAGGGAATCAGTCATGCCCTCAATGCAAATCGCGTTACAATCGTCAGAAAGGTGACTCTGTTCCGCAAATTTCCGCTTTCGATTTTTGTTCACAAACGGTGCTCACTGAAACTGAATTCGCAACGTGGTCGCAGGGATGTTGAGGTACCTAGTCCCTACGCACTTAACGTGACTTTGAGTTACCTGAGTTCTTGCGCAGGAAGTGCTCGTGAACCCGGTGATGAAGAAGAAGACGACACAGATGACTTGGAGAACGAATTCGCTATAGAAATGGATCAGCTCGACAAGCAGCACATCACGGACGCATTGCTTCACGGGCACATGAACTATGGTCGCAGTTACGACCACAATCTACCCCATTTGCACCAGACACCGCAGTTCCCACACTCGTGGCGAAATGGTACATTGTCGTCTCCCAGATGGCTCACCTTCCAAGAGAACCTCGAGATGTTTCAATGGAGCAATCTTTCCCCTGGAATCTTAACGCTGAACTTCTGCACGTCACTGTTGCAGGAAGATTTGGATGACGACTCCCATGCCATTGTATTGCCGCCCCCCACGAGCGGCGGGAAGCGTGTCCACCCGCTCCCCTTCACTGAATCCAACCTCCCTGTGCAAGCTCGGCCGATGGATCCTACGAAGGATTTGGCAGCTTACGGCTACGGCAGCGTCGCTTGGAAGGACAGAGTCGAGAGCTGGAAGATGCAACATGAGAAAATGATGACCGAAGGCGGCCATCACCGTAAAGGATGCGACATGGATGACGGTGACAATGGTCCCGACCTTCCAATGTAAGTCTTCACTTTCCTTTTAACAATCATCGCCCAATGGTTCTCGTGACTATGAGCAGAGTTTCGGGTCGCCGCTCGTGAATGACTTTTGTCTGCATTTTCACGTTTGTGTGTGCTCTTGACCAGAATGGACGAGTCACGACAGCCTCTCTCACCGAAAGTCCCCATTCCGTCCGCGAGCCCCTCTCACCGAATGCTGATCGTAATCCGGCTCGTGGTGCTCTCTTTCTTTTTTCCGCTACCGAATTCTCAACCCTGTGAACGACGCTTACGGAATGTGGGTTACCTCCGTCATTTGCGACATTTATTTTGCTATTTCATGGATTCTGGATCAGTTCCCAAAGTGGCTGCCCATCAACCGCGAGACTTACTTGGATAGGCTGTCCTTGCGGTATGAAAAAGGAGAGCTATCGCAGCTGGAGCACATCGACATCTTCGTCAGTACCGTGGATCCCATGAAGGAGCCTCCCCTTGTGACGGCCAACACAATCCTCTCCATCCTGTCTGTGGATTACCCAGTCGACAAAGTCTCCTGGTACCTCTCAGACGACGGAGCTGCCATGCTGACATTCGAGTGCATTTCCGAGACTTCAGAATTTGCCCGTAAGTGGGTGCCGTTCTGCAAGAAGTTCAGCATTGAACCGCGCGCTCCCGAGAATTACTTCGCCCAAGAAGATCGATTACTTGAAGGACAAGGTGCAGCCCACGTTCGTGAAGGAACGGCGCGCCATGAAGCGAGAATACGAAGAGTTTAAAGTGCGGGTGAACGCGTTGATGGCGAGGGCGCAGAAAGTGCCGGAAGAGGGCTGGACCATGCAGGATGGGACCCCTTGGCCGGGCAACAACAGCAGAGATCATCCTGGAATGATTCAGGTGTTTCTCGGACACAGTGGTGGTCACGACACGGAGGGTAATGAGCTTTCCAGGCTGGTCTATGTCTCCAGGGAGAAGCGTCCTGGCTTCAACCACCACAAGAAGGCCGATGCCTTGAACGCATTGGTGCGAGTGTCGGCAGTTCTCACGAATGCGCCCTTCTTCTTGAATCTTGACTGTGATCACTACATTAACAACAGTAAGGCTTTGCGCGAGGTATGTGTTTCTTCATGGATCCCAGTGTAGGGAAGAAGGCCTGCTACGTCCAGTTCCCCCAACGATTCGACGGCATTGATAGCAACGATCGTTACGCGAATTATAACACCGTGTTCTTCGACATCAATTTAAAGGGTTTAGATGGGATTCAAGGACCGGTGTACGTGGGCACGGGATGTGTGTTCAACAGAAAGGCGTTGTATGGTTATGAGCCCATTTTGAAAGAGAAGGAGATCAAGCGCTCTGGCTGTGGCGCGGCTTTTTCGAAATTGTGCTGCAGCAAACGAAAGAAAGACAAGAAAAAGGTGAAATCGAAGATATCTCGGAAGAAAGCGGCGGTCTCGCGCTTTGATTCCAGTACTCCAATTTTCAGCATGGAAGAGATCGAAGGCGCTGAGGATAAGTCATCACTTGTGATTACTTTGAACTATGAGAAACGATTTGGCCAGTCGCCGGTTTTCGTCGCCTCCATGCTTCTTGACCACGGCGGTGTGCATCACTCTGCTAGCCCGGGATCTCTCCTTAAAGAAGCCATTCGCGTCATTAGTTGTGGTTACGAGGACAAGACAATGGGGCAAAGAGGTAAGTCACTCGTCTAGAATATCATGATAGAATGCACTGTGGAGAGTTTCTCTCGGATAATCGTGGTTTACTAAATTAGGGTTGTTGTTGAGATTGGAGCAGATTCGTTGGATCTACGGGTCAGTGACGGAGGACATTCTAACTGGATTCAAGATGCATTGTCGGGGATGGCGCTCAATTTATTGTATGCCAACCAGGCCTGCATTCAAGGGCTCAGCACCCATCAATCTGTCTGATCGTTTGAACCAAGTCCTGCGCTGGGCTTTAGAGATTTCTCTAAGCAGACATTGTCCGCTGTGGTACGGTTATGGTGGACGCTTGAAGTGCTCAGAGAGATTGGCATACATCAACACCACAATATATCCATTGACGTCTCTGCCTCCTGTCGCGTGTTGTGTACTTCCGGCTATGTGTTTGCTTACCGGAAAATTTATCATTCCCACTGTAAGCATCTACATAATTTGCCTTGAATTTGTCTTGCTGTGGATTTTGAGCATTTCTGCTGGTCTGGTGCGCAATTCTCACCATCGGGTATTGCTCGTTTTTGGCATGCGCAGATTAGCAACCTTGACAGTTTATATTTCATTTCCCTCTTTCTCTCTATTTTCGTCACGGGTGTTCTCGAATTGCGGTGGTCTGGAGTTGGAATTGACGAATGGGGGAAGAACGAGCAGTTCTGGGTGATCGGAGGCGTCTCTGCCCATCTATTCGCGCTTTTCCAAGGACTGTTGAAAGTTTTCGCCGGTGTTGACACGAATTTTACCGTAACCTCCTAACAAGCAGACGATGAAGACTTCGGGGAGCTATGCACACTGAAATGGACGTCTCTCCTGATCCCCCCGACCACTATTTTGATCTTCAACCTTGTTGGAGTTGTGGCCGGCATCTCCGACGCGATCAACAACGGCTATCAATCCCGGGGTGCTCTTTTCGGGAAGCTCTTTTTCGCGTTCTGGGTGATCGTGCACTTATACCCCTTCTTGAAAGGCTTGATGGGCCGTCAGAACAGAACGCCTACCAATGTGATCCATCCTGCTCGCTTCCATCTTCTCTCTCTTATGGGTGCGGATTGATTCCTTTCTGGCGCGGTCGGATGGACCCAACTTGGCAGAGTGCGGACTCAGCTGCTAGCGCTACAAGTCTCATGCACAAAGCTCAAATTCACAGAGCTATCGATGCAGATTAGAGATGTCGGTCGGCGGAAGCGTGACTGTTCGAATTGTTTATTGATTGCCGTAAAGCCTTTTGTGTAGATTGGAGGCTGGGTGTTGAGAGTGTTCCCATTTCTAGAGTGTTGTGCAAAGCTCATAATGCGATTTTAGTCTGGGTGGATCTAAGTGGATCGAGAGTGCGATGCTTTCGAAAGAATAACGAGAATTCGCGGGATCGTCGCTGGATTCTGAAGCGCCATTGTTTTATTCAACTGGAATTTCCAGCTCTCGCCGCCGTCTCTCCCTGTCATGTCTCCTTCTGCGTCAGCTTGCGTCTCTATCTGCGGCACCTCCCGTCTCTATCCGCGTCATCTCGCGTCTCTTTCGGCGTCAGATCACGTCTACTCGCGTCACACGCATAGCCATTGCAATGCAGTCATACGAAGTCGTTTGAAGTATCTTTTGGTGTATTGTATGAAATGAAAATTTCAAGTGGAATGGAATGCAATGGACTATTGTCCATTATTCTAACATCAGTAATTAACATTCCTCCCTTTTCAACAGTATTTGTGCATATTCGCTCATTCATTTATTTTCATTGCCAGTGTGATTCTGTGATTAGTTTCATCAAGGTTTATAATGAAAGTGAATGATGAGATATCAAGATTCATTAAGACTTGGGAACGAAAATAGAAAGATATAATAACCAGGCAATTTGGGTGAATCTACAATTAGATGCTGATGGGTGGTTGAGTCAACAAGATAATCAAAAAAAAAAAAAAAAAAAAGAGTTATACATACATACATACATACATATGATAGCTTTGTTGGTTTAATTTTAATTGTTTGCTTCATACAATCTTAATCAATTCAAAATCTTATAAAAAGGAATAAAGAAGAAAAAAAGACACAATTTAAAGTTTTAAGGAGAGACATAAACATTTAAATGAGTAATAGAGATTAGTGATTTAAGTATGCCAAGATTTATTCAAGTGAAACAATATTTTATAAAACTAATATACACACACATATATTGAGCTTGAGAATATATATATATATATATATATATATATATATATGTACACACACATACAGAAAAACAATGAAGCTAAAATAGATTTTAAAAGATTCAAGAATTTGTTTTTAAAAAATAAAATTGTAAATTTTCTCTTATTCTTTTACATGAATATAGAATGCAGAAAAATACAATTAATCATTTTCAATGCATTGAAACAAAATAAATATTTCATTGCAAAATAAAAATCAAGTTGTTTATTTATTAAAGTAGTTAGTTATCAAAGAAAAAGAAGATTTAAAAAATATTAAATTGTAGGTTGTCATTGATAAGTAAATAAACAAAATATATACTTATCTTTAAATAAATCATTAATTTGATAATCTTTTATAGATTTTAGTTTCAAAACACAGTACTATAAGTTAAAAATATGCACTACTTTGTCTTCTACTTAGCCAATTTGTATAATAAAAATAAAAAATATTTCCAAGTATAAAATGTCCCAAGTTCTTTCAAAAGTACACATTAAGCTTCCCAAGTGCTAAACACAATCCTTTTAAATAGTATTATACATACTTGCTTCTATGTTTTTTTATATATTTATTATATTTATTATTTTTCCCTATAAATAATATATATTTTTTAATTATAATCTCATATATAGCCATAATCAATGCAACTAGTTTTTATTAATCACTTTTATATTATTTATAAATTTAATTTACTCATTTTAACCTCTATAAATTATTAAAAATATTTTATTAATAATTATAGTTTCATATTAAATGCATATCAAAGTGAAAGTCTTTGTAAACTCTATCTTTGTAACTTTGTATACCTCAATGAAAGTTAATGGAAAATAATGTGATTGCCAGAAATGAGACAACAACCACATTCAACCGAAATACCTCCACTAATCGTGCTCCCAAAAACTACGAATATTCATTAAAACGGCTATAAATAACAATGGGAGAAGTCCCCATGACCGTTACCCGTGGAAAGGGTACCATCGACGTCCAAATAATACACCCAAAGGCGCGAAGCACCAACATAGTCCACCACGTCACGGCGCAGATTCGACCTCCACGGTCAGGTTTGACCGCGCCTCATAATTCCGGGCCACAAATGTCGGTCTTGGGGCAAATCTGCATATAACCAATCAGAGGACGCGAGGAGCCACGTCATCACGGTAGTAGGGGAGAGCACGGTCGGGGGGCGAGATTCAGTCGTCGTTCCGCGTAGATGCCACATCTGTCAGAGTGGGGGGGGGGGGTTTTCTGGAACAGGTCTCGTCTTGAGGCAAACCCTAATGTGCTCCCCTGCTTGTTGACGTTCGCCTCGTCTCTCCTTGTGCCTGGAATCTCCCCCAGTGGTAAACGTAATTGGTCACTTCCGTTGTCCTTCCTAGCGCTCGGCAAGCAGGCGCCACGCTGCGCCATGCTACTTGAGTTTACCTCGCTGCGTGAGACGTTGAATTGTGCCGCGTTGTGTCGCTCCATGTGTGAGAGTGTCCGCTCTTTGGTGCTGGACAGAGCGCATCTTCTGTCCGACGAATAGATTGTGGTCAGTACTTGGCGAGGCCGTTGTCTTGGAGGGAGGGGGAGGGAGTGAGTGTGTGTGAGAGAGAGAGAGAGAGAGAGAGAGAGAGAGCGGGAGGAGAGAAGGAGCGGTAATTTGGTTTATTTGGAATTCTTGGAGGGGGGAGATCGTGGACAGGAAGTGTGGAAGAGGTTTTGGTTTTTTCCAGCTGGCTCGGTGTTGCTGTCCCGTCCGAGGGAACCAGACGATATGAATCATCCGCAGGTGCATTAGTTGATATCCTGTGGCCTCTTTTCTGAATTTTGCCCTGGACCCCATTGATGTTATGGTGTATGCGCATAATCTGCTTTAATACTTCCTATTTTGGACGCGCAGTGGAAGCTGTGTTCGGCCATGTTGGTGCTGCTATGATCGCGTATTCTCCTTGGAAATTCAGAGCTTGACTTTTTCACGTTCATTAGCACTCACATTTTCCGCAGTCGTCGCAGAAACCATTGCAGAATGGTGGTGGTCGACGAGGAAGGATCGACAAAGATGTTGTGAGTCGGTCAGATAACCTGAATTGGAGACAACCTGCGCGCACAACCTCCAACTCCAATTCCAACAGCAACTCCTCCACACAAGGTTCGCGTCATTTTCATGTGCAATTACATTAAAGCGCATCGAGGTCGTTCTTCGAGTACTTGTTTCTGCGTTGTGCGATGGCAATACAGGGAAGG
Organism: Physcomitrellopsis africana; assembly: GCA_036785485.1. Classification (NCBI taxonomy): domain Eukaryota; kingdom Viridiplantae; phylum Streptophyta; class Bryopsida; order Funariales; family Funariaceae; genus Physcomitrellopsis; species Physcomitrellopsis africana. Next base: position 563,795 of record JAWRVF010000132.1, on the reverse strand, counting down.
ATGTCTTATGATTGTAATCTAGGGTGTGAGTGTGGCGTTTGCTAAGTAGTCGGAATTTATTCATATACTCGTTTTCTTCGTATCGACGAGGCGTGCCCAGCATCTTGTTAATAGAGCTTAGTGATTTGTAATTGCTTTAGGTTTCATCAAACCTCCAGCAGCGATTATCGTGAAAGTATCAGCGGGAAGTAATATGAATATTGTGTGCACTTGTGCCCGTCCAAATCGCAGTTGACACATATGAGTGACCCCTATGTTATGAGCTTTCAGCTAAAATTGTTACTCCTACAGTTTTGGCCATAATTGCGATAGTGTCCTGTGTAAGCTTATTAGTCACTGTACTTATATGTGGAAGGTCACCTTTGTTAATGTATGCCTTTTTATTTTTATTTTTATTTTATTGAGTATCAGAAATTGATTCTCGAATTGATCTTCAGGTGGGAGTAAAGGAGCTCATGATCGACTTGTATACATGTATACCTGCTTGATAGGGCAGCATGTTGAGGTTCAGAAAATTGATGGGCATGTTTATTCCGGAATATTTCATACCGCTGTCTTTGATAAGGATTTTGGTAAGGCTTCTTACTCAAATTGTCGTTGGTTTATTTTCTTTCTAATAAACTAAGGCATTGCTATTTTCTCATGCATGAGTTTGGATTCATTGCATCTGATGACATGGAAATTGTTCAGCCAATTATCAGGACATTAGCTTCTTTTTTTTTTTTTTTTTTTTTTTTTTTTTTTTGTGTTTTCCTTTTATCTTTCTTCCTAAATTTTCCTTGTATATTCTTTTTAAAAGATTTAAATTTAGATTTTATTGGAGTTCATGGATGACGATGTGTGTTTGTGCTTTATCATCATTAGTTCTTAACAGTGATGAAGTTACATTTGCATAATTATGTTGTAATGAAGCTCTACATCTGAAATTGGAAAGGAATGAGATGTGACATTATGAAGATTGTTGATGTTGTCATGTCTAAATTTGAACGTGTATCACGCGTTTTTCATACTCTCGTTTGTGCCCTTTTTTCTTACATTGGCTTGTTGGGGCATATTTTCTTTAAGAAAAGGTAATCTTGAGACGACACTTTTCACACGTTCACGCCCATCATTTTGTTGAATTTTGATTCATAAAGCAGCTTTGTTATCATTTATTAGGGGTGATTGTAAAGATGGCGAGGCTTGTCAAAGAAGGTGCACACTCAACCCAGAGTGAATCAGTCCGGGAAGCGGCCAGGAAACCTCCAATTAAAAAGCTGCAAATTCAAGGAAAAGATTTTGTACAAATTATTGCGAAAGTAAGTCGCTTGATCTTTTCTGAACTGTTAGGGCTAAAGATATCTTATAAAGGAATGTTTTACTTATTTTTGGTTTTGAACGTGACAGTTTTACGGTTGAACAATTGTCCTTATTGTTGCAAATATGTTCGTTGCCTGCCAACGTGCCAACGTAAAAACGACTGTCATGTCGGTCTGGAGCACGCTGATCCTCTGATTGATTCTTTATGTCATCTTTGTGGATGATGCAGGATGTTTCCCTTAGTGGGGATGCTTCATCCTCTAGCCGATCTCGAGAGAATCGCTCTGAAATAGTGACTGATTCAGCTGTTTCACAAGGTTGGCATCGCGAATCTGAGCGTGAGCTGAAGCCATGGAAGCCCGATGATGAATCTTCTGACACTACAAATTTTAGCTTGAGTAACACATGGAGGTCAGTTACATATGGTTCGTAGAAAGACTTAGGCACAACCGTAGTGTTATTCTTTTGTGCTGTTAAGGCGTATTTATCATATACTTTCCTCTTTTCTTTTACAGCGGTGGGAATTGGGACCAATTTGAAGCAAATAAAGCTCTGTTTGGTGTGGAAACTACTTTCGATGAGGAGCTGTACACAACAAAGTTAATTCGTGGCCCACAAATGCACGAAAGAGAGCGGGAGGCTCAGAGGATCGCTCGAGAAATTCAAGGGCAGCAAACACGGAACATGCATCTAGCAGAGGTATTGGCCTAATGGTTTGCCGCTTTTACTTCAGATGAAATAGCCTGTGCTGTGCCTTTCTGTGTAAGTCTTAGAATAATTTTTAGTTGCTTACCCTTAACTGTTATTGGACGTCCTGTACCTTTCCAATTTGACACAGTTAATCATTCATTAACTCATGCCAAGTATTCGTGTTTTTCAGATTGTACTGTGCTGTACTTTTAAATTATTTATTTCTCATGTTGGGCACTTGTTTGATTTAAGAATCTCGTATTTTCAGTATCTATAGTTAGTCAATTTCAATGTGGTTGTCAATATGTTTGTCTTTTATTATGTAATACAATGTAAATGCTCGTATATATATATATATATATATATATATGTTGATTTTCATTGTTTAGTATGCCCCGCCTCATCTTGTTGTCCTGTTTTCTCATACGGACAATGTTTTGTTTCAGGAGAGAGGAATCCATTTGGCTCCCGAGCTAGATGCATTGGATGAGGAGGCTAAATACTCTGCTGTAAGACGTGGATATCCAGATGAAGGTGACGATGATGAAGACCAGCGCATCGACGACCATAACGATGAGACATTTGGAGGAATAGTTACCACGGTCGGTATTACCACCTCTCAGAACAGCAGCAGCTCTAGCACCGCTATCCCAGGTAGGTCTTTGTGACTAGCCGTCAAGAAGTTGAGCGTGTAGCACAAATACGTGAGAGTTTTGATTTTGCATCTGCTGTGTACATGTTTTGTGAATGCGAGGTAGCAGATCATATACGTATTCAGAAGTAGATTTTGCTTAGCAGTCATGTTGATCATACTTCCTGGGAGTGTTGTGTAATTGGGTCTGCACTACTCAGAATGCCTGTCATGTTGTCAACCCTATGTGTTCGGTAATACCCAAAAAAATCTGTTGTTATTATCATCTTTTACAGGGCAAGTATGTGGTGAAGAAAGTTCTACACTACCTGCAGAACCACAAGTGAGTCCCTGCGTTCCTAAGTTATTATCCTGGTGGGGCAGTCACAATGTTGCATCCTGATTGAGTTTCGATTGCTGTATCTACCCAATCATCTAGAACTAGGTTTTTCCTACTACAAAATACCTACTGCATTTTGGCATGTTTAAGAAGAAATATGAGCTCTCGAGGAAGCAAAGTGTGCGATGGCGAGTGTGCATGGCCTGAATAAAATCTGTTCCAATTCTCGCGGTGACACTTAATGTACCTTATTCCCATTCTTTCATGATGGTGCCGAAGTTCTGACATGTTTCTAGTGCCTCTTGACGCCTTGCTTTCTGTGCGTCAAAGCTTTCAAATCTCAGAGATTCAGTCTCCTTTTTTTTATTTTTTTCTTTTCTTTTTATGGTGGTTTGAAAACTTATTAGATACTTCCCTGTTACCACGATCTCTCTTCTTTCTTTTTCATGGTTTCTTGATGCTTGAACTATGTAGAACAATTTCTTGTTTTGTGGTGTAGATTTGTCCAAACTTGTAGTTTTAAGTCTTTTCAAGCTACTTTGCTGCAAATGCATTTATACCACGAAAGCTTGGAACTCATCACATGACTGCAAAAATATGTGTAGCCTACATATCTGCCGTGCAGGTGCATTTTCATTGTTGTTCATGGTTTAATACTGTCGGACTATGCGCTATGTGCGCAGATTGTGAGTGGAAGTTCAAGATCCGAGAATTCGCGAGAACATCAGGATCAGCCCCTGGAAAAGGAAGATTCAGGAAGCTCTGATATCTTCCCTGAGAAGTTAAGATTGCGGAAACTGTCACTTTTAAATTGTGGTGACAAAAGTAAACACTCCAACAAGGTATCCACTCCTTCTTGCCTTGAAATACAAATTTTAGATATGCATATTTCTTATCGCAGTAGCTTCCATATTTTCTTCATGAGAACCATTTCCACGCATCTGTTGTTAAGGAGAGAACCCAGGATCATCGAATCTTAGTGGTGAGCTGCAGGAATATTTTCTTACTGCGAAGCTGTGCTGGGAAGATTTGTAATTTGTAATTTTTAATTGTTGGCTTGGTATTAAAAATACCATAATCTAGGGTATGTAAGTAATGTGTTTTTACGATAATTCTTACTCGTCGTTATGCTCCTTGGTTGTTTGGAATTGTTTTGTAGGGGTCTGGATCTCCCTATAACAGTCCCATGGCAAGGGGTTCCCCGCTGATGTCTCCATCAGTCGGTGATCAATCAGGCATTAAAGCTCTGAATTTGGATCCGAGCTGTCCTCAAGTCTCTGCTGATGTTATCAGGTTGGTCTTTGTCGAGTTTTATCTGTTTGCTTGCTTATCTTATATTGTTCTTTATCAAAGGTGTGGTCAATTTTCCAGGTATAGTGGTTTCTTTGTCATAGGCGCATTTGTATTGAATGCCTATTTCAAGGGGATATTGAATGATGAGGTGTGGAGGGTTATTTGTTCAGGGAATTTCAGGAGTATAAGCAGCTGAAGTACATGGAGCTAGTGAAAGCACAGTTTGATACCTACAAGGTGCCAACGAATGATATTTGAAATTTGTTCACCAGTAACTTCTGTGATGTTTCATCCATTGGTGCACTGAATCAGCGTGTTTAATTACCATATGTCTGCCACCCCGTAATTCTCTCTATAATTACAGATTTTGCTTCAATCTTGAGGTTTTGAAGATTACAGTGCTTGATGTAGTGGGATGCGCGTGCACTACTAGTGTCTTGTATAACCTGATACTGTATGTGTCTGTAGGAGCTGGAGCCACGCTCTCCAGGAGCTGCAGGTTACCTTTCAACTCCTTTTCCAAATTCGGTTGTGTTTTATTTTGTATCACGGACGGTTCTGTCATCTTGTGTTTTCATTCCTTCAGTTGTTAGAGTTTGGCTGTTTCTGCTATTGTTTTAGTTCATTTGACTCGAATATGTGTCATTTGTTTTAAGAATGAATGAGATTCTCTTACTGAATCCTATTCGTGATTCGTGACCTTAATTTGTTTCATTTCAAGGCACTATCTTGCGAGTTAATATCATAGATTAATTGTGATGAACAAAATTACCGCACATCGTTGCCTTTTTTTTGAATATAATCGTTCTGAATTATCAAACATTGCAGCTAAGGGTCCTGCTGGAGATACGCCCAAAGAGAGCAACGTTCAGCCTGCCAGCCATGACGTTAAATCAAATTTAGCACCAATGTCTGCTGCTGTTCAACGCAGTACTCATGTTTCAGCCCCACCTCCTTCGTCATTGCCTTTGCCTACAAGTCTGAGTTCATCAGACAAGCCGGGATTGGTATGTACAATACCCAGTAGGAATGCAGCCTCAGTGTCGCCTTCTAGTGCTCAGATATCCCGGCCATTCTCTAGTTCGCAAACCCAGACAGCCTCTACTCCAAACTCACCATCATCTTCTACATCATCTTTGTCAGCCGCTTCATCATCAAAAAAATCTCCGCTGAATGCACATGCCAAGGTACCAAATCCCCTCAATTGTTCGTCTTAACCTTAGTACTTGTCTTGCTTGCGCCATGTGGTTATAAATACTGTTAAGATCCTTGTTCTTTGTTTCCGTCATTCACCTGATCCGGTGGTTCTTTTGCCTGAACATTTTACCATAATTCGTGTATGCAGGAATTCAAACTTAATCCAAATGCCAAGGCATTTACTCCAAGTACCCCCTCAGCACGGCCAACTGTGTCTCAGCAGCACCCTGTAGTGGTCCAAAGTCCTGTGTACTCCATGCATTCTGCTGTTCCTGCGGCAACTTCAATATCAGGATCTCACGTGAATCTGCAAAACATCACTCAGCACAACCAATTCCCCCCGTATAATCATGCGGTTCCCTCACCAGTTGTTGCAAGTAACCCAGCATCATATATGCAACCTTGGGTGCCTGGATTTCCAGTAGGAGTTGGAGGTGGTGGTATTTTACCTGGGCAGCCGAATATGAGAGCAACACATTCACAACAGCAGGTAGCTTGTTTTCTTTGATAACCGAGCCATTATTAAGATGTCGTCCATTCGTGATAATATGTTTTGTATGCCTTGTTTAAATTTATCTTTTGAGTAATCGTTGTTTGACACTTTGTTACCTTGAGACATTTCATTTACTTGCTTTTGGCGCAGTCCATGACAAGAAATATAGTCAACTAGTTTGTATAGTATTTAGTTCTACTACGATAATATCCAATATTTAGCTGTAGTATACACCTTTACCACAGTTGCTCTTGTAGTGACTATTATTCTTAATGAACATCGCAGGCAATGCCTTCATATGGACACTCTCAACAAATAAAATATCCGATGCAGCCTTCCTCTTCTCCTATGCAGCCAGGGCTTTTGCATCCCAACGGCCAAGTGGTATGATCCTCATCGTCCTTGCTCTGACAACCATTTTCCTAGATTGTGGTGCATACGTATATGTTGAGAAGATGCGTGGTAGTCTGTATTTATTCTCTCCGGAACTGCTACACATTAATGTGCTTTGCTTGAAGGGTTCATTCGGAGTTTTCTAACGCAGAATATGACCCATCACATCAGACACAAGTTCCTTTGTGTTTTGATCTGATGAACGTTGAGGCTCTCATTTCAAAGATTAGTTAAGAAGCATTATTCAGTTCCGGCACTAATTACATGGATTAGTCAAGACAGCATGCCCTCACATTACTTGGAGTTATTCATGCTATAATTTACTTCAATTTTTCCTTATTATTACTAGGGTTTCGACAGTATGTGTTTGGCCCCAATGTAGCCCGTTCTGGTAGTACTCGTGTCGTTTTGTACTCGGTAAACGTTTGATTGTTCTGTTAATCAGGTGGCATGCATTTTGTTGTCAATTTTGGGAGCATTCTTTATCTGCATTTGACAATAGTTTGAATCTATTTTTCTGTGCAGTATCCACAACATATGATGTACGCGCAACCTCCAAATCAAGTCGTTTTCATGCCGTACCCACAGGTATGAACATGTTTGTTCATGCGTTAGTAATTCATGTTAACTTTCAACGTTAAACTGTACGATAGAGCCTGATGTTAGTGTGGGTGAATCAGCCTTTTTGGAAACTCTTAGGACTGACGATTACGTGTTGGGTCGTGGGTTATTTTCGTCTCGCAGAAGTGATTAATATCTCTTGACTATCAAGCCAGTTTCAGTCAGGAGCAAGAACCACTAGAAGACCATTCATTGTTACCGTCACATCCTTAACATGGTCAATGAAATACGAGGCGACCACATCTTTGTCGACCATCTTGCCTCCAAGCCCTTAACAGGCAACTGCAGTTTTGTGGAAATGTCCACTCGACTCACGACAAGAGGATATGCTCATCCGAGTGGCTTCACACTGTTTTTCGAATCCTCACCGTGAATTAACACTACGCAAGCAGGAGTGAGTGGCTTCTGGAATGCTGAGACAGCTTTTAGAACGAGGACTCAGACGAGAGTAGAGAAGCTGGTAGAGATGAGAAGCCAAGAGTAGTCGGGGCCAGTCTGCTCTCGCAGCAGTAACATCCATTCAGTTTCTATTTCGGGCCTCGCATTCTTGCAGTTGGCCAAGGTGCTGTACTTCGATTTGTTAACTCAATTTGTAATGGATGTTTTACCTGTACTTTGCCTTGAGCAGCTCGTCACTGGTTATGCAAGCTGGTTTATTACGAACTTCTGGATTGAAGCTCTTGGAACACACGCTATTGTTGATGTGCATTTCTTAGTAGTTGCGGTGCATATTCTTCATCTTATATGTATGCAGCATATGCCCGTGTGTGTGTTAATCGATACCTCCAGCCCGTCTTTGGCTGATTTTGGCTCACACTGCAAGCCACTGCACAATTACAATGGATACCGCATCACTAAGGTTACTTATTTTCCAGACACAGTTGCACTGGTACGCGATGATTAATGCAGAAACGGCCTCACCAGAGGGTTGTATCACCATAAGCTGCTAGTTCATTTTCTACACCTTTCCTGATTACATCACGTTGTCACTTTCGTTTAACATTTAAAGAAAGGTCGAACAGGATTGCCACAAAATTGCGGCAGCGGCTACGGATGGCAATTTGCGTGGGGTGGTATGGGATATCCCTTCCATATTCTAGTCTCAGTACCCTTTCAGGTTACTTTTCATTTCAATGCCAGGGGTAAGAGGACAATTAACTCGGGGCACAAGCCGCGTGTGTGCGCGCATGAAGTAGCAGTAGTTAGTATCCCTGTAGTTATAGGGATGATCTCATAGGGGGGGAGGTAGTACAGTGGGAGGGCGGGAAACGCTTGAGTCTGCGTATGGGGCCACTATTGATGCATGGCACTTGGCACGTTGCTTGCTCGCCAATTGTCTGAGTCAAAACCTGGCTGCCATGCCTTCCTCCCCTTCCCACTCTCCTGCTTCCCTTCGTCATGCTATAAAATCCCACTGAAGACATTGCAATCTGCACCAGATGACATTCCCTATCCTTTACATTTTCTATTGTTGCAAACCTCCAAGATTAAGGTGGGTCTTGTCGTCATTGGGGTTTAGTACTAGTGGTGGCTGTGGTGTGTTGCAGGGTCACAATGACGGCCGCGACGAGGGAATCGAGGGGTAAGGCGATGCAAGACGAATTGTACGAGAAAGAACCCGATGGGTCGGTGCATGAAAGTAAGAAGCAGAAGGTGGATAGTGGTAGTGTCCCCGCCCGTGGGACCCGATCAGGTGGCAAAGCTGCCAAGAGCATCAAGCAAGATGCTCACACTGCGGAGCTCAACAGTTCAGCTGAGAACGCCATGGAGCAGTTTGAGGAGTTTGTCGACAAACTGAAAGATGAGTGTTCGATTGAGGACATCAGAGCCATCGCTGTGGAGAATGAACTCAACTCCTTGCTGCCCGACAATATGCTTCTGCATGGCGTGTACGTCTTTCATTCGAACACCTTTATTTTGTTCTAGGCTTGCATTGTCCTTAGGAATTGATGTGCAACGATTAGTTGTTGACAAATGTTAAGCAACTAATTGGACGGGGCCCACATTACATTGTCTCGGGAATTTGTTGATGCAGTGCCGATCAACTCTTTTATGGGCCTTTGCAAACCTGCCCCCTGTGCAAGTCTCATGGCGCACATGCCGCGCTGATTTGTGATGGACATCAGTATAAGTGTTCTGGTTTCATATCGGAGTGGACGATGTGTAACTATACGGCTCGTTCGGCGGAGCGCACCAACGGATCTTTGAAACTTCCCAAGAAGTTGAAAAACGAGTTTTTAAAGCAGGTTTGAAAAAATGACTTCGCATGCTTCCTTTTCAAATATTATTTTTCATGCTGTAAATGCGACACTGACATCTCTTGGATGTGCATGATATACTGCAGTTCGAAAAGTCGCACGATGCCTCAAAGAATCCCAAGCGAGTGCTAGCTTCTGGTAAAAAGCCGTTTTTGGGCATGACGATCGTGTTGTCAGGTCGATTGAGTCGTAAACAGGTGAGTTGTTTTCCTTCATTTTCTGGGGTTACAGCACCAGTCCACGACTTTACGAAAACATTACCCAGCAATATAAATGACTAGAGCGACCAAATAGAAACAAATGACTAGAGTGACTGGTAGATGGAATGTAGAAGTCACTTGTTTCTACCGTCAATTTGGGCTGCATAGAGGTTGTTTCTGGCTCTCAATTGACGACTGGTATCGATGACGTTATTGCTACTGTTTCAGGGTGTGCTCAGGGCCGACATAGAGAAGCACGGAGGAAAGGTTGCTAATGCCATCAAACCGGGTATGTCCCAGCAACTCCACAATTTTCGACTATTAGTTTCAGCATGTCGTAATTTGTATAATCATTGCTGGTGAAGAACCCTGAAAAGAAGAATCTCGGGTTTTGGGGTTACGCCATTTGAAGATGATGCTAGTTAATCCGAAGAATTGGCGATATTTGCAAAGTCATAAATTGTGTTTTTTGCACTGTTCAGGCGTGACATGCGTAATAGCAGATGCGCGAGATGCTAGCGGGGGTGGTGGATCAACGAAAAGTGCGGATGCGATGTAAGTACTGTCGAGTAATTTAATAATGCTCTCAAAATGGTTTGCTTGTCCAATAGATTTATGTTACTGTAATATAATTACACAACTGCGTTTGGTTGGCAATGAGTAGCACAATGCTAAGTGGTACATTTGTTTCAGATCTTTGAACATTCCAGTCGTCAGAGAGGAGTGGATTACAGATTGCATCAAGCAGAAGGAACAACTTCCGCTGGAGAAGTATGATATGGCTGCAGAATTGCCAGGAGAGCGTGATGTGCCCTGGGACAAAATGACTCCTCAAGCTGAGGCCGCTCTATCTTTGATGGCTGAGGTGATCAGATCAATTATCATCCTAATTAATGTTGTTGGTTTTGATATAATTATATTTTCTAATGTTCATGAACTACCACTCATGTGAGGCGAATTACAATTCTAATCTATCGCTCTGTGGTGCATGTCTGATTCTGCTACTACAGGTGAAGTTGGTCGGGAAACGAGGGGTGTACAAAGACACGGAATTGGAGGAGGAGGGTGGAAAAATATTCGAAAACAAAGATATTATATACAACTGTGCCTTCTCCATGTGCGACATAGTCGCTGGAATTAACGAGTTACGTATTTCTTCCTCACGCCCTTCCTTCATCATAATATATTTGCCTGAAATTGGGTGTGGATCTGACAAGGCAGAGTAATTAACCCAGTACTTGGTTGGTTTCAGCTACGCAATAATGCAGTTGATTGAAATGCCCAATAAAGCACTATATCTGTACTACAAGAAAGGTCGCGTAGGAGATCGGCTGCATAACACGGAAAGGCTTGACGAGATGGATAACACTAGACAAGCCATAAGAGAGTTCGTGAAGCTGTTCGAGAATTTGACAGGGAATCCATTTGAGCCCTGGGAGAGGGAGAAGAAGTTTGAAAAGAAGCCAATGAAGTTCTTCCCAGTTGACATGAACTCGGGAGTTGACGCCCGTGCTGGAGGCCTTGGTGTTCATCTACTTGGATCAGCGGCTGCTCATACCAAAATGGATTCTCGTGTGGCGCAGGATCTAAAAGTCCTCATGAGCCAAGAAGTTTACCGGTACGAGTTATTAGGAAACTAATTGATTTTCTGCTACATGTAGATGATTTGATTTTGTCTTTAGTTGAAATAACTTTGGGATTAGCGGCGTTTCAGATTGGATGACGTGGTTTCTGATATAGTTCGGAGGTTTTATCAAGGCTACTTGGTGTTGCACTGTTGTTGCAACTATATACGATGTATAATTATGTGGTTTTCTAGTCTTCTTACCTTCTGTTCTGCATCAGGTTTGCCATGACGGAAATGGCTATTGATGCACCTGATCTTCCCAGCGGAAATTTGACGGAGTTTCACCTGAAGAGATGTAAGCTGCTGTGGTTCCCGTCTCTTAGAATTACTTTTAATAAACTGACTATGGTTTGAAAGTTCGAGACTAAGCTCAATTATGAAAGAAAATCCAAAACCTGTGCTTTGGTAGTAGAAGTTTATGTATCTGCCTAATATTTTGATGGGGGAGGATAGGTACGGATGTGTTGCAGCAATTCGCGGCGTACCTGAGGAAGCCTGAGGAAGACGAGCTGAAGCATGAACGGATGTGCCTCGACTTCAGCAACAAGTGGTGGTCGCTGGTGCACACCACCCGTCCATTTGTCATTAAGGATGTTGATCAAGTTGTAAAGATGGTGAGTCATATTTTCTACTAGCTGCGAATTTGCCTCAGTCAGTACCTCAGTCAGTATAATCTGATGAATATCGTCTTCATGTTGATTGCTTCACATTGTATGGCTGCCATGGATTGCAGGCGGCGCCAACTCTGGAGGCACTGAAGGCTATTTCAGTAGCATCCCAGTTGATTGGGAACTTGAACGAAGAATCAACTCTTGATGATCCATTGGCAGATCGCTATGCTAAACTTGGCTGTCAGATTACACCTTTGGACCATGACAGCGAGGACTACAATATGATCTGCGATTATCTGGCCAAAACCATCGCACCAGTGAAGTTCATGGATTCGGTATATAATAACTCAATGCTCGTCTGGACCTTCTTGCACATGAAAACTATATAAATCGTTGCTGTGATGGTTCTGTTTTGGTATATTTCATTTAAATTTTGATATTTCAGGTTTGTTAACTCTGTGACTGTTACAGGAGTATTCTGTCAACTTGCAAGAGGCTTGCTTGATAGATAGTGCTGCGGCTCCTTCTCTAAAAGATATGAAGAAAATGAGCAACAAACATCTTCTCTGGTGTGGTATGGTCCTTGTATCTTGGCTTTCTCCGGTTGGTTGGTGGGGTGATGACAATTGTGCACATGTTTCATACTTTTAAAATCACTAAATATTTATATATGATTATACTACGCTGGAAGAAAACAGTCGAGATAATCATATTGAAATTCATACAGGTACCAGAACTTGCAACCTACTATCTTGCATGAAAATAGGCATGCCACCTGCTTCTATTGAAGCCCCAGTCTCAGGATACATGGTAAGTAAGATCAATATGGATATGGCTAGTACATTTCAGCATATCAGTGATGATTTCTTTTTCTTAATATCGCCTTGACTAGTGATAATGGACTCCCCGGCGCATATGGATTGAAACGTATGTGCAGTTTGGAGAAGGGTGGTACTGTTCTGATTCTGCAGCCCGGGCAGCTCAGTTTGGGTTTACAGCCGTAGATCGGCCAGAGGGGTACCTTATACTGGCTGTCGTGGGGTTAGGAGATGAGATTTTAGAGCTCATTAAACCTGAAGAGGTATACCTTCTTCTCTCTGCACTGCTAATTCATTTCTGATCAACAGAAAGTTGGTATAGTTCAAGTGTAATTAATCCAATTACAACATTTTCTGTGCACGTATTACGTTTTCACCATGCTGGATGCAGGATGTGAGCCAATACAAGAAGAAGAAAGTGGCAGTTAAGGGTCTGGGAAAAACTACGACAAATCCGGACGACTATATTAAGTTCAAAGGGGAAATCACAGTGCCATGTGGTGCACTGATTTCTGGCAAGGAAGATAGTCCTCTCGACTACAATGAATTCTGTGTTTATGACTCTAAGCAAGTGAGTAGCGTCATCTTACTACTTCTCAAACTCATGTATTAGTTGCAGTATCATATTTCTTATGGATTTACGTCATGCAGAAACAGAGAAGTTTCCTCACATTATTCTCGTCATTTCTTTTCACTGATTCACTTGGCTGGTCACAACTGTGTCTGTAGGTGAAACCTCACTACCTGCTTCGAGTGAGGTACGAGTTGGTTGCGTAGATTGGCAGTGAGGCAAACAATGTTGCTGCGGTTACTTTGGACTGTAACTTAACTCATACCATGTAGCAGCTCGTAAAAGTTGGATTTTGAGTTACTACTCATTTTAAGGAACAGCCTCACATTTTGCGTAGTGAGAGAGTACATGGATGTAGAGCGGTTTATTTTGGTCTGCAACACACGGTATTTTATAGCTTTGTACAGCATGAACATGAACATGAACATGAACCCTGTGTTGGTTTTGTAAACATCTGAAAGGGGAAGTTTAAAAGAGGTTCATTGGCATATAGCAATATTTGTCACATTGTCTTGTGTGGTTGGCTTTGGCAATTGGGTTGTAATTAGTCTGTGTGCGTGAATTGTATCACAGTTATATATATATATATATATATATATATGTGTGTGTGTGTGTGTGTGGGTGTGGGATTACAGTGCTAATCTTGGATGGATCACACATTTAGTGAATTGCATTGACTTGGTAACTTTGTATATTGATTGGAATTGTTTCACACTAGTAACTCTATTAATGATGCTAATTTCTTTCAACATTCCTGCGGAAAAATATGTGCGACAATTGCCCTATGAAGAAAACCGTTCTACTAGTGTGTATACAGATGGAGCAAACAAACAAATGTACATCCAACTGAAATAATTGTAGTACAGGAGCTTTACATTAATGTTGAAGAGAGAAAAGTAATGATATTGCACCTATTAAGATGGGACATATCATTTAGTAACATTCTTCTATTAATGTATACACATCTAATTATTATTGCACTGATTACTATAACACTACTCTTTGAATAAAGCAGTATTCTTTGTCTTAAAGTAAATGTTTTTGGACTATTTCTGCCTTGAATATGATCACTCTGTTTAAATTTACCCACATTGTGCAAGTAGGCGTTAACTTGGACTGAAGAATATAAGTTATATATGTATATATACATATTTTTAACTTTTTGTATGCATGTGTGTGTATATAATGTATTAGTTAATTAAATAAAACTTGAATTATATTAATTTTGTGCAAACTTCTGAGACCACTTATAATAAAGTCTTCATCAATTATTATTTTAATTTTCCATAATTTACACTAATCGTTCACATATACACACACACACACACACACACACACATTTATATATTTACATATCTATATATGTATATATATATATATATATATATAGAACAAGTAATTTCAACAGTTCTGAAGTCCACCTTATTGAATAGTTGGAAAATTATTGTACCTGCAATTTAAAACTTTTATTTAGTGAGTTCTAGGGACTAAACTAAAACTGCGCGGCAGTAGGGTTCGTTACATCAATAGGAAGTTTAAAAGTTCAAGTTAAGTAGCCCGAACGAGAAGTCTACTTCACTTCCTCGTCGACGGAACTTCTCCGTCCAAATTATTCGTCGTCTTCAAGACATTGATCATCGAACACTGTATGTGTTGTGCCGCCACAGCCAGGATCGCTTTTCGAAATGGTCGACCACGAGGATTTCGACGATGTCTTGCTTGACAGCACCTTGTAAATCCTTCTTCTTTCTCGTCAGCTAGTTCTCTAGTATTACAGAAAAAAAATTTCATCTTCTTTTCAAGCTGCTTCGTCGAGTTTCGAGTTCATAATTGCTTGGCAATGAGATTCGTGAATGTTTCTCGAAGTTCTGTGGCCTGTTCTATTGAATTCTTCGCAGTCTGTGTAAATAGAGGCCTCTTCGCAATTTTGACAGTATTTTGAGAGCTTATAAGGAGAATGGAGTATTTTGTACGTGGAAGGTATTGGAGGATGTGTGTGGCTCTTGATAAGAAGCATTTGGAACTCTCTCTTTCGTTTATCAGGATGGTTTCCTGGTTTGTCATGTTTGATGAGGATTTTGTATGAAACGTCTTATCAGATCTTCATCTTTCACTCCTGGATGTTGTGTACCTCGAAACCTTGCGTCTCATCAGGTGTCCGTGGAACCCGAAATTGAAGAATTGGGCTGCGATCTGAGAATGTACATAAATTGTTGAGAAGGTGTTCTGAGATGGGTTAGGTCAGCATGATTTGGTGTAGGCATTTAGGATTACGTTCAAACATGCGTGTTTAGTACTTCGTATGAATTAGAGTGCGTCTTGTACTCTGCTTCACGAGTAATGAATGCTTGAGATGTTAATACATTTAATCTTCGTTTGAATAGCAGTTGCTTCTGTGGACCTCCAAATTTATGTGAACTTGGACCCCCAATTTTATCATTCTGGTAAGCACATGTCACTAGAGCAGTGTGTATTAGAATTTTCCTTCTTGTTAGTTCAAATTCCTGTTTCGTATGCATGTGGTTTAGACGACTTCCGTGGAGTTAGAGACCTCAATCTCAAGTAAGATGACTGTCTTATCTCTCCGGCTCTTAAGAATTCTCGAAACATGATCTTAAGACAGTTGATAAAACAAGGTCTAATATCTCACATATGCTCATAACTACCACTCTGGTCAATCACGACGGACTCTCATTTTGTGCATTTTGGAAGACATTTCTGCTTAGCTTTGTCATTAGTTATATCTTATTTTTTTTATGTGCTTCATCCTAAGTCTGCATCGAGTAATTGTTATTCATGGATTGTAGAGCCTTTAACATTTAAGGCATCTCATAAAAGCTAAAAAGTACTCGTGCTAAACATTGTGATGTACGAGAGTCCTGTGATGACATCTATTCTGCAACATGAACCGAGATTTTGCTGGATTTGGTTCTTGTTAACGACCATGTCGACATACTGATATGAAAACATTGTTCAGGACTTCTGAAACAGCTTCAGTGTCGCAACCAGGTTCTTCTCAGTCGAGTGCATAAAGAGAGCCTACTGTTGTGCAAGGCACTGGTTTATCATCATTGACTTCAGGAAAGAAGTAAACTGGCACGGGTTCAAAAGACGAAAATGTCACTGATCAAGGAGCGCATACTACCGGAGTAACAAATCGGAGGCCAACATGTCAGCGATTCTGAAGAGATTAGCTGAACACACGAGGCGCACATTTGACAATGTAGATGCGCTCCCCCCGGGTGAGAAAATAGGCGAAGATATTCAAAGTTTCGCGAAGCATTGTAAAGCTTTATGCGGAAGTCAGGTTTTCTTTAAAAATACCTTCTGCTTACACTAGAAGGTTCTTGCTTTTACAATGTCATCCTTTTTTAAAAAATAGTCTGACAATCATTAGATATAAGGTTGATGTAGTATTGTAATCTAATCCCAGCTTATGTGTGCACGTGCAGGATATGCAGAACTTGATGGATACCATGATGCAGCAGCTCCTCTCCAAGTAAGTATCATATGAGCCGATGAAAGAGATTGGTGAGCGTTACCCGAAATGCTGGAGTCATTTAAGTCGGAGCACATCACTAAGGACTTGGCGCGCTACACAAGACAACACGACCTTATCACGCAGCTGTGCGTCATGATTTTTTAAAAGTTGTAGACATTCTGCAGGATATGCAAGAATGTGGGCAACCACTCCCAGATATAGTTCACGAGCTTGCGCCTGGACTAGAACTTGGAGAAGGCAGCTTGCCAATGTATGTCCCTCCTAGTCTTGTGCCTGCTGTAGGTCTTATTTGTGAACTATGATTCTCTCTGAGTTAATTGCGTGATGGTTGAGATTTTTTCTCTAGATATGGAGTCAGTATCATTTTATTTGGGTGTCCTTTACCTGCTTGAAATTGCCACAGTGCACCGAATCTGTCTGGAATCAAGCTGCCTGGAAATGGTTGACACAATGAACAATGGTCGACTGTGAACTCCTGAGGCAGGTACGTCTGACTTGACTTGAAGATGACTTGAGATGTTGCTTCTTTTGATCACAACTACAACTAATGACCAAGACCAGGCGTTTTGGACAACCATAACATGCTCTGGGGCAAGGAACCAGTTGGCCAAGGGGCGCTGGACTTCTCAAGCACTACCCTATGGGTAGAAATAGTAAAAGTGTGGGTGGAAATATCAATTCCCTAATTAAAAATTTGCACAAAGTGGACGAAAACTTGGGTGACGTTTTCTCAGCTCATAGCACTCAGAGTGTGCATTTTGCTACCTGATCAAAGTGTGTTCATTTTTACGTCAGTGATTTATGAGTAGAAATGCTTAGTGATGCTAGGAAGAGGAGGCAATTTTTTGTGATGATCGATTAACAACTAGCGGTGTAGCTTCTTGTAGTCTTGCGGGTTCGCCATATTACTGCTCAACTGCTTCTATTCATGAAAAAAGCAAGGTCGTTCTATCAACCAGTTTTCAGAATAATGTACGATTATGATTCCATGTATTGATAATTTTAGGTATAACTCACTACCTTTTGGTGATATGAGTTGGAGACATAACATTGAAACGGTTGCTTGAGATAAGATATGAATTTCAATACCTTTGCAAATCCTTTTCCTCTTACAATAGCACTGTGAAACGTCTTAGTGTAATCGTAGAGTACTTCCTCTCCGTACTACGTCTGTCGTAGGCATATTTTGGCTTATCCAACCATGGAATTGGCTCAGTGAAAAGATTTGTGGTCCCGAGGACAAAACCCACTGAGCCCTTCCAGCTCATTCATGTCAAACTCCTTGTGAAAATGTGAGGGTCATAGTAAACTTATTTTCAAGCCCGCGCTGGTTTTGTCAAGGACATAGTTATCACAGTTGCAATACTTAACTCTTAGCTTCCTCAAGTAACCACAATGTCCTACATATCGGAACCCTATCTGCAACTTGCTTTGCTTCCGGGGCAATGTAAAGAAATGAGATGTTTCAGCCTATGGCTTTCCAACAATGTGCTAATATTGCGTTAGAACCACATTGTTAGGTTTCAGAAAAGGTTGGAAGCACATAGATGTAATTGCAGCTGTGTCTTAGTGACTCCTTGCCTGCAATGTAACATTTTTGGTAGGATTTATGCATGACCATTATCTGTGGATCAGCAACTTCGACATGCTTGTAGGCTACAACTCTACATAGAAGCAGTTCGGTGGGTACATGTCTTACGCTTGTGCAATCAGTATCTGCTGATTATGTGCGTCTGACGATACAAAGATCGCAGATATTACAGAAGAGTGAGTTTCTTTTCTTTTTATTTTCCTTTTTTTTTCTTTTTTAAAGAGATCTGTTATCATAAGCTCCTAAACAGATTGCAGCGTAAACCCAGTATCGTCCGGTTTAAAGATCTGCATACCATAACACCTCCAGAAACTACGAAGTGTACAAGACAATTTTACCTTGTGGAGCTTCTCAAGACTTTTCAATAAGAGTCAGAATCCCAATCTATCATATCTATCTAATAATTTGAAGATGTGGGTTTCGTATATTATATCGTTGCTTACTTCGCTTCCACTCTTTGATTGCTAGCATAAATCACGCATGAATGGAAAGGTCTAGCAGAGATAAATTCGGTGACACCAAGGACTACTCATATATTTTGAAGTACAAATAAAAATTTAAAAGCAGAATAAATAAGAGAAATACCACAGAAATTTGGAACTGGTGCTAGGGTAACACTACCCTATTGAGCAATGCTACTGTATTGAGCATGAGTTGGATTCTTGGTGGTACCCTATAGCAGAGAAGCATGGTCTCTATACAGCCCCAACTAGTAACAGTGAGGGAGCTGTGCTCAGCATGCTGATTGACAATAACAAGATGAACATGTACAAAGTAAGTTTGAAGATGATAAGAGACAGAATAATCGAGATTATAAACGAACGCAGAAGTGTACAAGTACTAATATCTCCAGAGTTCGAATGTACAACAGACATCTCAGTACAAGATGCAGTAACGAAAAAAGATATGGAAATGTTCGTATATAGCATAGTCAAGGACGTTATATTTCCCATACAGATATGTGGTGTTAATAACATAGAGCATGCAATTGTCAACGAAGTAGAAGTTAGAACAAAAGGTTCTAACCTTATGGGCGTGCTAGGCCTCGAGTTTGTAGACGTGAAAAACAACATTTCGGACTCGGCTACAGACGTTCTTAATTGTCTGGGAATAGAAGCTGCAAGAAACGTTCTAGTAAGAGAGTTGTCGAAAGTTCTGAGAGGCAAGATAGACTTTAGTAACAAGCATATCAACCTACTTGCAGACTTCATGACAAGTAAAGGAAAGATTGTACCCATAAACATATCAGGAATGGTAGAGAGGGGTCACAGCTATCTTACAAGGGCGTCCAATCAGCGGACAATATCAGAACTGGCCAAGGCTGCATGTAAGGGAGCAGAAGAACCTATACAGAGTGTATCTGACAGTATTATAACAGGTAGCAGATCAAGAGTAGGAACAGGTATTATCGATATAATTCATCACACCTAGACTTCTATAAATGAAAAAATAAAAATTTAATCATACGTATGTCAAGCTCACTTTGATATTAGCCATAGACAATTCTTGGACTAGCAACTTAAAGCTGTATGACACTTGATGTTCTCTTGTATTTTTTCTTCTACAGTTTATGCAAGGATTACTTGAGCATATAGTGCTACAGCTATGACATATCCATATCTGGCACAAATCAGAGGTGTTCTTGAGTTTTTCGAGTATTGATGACGTCCCATGTGCTACAAGGCAGTCCTTTTCCATCTCTCCGATTCGCAGTCCACCTTTCCTTGATCGCCCTTCGACTGGTTGTTTTGTTAGACTCTGTGTGACACCTGTAGATATAGACTGGGCCTTGTCCTTGGCCTGATGTCTGAGAGCATGGTAGTAGCAAATGCCGGTTGCAACTCTTGCTTCTATCATCGTTCCTGTAATCCCACAATACATCCTCTTTTGAAAAAGCAACTACATCTCCTTTGATGTCTAAGCGAGATTCGCTGAATGGAGTTGCATCTATACAGATGTCCTCTCTAGACGTTAGCTTTGAAGGAAGCGTAGGATCTAGCACAGTAACAGGACTGAGAACATATGCTTTGCCTATTATCATTTCTAATAAGTGGCCTACAGTCATCCTACTTGGTATTGCGTGAGGATTAATTATATCTGGTGCTATTCCGTTGCTGGTAAACGGCAGGTCCTCTTGTGAAAAGATAGCTCCTATTAAGCCCTTTTGAGAGTGCCTTGATGTGAATTTATCTCCTACAATAGGAAATCTGTACAGTGCTATTGTTACTCTTATTATTCGATTTCCTTCCACAGTTGTATGCCTAGTTACCTTGTCGACTCTGCCAGATAAAAAGCTCTTTATCACGATTTTCTCTATACTTCGAACTTTCTCTGACAGTACAAGCTTAGAGGCAATAGTATCTCCATCTTTTACTTGCTGTCCTACTAGTACAACACCGTCGCTGTCGCGCAAGATATCCCCATCTGGAACATAAACAAGGGTCTCGTTTATGTACTTGTTTTCTACGATCTCAATGATCTCATACTTGATAGTAGAAAATAGTCCTCTGTCTATTGCAGACTTGTTGAACAGCAGAGAGTCCTCTTGGTTGTATTTAGAGTATCGTTTTGGTTGATATAGTATTTTAGTGGGATCTGTTTAGGAAATAGTAAAGTTGTGTGTTGTGTTCATCTTTTTATTGTGCAAAGCTCTACTGGAGTTTACTCTTTTTAGTTGACTAGGCAAAGTACTATAGTACTACTATAGCATTTTATGTTAAAATCCTAATTAGGCAGAAACGTATACTATTATGAGGTCTATTGATGGTACAAAAAAAATAGAACAAGACGTTGGACAAGCTTTTTAATAATCGGAATATTAAAGTATTTCTACTTAGTAATATAAAAAGTAGTACTAATTATTACCATACAATTGTTTTGGTATTTAGAATGATTCTAAAAATCAAGATGTTCTCAGATTATCGTTTTTTTTTGGTCAAGACTCAACAGGAATAATATAGAAACGTTCTGTCAGAGAAGAAAACGAACTAAACAGTGCTTCTACACAAACCTGCCCTTCTAGAAATTATCTTGCTTAATGTTGAGGAAGGGATACATTGTATCTCTAAAGATAAAGCCTTTTTATGGTGTTTACACTAAAGATATACCCTGAATCTGATCTCTAGTATCTATAGTGTACAGATTCTTGGTCAAGTACTGTCGCAGAGACGATATATCCTTCACCTTTGCTGTCGGAAACATATCTTTCGACCAGAATTTGTAGGTGTTGTATAGTTCCTTTCCAGAAACTATACCCTTGTCGTCATTTTCCGTATTGCCACTTAAGAATTGTCCAAAGATATCATTAGATACTCTAACTGTTTCTGTGCAGTCTTTAACTTCATCAGGTTCCTCAAGACCATATGTAGGTACTCCTTGTACTCCTCTCTGACTATTCTCATATACACTGGAGCAAGTAGAGGGATCTTGCTAGAGAAATTAATATCTTTCAGATGCGTCGTACGAGAGTCGTGAGATGAGTCTGTCTTACCTACAAATGTTGATACAAATGGTATCACTCTTACCCTGTTCCATACTGCTTTGTCAAACGTAGTGATTTGTGGGATTCTGTTGGCAATGAGTACAAACTTCGCTGTTTGAGAAATAACAACACCCTCTTCGTACAAGTTTCTCACGTAGAGGCTATCGTTCCCTGTAAGCTCTTTCATCACACCAAGGTTGAGCTTATCACCTTCATCTGGCTCCTGAACCATGGCGATGAGCCTGCCTTTGAGCATTACTAGCTCTGGTTTAGCCGCGGATGACTGTACTCTTTTGCCCATAAGCAGCGATGTTGGCATTTTTACTGCATAGTTATCAAATGCTTGTTCGATCAGAGAAACCATAACCGTTTTGCCAGTCCCCAGATCCTGACCATATAGAGAATATCTTGTTTGCGTTCCTTCCTTCTAGACATGATGAAACAAATCTCATAAAGTACTTTCGTATAGCATTGTTAGGAAAAACTTTTGCCTGCAGATCAAGTACCTCGTCAACAGCTTCCATATTGTCATCGAGTTGTACAAATGGAATTTTGGTTGATAACACCAGGTGCACGTATCGTAGTAGAGAACAAACAGCTCTAATACAGACAAAAGAGATTATTCTTCCAAGAGCGATACGTTTGCAGGGCTGTATTAAGACACTGACAATGAAAAGATAAGTCAACCGTTGCATATTTCAGTGGTATACAGGGTGACGTTTCTGCATGAAAACAAAATTTGATAGTCACATCCTGGAGTTGCAACTGCATAAACCTTAAGCAGGGTAGACCCATTGGTAACTCGAGCTAAATTCCAAGCAGATGTGGCTACTATTGAACATAAAATATGACTGTATTTTCAGTAAGACAAAAGCGCATCAGCAGGGATATGTGGACATATTCATCAAATCCAGATTCTTCTTCCGAAGCAGAAAGAAAAAAGTTGTCTATACGAGGCCTCGGGCTTATGTCCAACTAATTTGCGAATCCAAGATATTACTAATGAGTGGTGTGAATGGATGGTATAAACAGCTTCAGTATGTTCAGCTTACGAGTCCAGCGACCACCTACAGGATACATGATGCATGTTCTTTCACACACAATGAACAAAAAATAATCAGACGATTCACTTCCGCCATTCACTTGTTTAAAAGCGGCAAGACGGCCCCAGTAGATGCTTTTGAATAACACCAACTTTAACTGCATTTTCATCCTCTGATGAAATACAACCGCACCAACAACACATCTCGGGCACTTGTTACAAGATGAAGGCGTTTTTCTTACAGCTTGTGCAAAGCATGTCTTCAAAGCTCTCTTCCTCGACTTATTGTTGAATAACTGAGCAGTATCTGTAAGTGAAAGCACATGCACACAATCATCGGTCGTAAGTTTCAGAACTTATGAGTCAAGGATAATTCACATTCCATCAACAACAAGCACTGTGAAAAAAGAGAGAGAAAGGCAATGACTGACCTCCATGTATACATCAGGCTCGGTGAGTCAAGTCAGCGACAGAAACGTCTCTGTACCCCAACAAGTTTCTTCGGTTGCAGTCATAATCTTCCAAGCAATCATAACCAGCTTGACAATGATCTGCTACACCTCGTCAGTGTCTTTTATAACCACCTCAGTGTCGCAACACAAAAACCAAGTTTGTAGCAATATAACTGGCACTTGCAGTAGCTATACCTCTACAATATACGGCAATGGCCATTATCCCAAGAGTACACCAAAGAACAGAAAGGACCACCAGAACATGCAGTACTAGGATCTTGAAAAGCTTATCCTCAACCGCCTTGGTCTTCTCTTCTTTGCAAGTACCCCTGCTATAATCTCGTCTAGCTAAAACAAAAGCTATTTTATCAACCGTTCAAAAATTGAATCTACAAAAGAAAAGAGAAAAAAGAAAAAGAAAACAGAAAAAATCGCATCCTGCAATAAAAGTATAGAACACATGATGTCGAGATGTGCCAAAAAGAGGCATGACATCCCTTCATCCTACAACCCCTAGTTAATGCACAACCCGCGGCTTTCTTCGTACAGAACAGCCCAAAATCCCGATAAATTGTTCTATTACTGAATGCTATCATAAGACTACACAGCGATGCAACTCAAAAATTCGTCACATCACTCCCCACTCTCCTGACACTGCACATGCTATCATGTGAGTAATTGAATCCTTCCCGAGGGAGGCTCCTCTCCGATCTCTTCTAAGGTTTCAACCTGCTGAAACATAAGCTTTCACTGCACGATATTACTTGATGTGTCTCGTACTATAACTGCTAAGAGAACTTCGGTTTAACCTCCATGTTGTGTAGGTCATTAAGCTCGTCACTGTCATAGCTTCTGTTCTTCTAATCCACAAGGAAACCAAAAGAAACTATACATACGGTTTAGAAGAATCAGATGCAGGCTGCAATAGGACCATGACCTCCAAGCCTAAATGTATCACCCCCATCGTTGTCACGCTGAAAGAGTGGATTCAGTCCCAGGGTCAGGTTACACATAAAGTGAGACCCGGACATGTTAGCTAAGGATGCCTAAACAGACTAAAGCCAGGAAGCGATAAAATACAACACGAGCGAAGAGGCTGAACCCAGAACGTTGAGGAAAGCCAGGGGGAGGAAAATTGAATAGTTTCATCGAACCTACATACAGTCCCCCAACCTGGGAAAAATACCCTTCATCCGTTTGTAGGTTAACCATCAAGCTGCTGAAGGATCCGAGTAAAATCGAATCTGAAGTCCCGAAAAGCGTTGCCAGGAGGTCCTTTAAGAACAGATTTAGGGGGGATCCTAGACAGTGTCTTTGGAACCATCCCTTGCGTAGCCCTTGGAGAATTCTTTTGAGAGCTCTTTGGAGAGTTCTCCGGGGTGCTCTTTGGAGAGTTCTCCGGGGTGCTCTTTGGAGAACACTTGATTTCCTCTGACGATGGTACGGGTGCAGCTACAGCTGCAGGTGCTCCAGGCATCATGGAAGTCACATAATTTTGTCCGAAGGTGACTGACCCCGCTGACGACAAATTGTTCTTCACCTTCCAAACTGTAATAGTTGGAAGCGGATGCACTCTCTTTGAATACTGAGGTCGTTTCTTCGCGATCCAATGCTTAAGAGGAGTCACAAACGGGAACACCATAAAATATTTAAGTCCGTTAGGACCCCGATGGTGCATTACAGGCTCAGGTTGAGCAACATGCAGTTCGTCCACTCTGTGCCACGCTATTTCGCTCACTTCTTTCTTCGTTTGAGGCTCGAACATGGTGTCATCCTTAACACCCGGGATAATAAATAGACGCATCCGCTGCTGCCCTACTACTACCTCCAGATGATCATCCAGGTTTAATTTGGGTTGTATATTATACGATGTCTCCTCGATCACTTCCCGCACAGCACAGGTAGAATCCTCCTCGTCCTTGTTCTTCTTCCCTCGCGGAAAGCCCCAACTTGCACCGGCCTTCCACCCCTTCACCAGCAAACATCTCTCCAGGGTTTCGTCCAGCATGATTGCGCCCGCCACGGGCACGCTCGTCTTATACGTCGTGAAATCCTTATATATGTTGTCAATGTGAGCTATGTACGGCCGCAGCGCCGCGCAGCTCTGAAACATCAGCGACGTGAATTCCCGAAGCGTCAGTGACTTCAACGTCATGTCCTGCTCCATCGCATTGTCCTCATAGAACCAGTGCGCCTGTTCCACAGAGAACAACATCCTCTCAAACGCCTTAAGCTCCTCCTCCGGCATATTAAGCACGAAACGACTGCAGAGATCGTCCAGCAACTCCTGCGACGGCAACTGCGTCCGCTGCGGTGAACCCCCGCTTCCAATCCGCCCTCCTAAAGTCCCAACCCCAGCACGACCACTCGTCGGCATCGTTGCCCTTCCCATTATTCGCCACAATAACTCCTAAGCACCAAAATTCCCCACGGCGCATCCAAATTGCGCAGTAACTACGTCCCCCCTAGAAAACAAACACCAAAAAAATCAGCCTCCTCTCGACAAAAACTGACAACCCCGCTCACACAGTTTGCCCCTACACAGCAACGAAGCTTCGAGAAACCCGCAGGAGCGTTTTGCAACATGCGATCGGGTGGACCTGTCCCGAGATTGATTCCTCTCCCTCCTCCCCCTCCTCCCCCTGGCCCCGCCTCTCATCTACACCACGTCAGCATGGCACTACGGTCGGAGCTGGTCGAGGTCGGTGTTAACGAGCACCCTATTTTTAAAAACCTCGGTCGCCGTGCCACAGCGTCTTCTGTCTCGACAATTGGCTCTCGCTAACTCATCTTAAACGCAAAGATACTTCCAAAGAGGCTCCAATCTCCTCCACGCTTGTTCAAGCGTCGACAAACAAGCATGCATGCACGCACGCACGCAATCAACCAATCTCTCAAAAATCTTCTTCCTCCGTAACCCTAATCCCGCAATTTTGCTCCGACGCTCACCTAACCAGCATCAAATTTTGTAGCCCCGTGCAGAGTCAGTCACTCCGCTTCAAATTGCGCTTGGTTTCTGGCTTTGTTTCGAGTTTTTACTTCGAAATCTGCAGCGAAACGAAGCGCAATTGTGATGATCAAATGCCGCATTCAAAGTAATACCGGATGCTACGAAGTGAAGACAGAAGAAGAAGAGGAAGGCAATACAAGAATATTGACACTCAGACCGGTTCTCATTTTAATTTATACCTTGGGCCTTGACTATGATTAGAGTGAGAGTTATCTTGTATTTATACAACTGTAAAGCATCTTCAGAAAAATGTAGCAGACTAAAAACTGTAATATTATTTGACATTAAATTCTATGACTTTAATTTTAAAGATTATTTTGGAAAATATATATATATATATATATATATATAAAATATTAGACAAAAAACATAGCATTTCATATATATATATATATATATATATTTATTTCAAAATATAACCTTTAACAAATTTATTTTAGTTCAATTAAATAAATAAGTGAATAGCATCAATAATTAAATTACAAAAGTTAAAATTTGACATTTATTAAAACTATATATAACTTCTTTTTTTCTTTTTTTATAAATAAAATTTGAATCTCACTAAAATTATGTATCACATTCATATTAAAAAATAATTTTTCAATATATTTTTTAAATATAAATAATTTTAAAATAATAATCTAAATAATATAGAGAGATTTTATTAAATTTTAATACAAGTGATTTGTTCTCAAGTTATAATCAAGTTGTGTTTCATTATCTTTGCAAAGTTTTTAAAGATTAGTTACATTTTCTATAGTGTCAATGGTAACAAATTATAAATTTAATAAATTAATTTTAGAATGTTTAACAAAAAAATTTAATAGAAATATTATTTAAAAAAATATTCAAATTATCTATTGTTTTAATTACTAGAATCATTTGTGAAAGTTTAAAGGGATGATTTTTTTTATTTATTATTTAAATAATTATTACTATATATATATATATATATATATATATTTTGTACTTTTTATATATGCATATTATAAGTTCAACCAACAATTTAAGATTTCAATAAGTTTTGAATTTTCTGTCCTTAGATACTCTTGTTAATTTAATAGTTATTCAACAAGAATACATATATTCAATTTTTTTTATATAATACATTATATTGTAATATATTTTGATTAAAAGTTTTACTAAAATCAAATCAAACAATGCAAAATTATTATTTTTAAGGATAGAAAATTATTTTAACTTGTCAAAAGAGAATCTAATCATGTATAATTAAAGATAAACAAAGAAAATTAAAAGATGTATTTTTTTAAAATGAAAAGATATTAAAATGATTATTATAAAACAAAGAGAATTTAGAAGACTCAAAATAAGAATAGATTACAAAAGAACAAAACTAAAAAAATCCATAATATTGCATATTATATATATATATATATATATAGAGAGAGAGAGAGAGAGAGAGACTAATGCCACCACAATTTTTGCTATTGCCATTACAACCCTATGAAAATTTCAATCAAAATTTAATCAAAATTTTCTTTTACCACAACCATTTCTTTATAGTTCAATGTACATATTAGAAATATTAACAAGAACTTTGATTGGAATTAAAAAATTAAAAAATATATCAAGTGGATGACAAGTTGTAGTAGCAATAGCAAAAATTATAGTGGCATTAGTAATTTATATATATATATATATATATATATATATTAACAAAGAGGCTATGTATCAAGAACATGAATCATAAAAAAACAAAATATCAATACACTCTCGTATTACTCAAAAGAATAGAAAATCACTCAAAGATAAAAATAGTATTAAAATTAGAATGGCTATTGCCAAAGACAAGAAGACTAGAGACTCTTGAAATAAGACTAAAAACAAGAAAGGCACAAATAAGAGTAAAGAATGCTTCATTCTTGTCTCTTTATATATTATCTACCTAAGAGCTACGTGGCAGCATTCTATAAGACCACCAATACGTATCCAATTTGCAAGACACGTGTCAAACTTGCAAGACAAGTTTTCTATATGTGCACCACGTACTTAGCTTATTCCACAAGCTACCAACATGTGGCTAACTTGTTAGCCCAGTTTTTAACCTAGCAATTACCTATAGACATGTAAAAAAATAAAACCGCATTTATGAAGCTTCTAGAAAGTTTCTCTCTAAAATATTGTCAAATTAACCTACTTCCATTTATTTCTATCTATCCATATTAACTAGGTAATTATTGGAATAAATCTTATATCCATGATATTACCTTCCCTTTTAAAGACGAGTTCTACCAGGAGCGGTGATTACATTCTCGTGTTGTGGTTTAGCTACCATGTGAAAAAATTATACATATATATTTAATGTATAATTTACTATACAATTAAGTGAAAGCTATAACAGTGGATTTCATTGATTACAAGATGTAATTAGATTATTAGTTTAGAAAGAATTTACTTAATAAGGCTATTAATGAGGTTTATACAATATATATATATTTTTTTTTTTGGTAGTAGTTTTGAGGTTGATTTATATTGACAATAACTTATATATATCTTAAGTCACCTTTGTTAGACAATGGTGACCTTTAAAATCTTAGTTTACTTCTTTTATTTGGTGCTTAAAACACAAAGTATGTAAATCTTATAAGAAGAAGGATTAAAAAAGGGTTTTTAGTGTAAAAAGGATAGTTTGGGCATCCATGTAGATGAATGGAGGTGGATGATAGAAATCTCTATTCTAATTGGCCAAAAATCATGCCCAATGGGCTTCAAGGAGGTTGCCCGAGGGTTTATTAGAGATTAGGGTTTGCTTTTCAAGGGGAGTCAAACATCAGAGGCTAAATTCATAAGATTTAGGTTTTTGGATCTCGTTTAGTTGCAAATTTGGTGTGATTTGCACTTTTAATGAAGAAGTTATAGGTGCTCAAAATTAAGGTGTCGATTTTGGACCTATTGTCACTCTCTTGGGTATAACTCGCCCATACAAAAAGCAATCAAGGATCGGCAACTTGGGCCAAAGAGAGCACTTTCTTGGCTATACTTTATATGTGTGGCTCAATGAATTCCAAGCTAGGATGAAGGAATTATTGGAAGTTGAAGTCAATGCTTACAAACTTAAGGGCAGTAAGTGATCCGTTTACATAGTGGTTGTGTTTTGAGTCATATCTTAAGCAATTTGATAAATTTGTGGCTCAAAATTTTTAAAAGCATGTATAATTATGTCACAAGACTATGCGCAAAAATTTTGTGGCATTAAGAATTTGGGTTTGTGAGATATAAAGAAAACAGTGCTCAGGTGTCTCTAAGCTAGGATTTTAAGTGCCTGCTAGGATTTTTGAGATATCAAGTGATCAAAAGCAAATTTATCATCAATTCTTCTTTGCAAAGAAACTTAAAAGTATTACCTATATTTTGAAGAAAAATTTAAAGAAATTTAATGGTTGAATCAAGAATTATTGAACTCTAAAACTTAGCAAGAAATAAGTCCTTGCCGATGAACAAAGTTTTGAAGGATTTCTGTGGAAATTTGAACCTTTTTTGTACAAACCTACTTGAATACAAAAGGGTTTATCTATACAACTTTTCTTTTGTAATATTTTTAATTTATTTATTATTTATATTAAGGATAAATTAGTTGTTGGAGTTTAGCCAATAATTTTCAAGTGAATTTTCCACAGCCAGGTATCCAATGTATTCCCAGATAGAAAATCATGCTATACGACAACGTATTGAAGAAGTTCAAGATGCATCAAATTATATTTGCCACATATTCTGATCTTTGTTTTCTTTGAAGGTAGTTGATAGATCTTTTTAGCTATCAATAATATCTCATACTAGGGCAAGAAGACCACCATATTATTTGATCATTGTTGAGGCTTTTATAACTTCTTTTAAAAAAAAACATTTAGAACACCATTAAAAATAGTTCCTACGTCTAAAAGTATCACCAAATATCAACAGTCTCTTCCAAGGTTGTGATACCAAACATGTTATAACTTTCCATTAATCCAAGGAAGAATATGTTGTTTTTGAGGATCTTCATCTCTATTCTGTCGTCTTGAAGGTTGAGATAGTTATAATATCTCATCTAGTAAGTCAACAAACAATGTCTCTTGAGTTGAATTTATTGGTTGTTGATTCTCCATCTCTTTGAAATGAAAAAATTCAAAGAAATAGCAAACAATGATATAAAATACTATGAAATCTCTTTTGAATATATTTGGCTTTATAATAAGGATTTTTTTGACTCTTCATCATGGTTTTGATTGATGTCATCAATGAAATGGATTAACTTTTATTGATGCATTTGCTAGATTCTTAGATTGCTTCTATATAAGTTCACTAATATCATATCCATTGTCGTATGACATGGTCTTCTATCTGGGAATACACTAGGTACCTGGCTGTGGAGAGTTTATTTGAAACTTGATAGCAAAAATCCAACACGTGATTTGTCCTTAATAAAAAGGACAAATAATACAACAATCTCATAAAAGAAAAGTTATGTATATAAACCCTCTTGTATTCAAGTAGGTTTGTACAAAAAGGGTTCAAATTTCTACAAAAACACTTCAAAACTTTATTCACCTGCAAGGACTTATTTCTTATTGAACTTTAGAGTCCAATAACACTTGATTTAAGTATTTAATTTCTATAAAATTTATTTCAAAGTGTAGATAATCCTCTTAAATTTCACTAAAAGAAAGAATCAAGCATAAATTAATTTCCAATCGTGTGAAATCTCAAAACCCCTAGCAAGTGCTTAAAACCCTAGCTCAGAGACACTCGAGCACTATTTTCCTTATATCTCACAAATCCAAAATCTTAATGCCACAAACTTTTTGCATATAGTCTTGTAACATGAACTTATACACTCTTGAAAATTTTGAGTCAAAAATCTATGAAATTGCCTAAGATATAGCTCAAAATATAACCACTATGTAAGCAGGTTACTTACTGCCCTTAAGTTTGTAAGCATTGACTTCAACTCCCAATATCTCCTTCACCCTAGCTTGGATTTTATAAAATTATACATAAAAATTATAGCTGTAAAAGTGCTCTTTGCAATTTCAGTTGAAAATCCTTAATTGCTCTTTGTATGCGCGAGTTATACCCAAAAGAATGACAGTAGATCCAAAATCGACACCTTAATTTTGAGCGCCTATAACTTCTTCATTAAAAGTGCAAATCACACCAAATTTGTACCTAAACCAGATCCAAAAATCTAAATCTTATGATCCTAGCCTTTGATGTTTAATTGCCTCAAAAAACAAATCCTAACTCCTAATAAACCCTCGGGCAATCTCCTTGAAGCCCATTGGGCATGATTTTTGGCCAATTAGAATAGAGATTTCTATCATCCACCTCTATTCATTTACATAGATGGCCAAATTATCTTTTTTATACTAAAAATCTTTTTCTAACCCTTCTTCTTATAAGATTTACATACTTTGTGCTTTAAACACCAAATAAAAGAAATAAACTAAGATTTTAAGGATCACTAATGTCTCACATAGGTGATTTAAGATATATATACAAGTTACTATCAATATAAAATCAACCTCAAAAGTCACTACTAAAAAGAAAATAAGGTTGTATAAATCTTAATAATAATCCTTTTAATAAATTCCTTTTAAACTAACAACTTAACCACAGCCTATAACTAATAAAAATTCACAAATATGGCTTTCTTTTAGCTATGTAGTAAATTGTACATTAAACATACATGTACAATTTTTTCACATAGTAGCCAATTCACAACACGACATCGTAATACTTATTGTAAAGTTATTAGCTTGATCTTTTCTATCCTTTCGCAATTACTTTTTTTCAAATGTGGTTGTAAATACTTCAAGGAATGAATTCAAATCATAAAAAAGCCGTGAATTTTTTTCCATCAAAGATACAAACGAAGAAAGAGTACTTATAGATAGAATTGCACCTATGAATTCAACTTCAATAAATCCATTAGGATATTGGAAAAAATGCAACCTTAGATATAGCTTGACTTGTTGTAAAAATCTTCAAAATTTTGATCTTGTTCCATCAAACTTCTTAGGTATACTAACCTTTGACTCCTTCATGCTGGTAGAAGCAAGGCCTCTTGGATTTGCTTATGAGGCTGATTTACTTACTTTCCTCTACTATACAACTTCTTGGCATAGGCTCTGGACTTCTTCCATAGATGTAGAAATAGTGTATCTATGATTGGTATTAGTGATTTGTGAAATTTCTATCCTAAGAGTGTTAACAAGCTTTTAAAGATCTACGATAGTTACAAATCTATTTTCACTTCCATTAAGTGTAGCATCCATGATCTTTTCTTGGATCTTAATAATTCCACAATTCAAATTAGAAGAGGATAATCTACAATCTCTAATATCAAATAAAAATCTCTACAAAGAAGGATGATCCATTGTCTTTTAAAAAAAAAATCAAGATTAGAAAGCAAAGAATGTTAGTTTAAAGGTGAGTAATCAACAACCTTCAAATACAACAATAGAAGTGGGATAATCAACTTACTTTTAAAACACAAAATAAGAACAATAAATCTTCACTTTTGTCAAATTATTAAAGACTTGAATCATAAAAAAATAAAATATTAATATACTCTCATGTCACTCAAAAGAATAAAAAATCACTCAAAGATAAAATAATTTTAAAATTAGAATGGCTATTGTTAAAGATAAGAAGACTAGAGACTCTTGAAACAAAACTAAGAACAAGAAAGGCGTTGACAAGAGTGAATGATGATTCATTCTTGTCTCCATATATACTATCTACCTAAGAGCAACGTGGCAGCATTCTATAAAATTGCCAACACGTTGTCGTACTGTAATTACTTACAATATATAAAAATTAGTTAAAATGTATTATATGTTTATGAATCTAGATGTGTGTTAGAATGGTTAGTAAGTTAAATTAAAAATGGTTGATAGAAGAAACTTTATTTTATTTTATTTTACTTATTTTAGTTATGGTATTTAAAAATTATAAGATCTAAATGTTTAGTATGAAGCCTAGAGAGAAGGTGGGGACTTAAGAATGAAAATTTAAGCTAGGAAGAGGCTAATTGGGAGGGATGAAATCAAGCCATGGTCGGATGAAGGCAAGGAATAGGGAACTTCATCCCTATTGGTCGAATACCATGCCCAATGGGCTTTGAGGAGGCTGCCCGCGACCTTAACAGGGGGTTTTCGGCAACTTCAAAAGGAGGATTTGCAATTTCAGAGGTAGGGTTGTAAAGTTTAGGGTTTTGGGTATAGTTTGAGAGGAAGTTTTAGGCAATTTGGAGTTAGGGTGAAGAAGTTATACTTGTTCAAAGTTAAAGAGTGGATTTCATACATACTGTCACTCTTTTGAGATTTTGCGGAGTTGTACGGAGGCTTTTGGAGATCGAACAGTGCGGTTGGAAAGTTGATTTCAAGATCTACGTCTGTTATGAAGGAATTCTTAAGTTTTGAGTTTTGACGAAGGAGATATGAAGAGTTGAAGACAGTGCATCCAATTCCAAGGCAGTAAGTACACTGTGTTGTTAATAGTTATGCTTTGAGCCATAACTTGAGTTTTCAGACGAAATTTTGGCTAAAACTTCTTAGAGAATTTGAAATTTTGTGTTGAAAAGCTATACATACAAATTTCATGGAATTTGAGCTTATACTTTGTGAGATATGAAGAAATTTGTATGCGGGTGTTTAAAGACAAGGGTTTGAAGTGATTGTTAGGATTTTCAAGATATCTCAAGATCCGCAATGAATTTGCGGTTGACAATTGTTGTAAAGGTTGATAAGAATTCATCAGTACTTCATGAAAAATTTTACAATGTTTGGACGGTCGGATCAGGAGATATGAGATGTTGAAGTTTCGGAAAATTTCCACATAAAGATATATAAGGTTTTAGAGGATTTTATCATACTTTGGATGTTGTTAGTTACTTGAGGCTTATGTATTTGATGTAATTTCTCAAAAAAGGAAAAATATATATATATAAACTTTGAGTTTCCTCATTTTTGAAGCTTGATTGAGAAATTAGTGACAGCTAGAAGCCCAGCGCTTTCTTAAGGCAAATTCTCTCTACCTCGACAACGTGTCTAATTTGCAAGACACATGTCAAACTTGCAAGATAAGTTTCCCATATATGCGCCATGTACTTAGCTTGTTTCACAAGCTACCAACATGTGCAACATGTGGCTAACTTGTTGGCCAAGTTTTTAACCTACCAATCACCTATAGACATGTATAAAGGTGAAACCGCATCTATGAAGCTTCTAGAAAGCTTCTCTCTAAGATATTATCAAATTAACCTACTTCTATCTACTTTTATCTATCCATACTAATTAGATAATTATTAGAGTAAATCTTATGTCTGTAATACTATGTGAAAGATTTCTAAGAATCATAAAACTTACAAGTTTAATACCCAAGTTATAAAATATTTTCATAGTAGCTTCTCATATATGAGTATTTTTTGGAAGATATTTTTGTAATATTATTACTTATTTAAGTATACATGTAAATCTAATCCATGTTTAAAAAGATTCTTTAATATTTTTTTAAAAAAGATATCATCTATCTAACATATTTCTATTTACGTTTGCTTATTTTTAAATATTTTTATTTATTTTAATTAGTATAAATATCTATAATATCTTCTTTCTATACTAATCTATTCATTGAATTAAATATCTACTTTTATTGTCAAAGAGAAAATGCCAAATTCAATCCCAAATTTGTCAATATAATAAAATCCTCTGCTACATCTTCAAATAATTGCTATACACAAACTTAATAGAGCACACAAAAATTGCTTCACAATTTAATAATATTCATCAAATGAACACAATAAAAATAACAAGCAAAAATTCAAAGATGTGCTAGACACACATTTATTGCAAATATAATGTTTTTTTTTTTCTTTCTTTCTTTCTTTCTTTCTTTCCTATCTTTATGGTTAGAAAACA
Organism: Physcomitrellopsis africana; assembly: GCA_036785485.1. NCBI lineage: Eukaryota > Viridiplantae > Streptophyta > Bryopsida > Funariales > Funariaceae > Physcomitrellopsis > Physcomitrellopsis africana. The sequence goes on along the minus strand of JAWRVF010000132.1, from coordinate 528,754 downwards.
ATACCCCTTGATATCAATATTTCTGAAATCCAAAAGATTACACCCTTAGCTTTCTAGATTCTAAACTCATTTTGCAAATTCTGCTACTAATTTGGCTTCTTCATGTACAATTCAACGTTGCTCTAATTCTTCCCACTATTTTGTGTGGAGAGAGTGGACCCTTGTTAGTGTTTTTTTGGCATTCTTTAGCACCAAATTGCTATTTAGTATCCCTTCCTCTAAGCAAACCCTAATATCTTCATCACCCAAATTGTACTAACCCTCACTCTCCGATGCCAAATCGTTTATCTCTCCAATAACTCTTTCGTGCTCAGCGCCTTCTATCATGCTACCTGAAGTAAGAAGCTGCGGTAGTCCAAAGCCTTGTAGCAGGTCCTTGCATACACCTCCGAGGCTCACCACTGGAGCTGCTCGACTCTGTCTCCTTATCAATCAATCCGGGCGCAAACTTCATTGGACCTAGATCATTGTCGAGATCTTCATCGTATTCACCGCATTACTGTACACCTCAACTATTCTACACTCACCTTCGACACTTCAATGCGTTCTGTTTCGGTGAACCAGACAGCTTCGGCAAGGAATAATGGTGTCGATTTTGGTGTTTCAAAAATGGTGCTTTCCTCTGCCACGTACAAGTCCAATATCTTCACAGCTTTGGTTTACACACCAGAAACAACGGCGGTGGTATTTGATCTTTTGCTTCTAGACACACACTACTTGCACATTGTCCGCAAATATCCTGTCTGCTCATGCTGGAATTGATATCTTCCCTTCACATTGCAGAGAGGACATGGCTGCACAGTTCCCTTGATTGCATCAATATTTCAAGGATATCACACAATTTGTCTCATCATCAAGGCAATCGGAACATACAATAGTGATTGTAAGCAATTTCCTTTGCAGCTGATAATTGGAGGGGGACATGAGCAGTATGAAAGGTTTTCATATGAAGGGTGCAGTTGACGTGTTCCTTAACAAATCTTTTTATTGCTCAACGAACCCATTTCATTACTCACTCTTTTTCCAAAGGCCATGTTAAATCAATCCTTGCACTAGGTATTGTATATGATAAATGTTTGAAATTAGTTTGAAATTAATGTTTATCCAAATGAATAGTATAAATTCCAAATATTATTATTATAAACTTTCTTGAGTATATATATATATATATATATTTGTTTTATTAATAAAAGAAACTCTAATAAATATAATCTTTCTTGTTTTAGAAATAAAAATAAACTTTATAATAATGCAATATGTAGTATAAGTTTGACTTTATTTTCCAAGTCTACAACAATCTTTATGTAATGTAGGTTTTTGCACAAAAACTTTAACTTAAATAAGAGGTCAAAATAACCTACAGGATTGCATAAAAGCAGAATTTATTTTAGACATCAACATTACTATCTTCACTTACTTCTTATGTACATTCTATACTCTTAAAATATCATATTTAATAATGATATTTCATTTTTAATCAAGTAAAATTTATATTATTAAAATTATTATATTTATATATATATATATATATATATGTATAATCATTTTACATGTCAATATATTTAAGAATTATTTTTGTGAAGATAACTATAAAAAAGAGATGAATATAAATTTATGCAAATTAATATACTAATGCATTGTAGCTTTAATATGATTAAAAAAATTATAGTACAATTTAATTAATTTGACGTAGTGCATGATATTAAAAAATAAAATATTCTTTTTAAGTAAATTTAGTTTTTTTTCCTCATTTGTAAGTAATATTACTTGATTTATTAAAATTTCAAGATAGATCTCAATTATGGTAGTATTTTGGCTTCACTACCTTTTACTTGTAAAAAATAACAAGTTTATATATATATATATATATATATATATATATACAGATATATAAACTAAAAATAATTTTAGCAAGAAAATAAATTTTAATAATATGTGCTATTACATACAGAAAACTAGTATATTACTCTTTGATATAAGAATATTTTAAGTAATCTAATTATTTATTTCTTCATATATATATATATATATATATATATATATACACATATAAGTTTTAAAAAACAAAAATAAATAAATAAAAAGTTAATATTTAGCTATAAATATTTTTATTTTATTTTATTTATATAATGCAACATGCATCCATATGTTGAATTATACATGTTTTTTTTATAAGTTATTGTTTCTAAATTTACTAATATTAAAATTTATTAAAATTATAAAATTATAAAATTAAGATATTTAAATTTGTATGTTTAATAATAAAATATTATTTTAAAAGATATATATGTATATATATGTGTGTGTATATATATATATATATATATATATGTGTGTGTATATATATATATATATATATATATATGTGTGTGTGTATATATATATATATATATATATATATATATATATATATATATATATATATATATATATATATATATATATATATATATGTGTGTGTGTGTATATATATATATATATATATATATATATATATACTAAGTGCTGAGAAGACCTTGTTTTAAAACATGGAAAAAAAACAAAAGTAAAAAAAAATATAGTTGAGATTTGCACAACTATAAAATACAGCATTATCTTTGTTAAATAAAAATTTGGAAAATATTTGATTTAATTTTAGATATTAAATACTTAAAATATTTAAATCTTTTGATGTGTTGTTTCATTATTAAGATAATAAAATATCATATGATTGCAAAGATTTAATGTATTTCATTTTAGTACCTTGCTTATGGTATTATTTATATTAGATTAATTATAACTGTTTTTAAAAAACATTTAATAATTAAAATAAAATTAGATTAATTAGTATCATTTAAAATCTAATAATAATTAAATATTTATGCATAGTGTTTATTTTTTATTGTAGTAAATATGAACTGTATTAATGTCAAATCCACACCTTTTACAACTTTAAGTAAGATTCCTAAGACTACTTAGCTTATCACATGGAAATGTTCATATATTATTACTTTCTCACAATTGATTATGTACATTGTGGCTACACATAGCTAAATAAATGTGTTTAGCATAAAAATTATGTATATATATATATATATATATATATACACATTTAGATTATAAGTTATCAAAACTAAATATATAAAATCAATTTTAAAGATGCCTTTAGACATATTCTTGATGTCCAGTGTCGTATCTCCTAATCAGCTGGTGTCCACGAACCTGTGTGGCGTATGTTAATGATTTCGAATCTGGGTTCTGTGTCAGCTTCATATTCTGCCTTGGTATTAGCATCACGGTTTCCTTGAAAGCGAGCATCCACAATGATACCTTAGTACTGTGCAGCGTAAGCTAGGCTCATAACACTCTCAAGCTGGGGCTACTGAGTATCTACTAAGGATATCAGCCTGAACCAAGGATTTACCGAAGCAGAATAACGAGCATGAATTTGGGAGGTAGATAATGATGAATCCTGACGTTCATCAGCTACTCGCCATGGCATGAAACCATGTCCTCGCAAATCCAAAAATTAAGAACTACGGTCTAGCAGAAATGAATCCTAAATTCCCAACTCTGATTGTGTTAGTTAGCAGTACTGATGTCAAGCATACATTATCTTTGCTCTGTCACCAGTTGATTAGTCATAACATGAAGAAAAATCATCAAATCCAGCTGAGATATATGCAATTAACCTTGAATGGTACAATATTTAATATTTACAATTCAATTCTGCACAAGTCCAACGCATTGACGCTGTTGTTTCAAAGCACTAGGGAATTCGGTTTCATGCCTCAACGATACGGATCTTGATTGTAGATCTCAAAATCGTCAAGGCGATAAGCAATCTACCTCCTGCTAACACCAAACCTGATAGTCAGCATTGTGGCTCTAGGTTCAACATCGAAGAACTAGATCAAGAGATAGCTAATACACATTAGAATTTGAAATTCAGAGATATAATCAAGGCAATCTAAGAACTTTTCTGGGGGTGCTAGTCACTGAAAGTGGACAGACGAAGTAAAAGCATACAAGAGCAGTTGATAATCTAGAGTCCACGAAACCAGTTGATAGGATCCTCATGTAACATGTTGGAAGACAACACAATCCAACTCGACAACAGCGTAAAAGCAAACTTGATTTTATATCCTACATTTTTATATGAGAGAAAATATGGGAGCGCTTCAAAATCACCTGTGAACCAACTTCAAGGCATCTGGCGACCCATGCCCAGTTAACAAGTACTTTTTCGGGATGTCAAACCACACTGCAACCCATTTATTCACACTTCTCCCCACAACTAGGCCGCCAGACAACACCTCATTCCCAATCACCATCGAAGTAGCCTGCATCCTTCATCTCTGCGTAGTATGCTTCCTCCATTTGCATGTCTTCCTCTCGAAGGAAATCCGCAAGGAAAGTAGTATACAAGAGAGGCGGGTATAGAGCGTAGTATGCAAAACCAGCGAACCCGTAGACACAGTATCCAAAACTGGCACCAAATCCCAAGAGCAAACTTCCAAAGCCTTCAAATCCATTCAGAAGGAATAAGATCATGACGTAGCGATAGAAGGATGGTCTTGCCGGTAGTCGATCCCTCCATCTCGTATATGGGAGGGTTAGGATCACAACATACACTGCTGCAAAAAAAAGGTTGTGCAACAACCAGAAGCCCCATTTGTGCCAGTCTCCGGCATCATCCTGCGTGGTAAAGAGCGGAACACCGAAGCCAAATATATAGATAGCTTTCACCAATGCATCAGCTGTTGCGAAAATTCCTGAAAATAAGAGCGTACGAAGAAGTGCATCCCATCCGCTAACGAGATAACCCTGAGAAAGAAACACGACCACGCTCACCTCTAAAAGAACCAAGCCAAACCTAGTGACAAGCGACATGACATTCCAAGCTGTTTCTTTATCATGATTACGTGCTTGTTGCATCTCGAGGAGACACCAACAGAGGTTGAGCACGCAAATGATCCAGAGGAAACTGTAATAAGTTCCCATAATATGCGACCGGCTTTGTAAAAGTTTCCTTACGCTCAACCGCAAGCGCGTGAGAAGGAAAAGAAGGAAAAGTAATGCAGGAAGAGCCAGAACCACGTTGTACAGCAGTTCTCCGAATCTATTTGACGCCGGGGGATTCATCATTCTCAAACACATGGGAGGGTCCCGTGGAATCTTTTCATCGGAGTCAGGAGGGGACGATGGAACAAGATATGGCAAGCTATCCATGGTTCCTACTTTCTCAATATCAAACTCCGAAACAGAAACTCCACAGCTCCGACACCTATGTCTAGTCAGGTGATTTCAATACACCAGCACAGAACGCGGATCGCAAGAATACCCCTTCACAACCTCCTCAAAGGCCTCACGTTGACATACGTCTATTCTCAAACCACCACCAATAATCAAACTATGACATCTCCCACAATCTCCTGCATAAAATGCCGGAGTAAGCTGGAAAAGCCACACAAACAAAAAGCAACCAGTTGACCTCGCACGAATTATTCGCCACCAAATCAAATCAATCGGCGTAACCAAATGAGACAAAACCCTAATGAAAACACCAATCAAAACTTCCCCTCCAACAACCTGAAACTAAATCAAAAATATAAAAATTGTCTTTCTTTCTTTCTTTTAGAGTGATGATAGTATGATTCTACCTAGAGCATAGCCAGTACCGGGGCGATTGAGGTGCAGCAGCAGTTGAAGCAGATAAATTCATAGGTACAAACACATGTGAGGTGAAGCCATGGAGAGCGGTAGCGTAAGAGCGAAATAAGAACATCAGACTTAGCATCCTTCATCCCTCGTCGCCTACGTTAGCAAGAATTCATCCAATTTAAATGGATGAAAAGATTATAACTACTTTATTCATCTCATACTTTCGCTTTTACGCTGACCATTAGCAACCATTTCTCGTGCCTTGTTGGCTTCGTCTCTCTCATTTCTCGTGCCATGGAGGCTATGTCGCTAAGGTTTTTCTCCATCACCGCTACGAGCTTTCCTCCTCCATCTGCTGATTGCGAGTTTCTCTTGTGAGGAGCCGTCACGAAGTCATTAAAGTCTATGTTGCCCATGGGCATCATTTCCGCCATGATATCCGTCATCGAGACGTCGCAGTTCATGCTTCACACGTCCATCTATGGTAAGGTAGCTCAGTTTGATGTTTTTTGATGTTTTGGAAGCTCGCGGGAGAGATCCGTAAGGACTTCGAGAAGTGCAGGTGGTTTTCTGTCTTAGAATGTTTCTTATAATTTCGAATGCGCTGATCCAGTGGTAATTCGTGTGGAGAACAGCCAAAACATGATGCATGGGACCAAGGGACATGATGGACGTAAGGGATGCTCGACTGAAAGAGGAGTATGAAAACTTTCAAGTAATCGTGTACTTTTGGTTGTTCATTTATTTTCTCGGCTTTACATTTTTTTCGTATTTACTTTCAGATGTCTTACAGAGTTAGAAGTTCACTGTTTGGTACAATTCATTTGTGATGATCCTATTTTCGCGTCTGAATTAATCTTTCTCATCTCTTCGTAAAGGGAACCAAGTCCGTCAGAATTCGAATCTCTCTGCACCTCACGAGGCTGGTGCTTCTCGTGCCTTATTTTCAGAGAGGCTTTACCGTGTCTGAACTTGTCCTGGTATCTCGACACCTTAAACTCCACCTCGAGGCTCTTGTGGTTCTTAATTAGATTGGTATTAAAAACTGGAGAGTTTTCAAGATGGAACGAAACAATTTCGTTAGGATTTGTAATGTTTCCATCCGTCTTTTCAGAGTGCCTTGACACTGCGTCAGAAAGATTAATTTTACAGAGTTCAAGTAGGTTTCGCCTTCTGTCAAAGATGAAGTATGACATTGTGTTCCTCCTTTTACAAATTAATGTCCTCAGGCACATGCAACCTTCCAAGCTGTTCATTGGGTCTTCCGTCTGATGCTGGAAGTAGTGTCATGGATCCGTAGAAATAATCTATTTCTTCCATGTGCACCCCTGGAGGTTCAGGTTAACCTTGACTTTCCTTGGATTTTTTTCTCCTTTCCAACACCCTATAGTCACTGTTCGTAACCACCACTGGTTTGTAGTGAGATAGTTCTAGTCTTGTGATGGTTTGCCTTGCCAACGATAGGGAGTGGTGGAACGTTTAAACGATACAACACTGAAAGCGTACGCATCATCACTATAGATCCGGCGATGTATTAGCATATTAGCCGCAGTCTTTTGTGCTGTGAGGATATAGGCAGAGAATTGAAAACCCGCGGATTATCCGCGTAACTTTTGGAGGCGCAGGCAAGTCCAGTTCCACAAGTTTCTGGCATGCACCGACTTCAAAGCGTCATATCGTGTATCGTAGTAGAGTACGATCCTTCTTTATATTATACACTTTCCCCTTTTTAAACGAAGAATAAAATTCACTAAGAGGTGTTCGCAAATTATAGAACAAAACGAATTTAATAAAATTAAACTATTTGATGCCGGATTAGTTCATAAATAGTGAAACATAGGAAATACACACTTTGTAACGTGAAAATTGAATTCGTCTGTCCCCCCAGCCTGTTGGAGGGATAAACACTAGGAAAAAGCACATTCATATATTGCACTTACAAATCATAATGAGCTCACATTCGGTGTGGATGGAACGACTGCCTAAATTTGGCTCCCCCCAACCGATTCGGACATTGAGTGATTTGTCGACGCATCAGTCTTCTTCCATGCCTATCTGCACTTCGGGTAAGTTCCACATATCCTCCTCCAAAATTGCTTTCTCAACCTTCATAGGAACTATTGACATATGCTCGTCCTTCTGACCACGATTTCGGCTATTGAGCAACTCTCTATGAATCTCCGGTGTCACCTTCGTACGAAGAAAGGATTTTAACCACAAACACTCAGCCAGTGCAATAAATGAACAAATGTAGATAAGAATGTCTATACTTTCCCTTTTACTTACAAACAAAGCAATTAGAGTTCACAATTCAACATGTTAAAGACTTGCCAAAAAAATCCCACAAAAAGCATGACTTTTTTCTTCATTTTGAATATTATTGTATTCCCCTGGGCATAAAGCTAAATACCAAATAGTGCTTTTGCCTACGCATTACATCCTTCAGCTTTCCCTTGTCTTCCTCACTAAGCTCGTTCTTGTACCTGCAAGCATACGCGTGAAGGGTAGACTTGCGTAACCAAATCAGCAATTCCAAATCTGAATCAACGCGTCGAAGTGACGACGGAAGGTTTTAGACGTCACAGCGTGGCCTAATTCATACTGTTACTTCGAATTTGAGCAGTGTATAAAATTGTAAGAAAATTCTGAACAAAGTAAAGTGAAAACTCCCAAAAATAAAGTGCACTTATCATGCAGAAATACTTGAGGTTTACATCTTCAAACCTTTGAACAAATGTAAAAAGAGATTGGTGCCAAATAACAGGTAGATCTCGCTCATCCTCAATGAATCGCGCAAAATGTGCCAAAAGCGAATCTAGAACTCTGTATGGCAGAGCGTACTTCTTGTCCAACAGAAGCTTCAAGAAATAGCTGCAAGGAAGGGTAAGGAATAGTCATGTTCTGCAAGTTACAAGCAGAAGAAACTACTAAAGGCGAATTCATTTGTATATATCTGACCGTGAGAAGTAAATACCTGTTCGTACCGCAATACTCCATATCAGCTATTTTCAGAAGTGCTACGCTGTTCAGAGATACAAACATTTCAGATTACGAAAATTCAGAGGAGCATTCATAATGAGGAGTTCAATCCTAAAAATGATTACCACATCCGAATTTCGGAATTTCAGAATTGAGTCATTTGTGCAGGATAATTCACAGATAATCAATTTGATTCAATAGATTTTGAAGTGATTCGATCATTAGCGTGTTTTACCTGGAATGCAAAACAGGAATAGAGACCTTTTGAAGTACGCTACCAATAATAACAGCTTCCCGCAAATTGCACGTTCTTGACTGCAAGAAACAAGGTCATTCAAGTGCGAAACCGATTATAAATATTAGCTCTGAAGTTTCGTGATACGAAATGTTTTTGTGTAAGGTAAAACTCAGAGGGACAATACATTAATGATTTCGTGAAAACATCAATAGCATCCAACAAATTTAAGGCCATCCCGGACAAACAACGCCATACGATGACTCCGACAATGACTAAGATCTCTTTTCTCTGAGGAACACAGTGATGTAACTGTAAGGAAAAACTCAGAGGGACCATACATTACCTGCCAGAGTGGTAGCAGCAGGCCCTTGTAAAAAGCTGAGGGTTTATAGACAGCCTTCTTCATAGCTTGATAAAGTGCAAAATGGAGTCTTTTGTGTTCCCTAATGTCGTTCCGAATTCGTGGCAAGAGCACCAAATTGTAAAAGCGCTGAGCCATACGAGCATTCAAGTTGGAGGCGAAAACTCGGGTGGCCTGATACATTGCATTTGAAGACCATCTCTCTGGCTCCGTTAAGAAGAGTACGTCTTCCCAATTTGAAAGCGAAGGAATGATCTTGAAAGCGTTCGGTAGCTTGCCCGCTCTGTATCTACTCAGCAACTTGCCAACCCTGCAAAGTACTAATAACATATTTAGAAGGAACTCATCAGTCATGGAACGCGTAGATTCAAGAAATTAAGCTCCACGAAAAACAAACTTCGAGACAATACAGAATACTGCTAATACAAGTTTAACAAAAAATAAAATAAAATAAAATAAAACAAAACAAAACAAGCAAACACATAAGTTAATACCTATCCCCTAGTATATGAAACCTTTATCAGGAGCAAGTAGAAGACATACCCTTGATATACTTCTATAACTTTGCTGCCTCTCCAGGAATCGTTCGCCCTTCACCTGGGTATTAATGAGCCACAGTATCTTTCATGAGGTTTATGCCGCAGAAACAAAGAGGGTAACCTCTAACTAACAAAGACCTGTCTTTGCAATAGACTATTTGTAGTACATTTGTCAAAAGCTCCATTCTATCTTCAAACATAACAAATTCCAATACATGATAAATAAAATTAAATGACCTTCTGCTTCAGTAGAAACTATGGCATCCCCACCCTTGTCGTAGATTCGCTCCATAATTATATCAGCTAATGTCCGTTGTGGGGCTGCATCGGAGCCCTTGAACATTGAAATCATTCTTTCATCTTCTTCAGTGACCTCCTGCCATACAGTTTCAGATATGCGTCAGGTGGCACCGACAATTACCCATAATATTCTCAAACCACATCTAATATGATATGGTCTGCAAATCAATCGAAGAATATAACTGTAACCAGATAGAAATTGTTACTAATAGAAACGACTTACTTCGAATTCCTCGAATTGTTCGTCTCGGTCAGAAAATCCATTCTCATTATCGTCACTGTCACTATCCATTCTCTGATCAGGAGCAGCTGCAGTGAAAGCTCTCCGTGTAGCTGCTACCCCTGTTTCTTCATCCCTAGATAAAGACGTACTCTTAGGTCTCTTGTGTTCAAACCTGAAAATAACTTTAAAGAGAATAATGAATTGAACAACAAGGGGACTAGCAGTGACAACAAAATAGCCACGATTAGAATTTGTATGTGACTTCAAACTTAGTCGGAAGCACAATTCGCCAAAAAGTGTAACTCGTTCGAATAATACTTGTACCCTGTTAGGCACTGATCACCCGTACTCAGTGCCGCAAGCATCAAACAGAAAGTTCACCTTTCGTTGTCCATTTCCAATTGCTGCATCCGAGCTTCACCAAGAATTTTGTTACTCATTACTGGAGTCACATACTGCAACCATAAAAGAAACCCATTAAACAAAAAATTTAAGCAATTGAAATTGTCGAAAAAGAGTGGATAAGCGCCACGAAATGGCCCCACCAAGACAAAACATCACATTCTGCTGAAAAATCCTGCACAAGAATCAGAAGAAACTATTACTTCATCTTGTGGTTGCTGACGATTACGGTTTGTTGGAAGCCTGCGCTTCGGCGGCAAAGCCTCATGAATTTGCTCTATTTGATCCCCCAAACTAATTTCAAGTTTCTCAGGTCCCGCATCCTTACGCTTCTTCTTGTGTTTCCCAGGAGCCCTCAGATTCACTTGAGTTGCCATTGCAAAAAACCTATCTCACAAGCAAATTTCCCTTCTATAAACAAATTCTGACAGACGCAGCAGATTTTCTCAAACACAACTCTCGAATGCCAATGTACAAAGCCCAACGCCAGTTCTTCTCCCTATATCCAAACAAAAGCCCACGGCGACGAAACCAGCCAATGATCACATCCTCAGTACACCACAGATCAATCCAGCCCAAGGACAAGCCAAGAGCAACAGTCTGCAGAACAGAGCTTGCTACCAGTGAACGCCAAACCCTAAACCCTGAAGTGAGCCACGAATCCAGTCACCAGTGTGAAAGGATCCTCATTCAGCTGACATGGACAAAGAGAGACGATGAGCTGGCTTAAAAGAAGGGGTTTAACACGTGGCGGTCAGCTATATGATGGAGCTTGTCATTGTGCGACGTGAAATTTCTGTCCCCCGCTCGGCCCGTCCAAGATCGGGCCTGGTCGTCTTTGCCCCTCCTCGACGTGCTTATACGTAAGCGAGGGCTCTGTTCCAAGCTTGCGATCGCGCATTGGGTCTTTTGCAAAGCAACTCTGCATCTATTTTAGGGACATCGTTCTACTTCCTTTGATGGATCCATTTAGGTAAATTCCTCATTTGCAACTTTGAATTTATTCTGTTGGTGCTCTTCTAATGTTGCGCTGGTAAGCGTTCGCTCTGTGGCTTTGTGGTTGTTGGAGAAGTCGGAGAAACTGGAGGTTTTGCATTTAAGGAGGGAAAAGTGGTGGTGGAGTCAGTGAAGTTAGCGTATTCCTATTTTTAGCATACCGATGCTGTTGATTAGGGTTTCCTGGTCTTGGATTCTGAGTTGCCGATCGAGAGTGGGAGTAGATCTTGGAAGATGTGGTTCCTATCGACAGCCCATCAGAGTGTAGAGAATTTCGCAGGGACAGTGTCTTTGGAGGGACTGAGGAAGGACCGTAGGAAGGTCGGCTTATTTTGAATGATTTGTGATGTGATTCAGGAAGTTCCGGAGCAGTTCATTCTGGGATTGTTAGGTCTCATCTCTTGTGACGTCTTCGCATGGTACATTGAGTTGAGGTGTTTTTGATGTGCAGTGATTACGAAGCGTACTGAGATTGAATGGACGCATCAGTACTGAAATTGCCCAGCAGCTAAGATCTTCGCCCACGTAGCATTTTGTATTTCTTCTGCTTCCGCAACGCACAATCGCGGATCTGCATACCAGAATTCCTCACTTTTGGCTAAATTTCGAAATTCGCGGGGACGTCTACGGCCATCTCATGATCGCAATCAATATTTAGTGGAGGATTTTGAAAGAAGCACTGCCGTCTTTTCATTGGTGAGTGAAGGCATGGGGAGAGAGGGTGAATGGCCAGGGCAACAGTATCAGCAAAGACCCCCGCAGCCTGCAGGTTATGCTCCTCAGTCTATGCAGTCATACCCAGGAGCCGCAGGTGGCCCGTACGCTCAAGGAATGGCACCGATGCAGCCTGGCATGAGGGGTCCTCCTCCGGCAGGACCACCTCCTTCGCTGTATGCCAACACAGCTGCTCCTTTCAGGCCTCCCGGGCCTCCACGCGGCAGCGCCCCCCCCGAAGTTCGACCACAGTGGGGAGCTCCTCCTAGCGGGGTGACTCCTAGACCCTCCCCAGGTTCCGGTCCTCCAGGGCCACCTCCGAACGCAGGTGCTCCAGGACAGAGTCCTTTAGCAAATCGCACCTATGGAGATCCGTCTCCAACAGGAAGTCCCGCTACAATGAGACCACAAGCTCCACCTTTTACCAACCCGCCTTCCAATTCAGGCAGACCAAAATTAGGTCCTCCTTCAGGTCAGTTGCCGATGCATATGTCCGTTTAGAGTCATAAATGGTCCTAGAAGTGTAAAAATATTTGACGTGATATTTTGAACAACGAGGACTTGAAGGTGGCAGTGTACTCCAGGCCTGGAATCTATACAGACTCCATATGAAGAAGATGAGTTCCTATCGACTAGTCAGTGTACATGTTGCTGACAAGGAGAGATCACTTGGGGAAATGATAGAAGTGGATGAGTTGCCAGGCGTTCCCTTCAACACCGGGGACCCTGAGTTATTCTTGGAAAAGATTAGGGAATGTTGGAATGATTGTAGTATTCATAAGGCAATGACTTCATGAGGTTTATAGTTGGCGATTCTGCGGCATGTGAATGTGAGGTCAATGTGATGCCGTAACTGCGACAGTTTTAATGTTGCTGCACCTTCCACGACGAACACTTAAGTGAAAAGAAGAAAAGAACAGTTTAGTAGCGTAATGGAATACGTGTGTTAAATGTAGGAAATCTTAATCAATAAGCCTACTGACTTACGTGCTATGACTTCTCCTTTCTGTTGCTTGATTTCGTGTCTGAAATACGGTCTGGACATATGCAAGTTGTACCCAGAAGAAGCATGCCCACCTATGGGTATAGGTTGCTTTGCAATGTGCCTCAACTGATGGGAGGGATAGTCTGGAGGAGTGCGTGCAGTCACAGATGTGTGCCCTTGATTTTTCCGCGTATTGAGGTCTAGAATTTTTCGCCCTAAACTGCTTTTGACAGAGGCTGGAATGCGCAGGTCCATTTGGAGGTCCCGGTGCTTTCACGCCTGGGGGTGCCCCTGCCGCTGTCAACAGACCAGCATTTTCCGTGCCCCAATCTACTCCTCCAGCTTTCCAACCGGCGAGACCATCGTCAACCGGTGCCCCGAGTGGTCCTCCTATGGGCCCTCCTCCCTTGTCGTATCAGCAACAATCTAGCAGCCAGGTTCCCCCATCCAGTGCTCCTGCTGGTCCTCCTCCTAGCTTCTCGTACCAGCAAGCAACCGCTAATGGACCTCCTCAAGCTCCTCCCACATGGTTGGGCGGAAGCGCCAGTCAGTTGCCTGGGCAAGGTCCTAGACCAGCTATGGGGCAGTCTGAGGCATTGTACAGACCAATGCATAGCGTGCAGGGAGCGCCTGGAGCAACTTCACTCGCACAACAGTTCCAAGGGATGTCCATGGGTCAGCCAGGCCACCAGCCACCTGGTCCACCTGGTCCTCCTAGTTTCTCTGCTCCTAGTCAACCTGTGGTGGGAGTTCCGTACAGTACTCCACCTACATGGCAAACTCCTGCAAGGCGTGTGTATCCGGAGGCCTACGGTGGTCAACCTCAAACTGTGAGTTTGGGAGTAAATGGTGTCGCTTTTCTTTTGATGTGTGAATCTGCTGAGCATGAGATCAATGTTGGGAAGCTAATGCTGCAACCATTGACGTAGTTGTGAAGAGCTGGAGCATTGAGGGTTGGCAAGAGGGCATTCGCGATGTGAATGGGTGTCCACTGTAGTGATGAGACCACAACGCGTCAAGGTGTAGTCAGAAGGTTACGTTCTTGTAATGGAGGTCGACAGTGTTAGAGCGGAAGAGTGCTAGGAGTGACAGAGTGTGAACTCATGGTCGAGGTAGCTTCAGTAGTGAACGGCGTGTGCTTCCGTGGTTGATGGTGTTGGGTGATGATTTTAGCATGTTTGCTTGGTGGCGAAGTTATCTGCAATGACACTGACACTGGGCACATGACTCCTGTGGTGTTGATGGGTGGCAGGGCTCCATGCCTCCTGGGCCGGGTGGTCCGCAGCCACTTCATGGTGGACAGCCCTACATACCGGGAAGCATGGCTCCATCGATGCAGACCATGTCCCAGCCAGGATCACCCGCTGGAGGTCAACCAGGATCCGCCTCCCGCATCGATCCTAACCAGATTCCGCGTCCCCAGTCAACAGCGAGCCCCTTACCGTTCGATACACGAGTGAATGGCATGGCCAACTTGCCTCCGGTACTGTGCAGAGAATGTTGTATTCCAGGGTCTTGTTTTGAGGTGTCTGGTGACTCAGGGGTGGAAGTGGTCATTAAGGTCAATGTTCATAGAGAAGAATGTCTTGATGGTTACGCACCCACAGCATAAACGATATGGTAGAGAATGTACAGTGGGGGGACTTTTTCATGTGATGGTTCCGCTGGACTGATGATGCTGTATGCGTGTGTCAGTCTGCTACAACGCACTTCGTTGTGAGGGATACTGGAAATTGCAGCCCACGATTCATGCGGTGCACCTTGAACCAGGTGATGTGGTGTTTTCTACCTGTGGGCAACGCCTCCGAAATTGAAGGGTGGTGTGTAGAAAGCCATGACGTGGTGGTGTGTGGAGGAGTCACGTCGTAGAGATGCCGGTGATTTGAAGCATGTGGTTGATGTGGTGTGGATGCAAGTGAGGAGTAGTGCAGGTTACGTGCATGAGAGTAATTCAGTTGAATTGGTGTCGGTGAAGTTATCAGGCGCAAGGTTGTTAGCTCAGTATTTGTGCTGTTCACGGGTGAGGTTGCGTATCCGACATTGATCTGGTTCCGCGCATGGTTGCAGATTCCGTGTTCTGGAGATTTGTTAGCGAATTCTGGAATGCCGTTGGCCGTAATGGTTCAGCCCCTCGCTCTCCAAGACCCCGCCGAGGAGGCAATTCAGGTAGTAGACGGACTGGGGAGTTGAGCGATTTGTACTTGGAGAGGTGTTTGTGTGTGCGTGCGGCGCAAGCCGTCGTGGAGAAGTTTGGTGAGATGAACAAATTGTACACGATACAGGATGGGAATTAACCTGGCGGGTACGCAAGGTGGCGATATGATTGTCCTGCAAGCCGATCCGTGTTTAAGGTTGTGACCTTAGTGAACTGACGGCAAGTCGTGGAGGTGTTTGTTGCCAGGTGGTGGATTTTGGAGAGAGCGGTCCAGTACGATGTAGTGCACCTCAGTGCAAAGCGTACATCAACCCATTTATGAGGTTTATCGACCAGGGTCGCCGTTTCACATGCAACTTGTGTGGTGAGGGTTTCAAACCGAGCTTTGAGTGGCGATGCAGTGATTCTGCAGCCACGCGGAGTTTGTTTGGATTAGATACCTTGCTCCGTATCATGGCCGAGTCCAATGTATGCGTTTCAGCTTCGTAGCAGTTGGGCCAGTCTGTGGAGTGTGGTTGATTCACTGGGGTAGAAGTTTGGATTCCGAGGTCGAAGCATCCGGAAGGCACGGGATGTGGGTCGAGTGTGTTGACGAACGGGAGGATGTGTTGATGAACAGGTTACACGAGCGAAACTCCACGAGATTATCTGTGCAATCTGGGACCGGACGGGAGAAGACGGGATGCAGACATGAGACCCGAGCTGTCGAGGGGCACCGTGGAGTTTGTAGCTCCAAAAGAGTACATGGTACGAGGGGTCTGCTGGTAGTGCTAGAATCCAGTGTCGCTGGAAAGTAGCATGTTTGTGGGATCAGATTCGGAAGCAGTAAAACTGCTGCCTCCAAGTGTTGACCTCAGGTGATGGTCACAGTAGGAATGTTAGGTTTTGGCGTTGGTTTTGGGTCGATGGACTGATTTTTGTTGTGGTATGCATGTAGGTTCGACCTCCAATGCCCCAAGTATTCTTCTTCTTGGTGGATGTGTCTGTGAACGCGGTCTCCACGGGAGCAGTCGCGTCAGCTTGCAGTGCAATCAATCGTGTTCTGGCCGACCTTGGAGTAAGACCACTGCATGTGTGTTGAACCATATTGTGTTGCGTATTTCGGAGGTGATTGTACAGTTATCTGAGAGGTAGAGCTGTATTCGTGAAATGGAAGTATTTGGAGTGTAAATTACAGGTGGTGTATGCCTTTTGTTGAGGAGGCGTGGGGTCGAGCTTGTTATAGGGGGTGTGGGTTTGTGGTTTTCGAAGCTTTTGGTATTTGTGAGTCTTCAGTGCTTCGTGGTTGTGTTGATGAGTCTGTGATTCAGATGACGACGTTGATGAAATTACGAGATGGCTTGAATAGACTGTGTCAGTAAAACCCGCTTGTTGTTTCTGCGAACAGGATGATACGAGGACTCTTGTGGGCATCGCGACATTCGATTCTACTGTGCATTTCTACAACCTGAACAAGAGTTTGCAATCGGTGAGATCGTCGGTGGTTCTTTTAGGATTGTGGTTTGCGTCAGAGAGCTGAATCTGTACCTCCAGTATTCGATGGGATGTATAGTTCACTGGTCGATGACCAGGAAGTGCTGGGAATGTACAGTAAGTGGTAGAGGTCATTCTGGGCTATTTCGGGCACGTGGGTCATCGGACAGTGGACATGCAGATTTATTGATTGATTTATTGATTTATTGTTTTTTTCGCAAAGTGAAGGGATCAGATCAGATTACGTTTGTTTGCTGAGAGTTCGTGGTTTCTGTGTTGGTGGTGTGGCTCATGGGGTGTGTTGTTTGTTTGGGGCGCAGCCATCTATGTTGGTTGTTCCCGACATACAAGATGTTTACACTCCTCGTCAGACTGACCTGCTTGTTCCGCTTGCGGAGGTGATTATCCCCTGGCCTTATCGTGTGGATGTGTTTATGAGGCGGTCTTTTGAAGTTATAGATCTGTTGAAGTTAGTTTGGCAAATTGAGGTATTGGGTGTATGAAGCTTTGAGATTATTGGTGTTCGTTGAGTGGGTGTGTGATGGTGTGGTTGGCGTGTGTAATGTGGTTAGGGACGGGATCATTTGGAGCAACTATTGGAGACTATCCCCAGCATGTTTCAGAACAATCGAATACCGGACGCTGCTCTTGGAGCTGCCGTCAAGGTTGGTAGTTTTGATTGTACTGCTGAACTGGGTGTATATGTAGCTGACTATATTTGATAAGGGTGGTTTCACTTCCTATTTGAGAACTTTAGATTGATATTAAGAGGTATGCAGTCGTGGAGGTCTGTCCAGGTGTGCTACCTAGAAAATGTGAATGTCAGCTGGGTTATGATTAGTCAATGTGGCTTTGAGATTAATGCAGTCTCACAATGTTATATAAGTCGCGGTTGATGGATTTGTGTGGTCTGGGTGATCCCCTGTTTGATATTTGTGCTGTCCAGGGTGCCTACTTAGCTATGAAGGCGACTGGAGGGAAGCTGCTCGTCTTTCAAACAGGTTGTTATTATTTATTTATTTATTTGTTTAATTTAATTTAATTTAATTTAATTTTTCTCTCATGTGTGTGAGAATGTGTGTTTCAGATTATTTACAGAGTTTATGGGTTTGTTAGATGACTGAGATTTCTGGGGTTTATGCAGTTCTACCGTCTGTTGGATTTGGAGCTTTATCAGCACGCGAGGCAGAGGGCAAAGTTAATGAAAAGGTTTTGCACTATTTTTATTTATTTTTATTTATTTTGTATTTTTATTGTTTTAGTCTGATTCCATCTTGTTTTTCTATTATTTATAGTTTTGCGGTTTCGGAAACGGTGCCAACCTCTCTGTAGCAATTAATGCGTTACCTGATTAGTATTCAATACAAGAATGGTCAGTTGTTTTGATGCTGATGGGTTTTGTTTACTACATGATTGAAGATGTATGCCGCATCTAATTTCTTGGCCTTTTTCCTAGTCATCTAAGCAGATCGAAATACCTCGAATATATTCTATTCCGTTGTTTTTGAGCCTTCTGCTTTCGTATTTTCTCACTTTGTCAGAGGTCTATCCAACTTCAAATTTTTGATTAGGAAATGTCTGGTTTGCTTGAAAGATTCTTATTTACTTAGAGTGGTTGGATTTGCAGGAGGCTCAAAAGCTATTGCAGCCCTCCAACAAAGTTTTGAAGACCATGGCACTAGAGCTTGCTGAATTCCAGGTATTCTGTACGGCTCTGTACTTATGCTTGAGCCTTCTTGATGGAAGACACTTCACACGAAGCTTGCGAGCTGTATTGACTCTTAGCTGACTTGCGCTCGCAGATCTTTTTGACGTTCTTATCTTGGTGTATGAGTTGTGTTCAACGAGTTTTACAATATTCTGTAGTTAAGTCTATGGATTCTGTCATTGGCAGGTTTGTGTGGACTTATTTTTAGCAACACAAAACTTTGTTGATATTTCATCGTTGGCTGTTGTTCCACGATCAACAGGAGGCCAGGTAAATTTCCTTTGAGCTAGGACATTGACTTTCCAAGACTGTAGAGAGAAATGCTAGGTCTGATATTTCTAAGAATGTTACTCTTGTATTCTCGCAATCTCCCCATTGTCTAATTGCATTGGTTTAGTTCATGATCTTCGGGATGGGTAGTCCTAGTTCTCATGCTGGCAGTTCTCAATTACAGCTCTAGGAAGTAGTTCCTTCTGTTATGTTTGATAATGCGGGAGATAATACGAAGTCACTTCAATGGCTGGATTTGTGTTAATTGCTATGTTTTTGTTCGTGTGATATATCAGATTTATCGCTACCATGAGTTTAAAGCTGACGTGGATTCCGCGAAGCTGTACAATGATCTTCGATGGAACTTGACTCGACCGCAAGGTCTGGAAGGTGTTATGCGAGTGCGATGTAGCAATGTAAGTGAAGTAGATTTCTCTGCTCATACGTGTTGCTTGATAGAATGCTTTCTGTTAATGGCCTTAGTTAAATGTTTTTTCTTCTGTATTTTACACGTTCTTGTCTTATACTGTGATGCGCGGCATAATCCTTCAAGAATCTGACCAGGGATTGTGGGGTTTTAGGGTTTGCAAGTTCAAGATTATTATGGCAACTTTTGCAAGCGTAACCCTACAGACGTGGATCTTCCTGCGGTGAGCTACTTGTATTTAGTTGTTACTTCGTATATGTGCCGCCTGTTGACACAGTAATCACTCCCTTCACCTGTGAATAGTCTATATTTCATTAATGCTTGAGGTCTTACGACTACATCGAGTTTGCAATTTGTCGAGAAAGAATTGTCATACTCAACGTTTTACTCATACGTCCTACAGAAGTCATTAAAAGCGCACAGTCGTCGTGAATTTGGTGTTGGATACCTTATAGCTTGTACAGAACCTGTTATGTTTTTACTTTATTGTATACATATTATGCATCTATGACTTCGTAATTATTTTTCTTTACTTTCCATCGTTGGCCTTATACTCCCGACAAATGTGATTGTAGATTGATTGCGACAAGACAATCATGGTGACCTTTAAACATGACGACAAGTTTCAAGATAACGCAGATTGTTGCTTTCAGGTGTGTACATCGTATTCACTAGTTTGGTTGAGAATGCTTAGATCATGCTCTGCGTTGTAACCCTTGAAAGATGCAACAACTTCAGAAGAATATACGTATGTGTCTTGTAATTGTTCGACTGGAAATTAGTGATGTAAAGGCCACGTTCACTTCATTAGTTTTTGTGCATATGGATTTTTCTTTATGTCGTAACGTTTCTTCTGGAAAATCTTGGTTTCCTCTAACACAATGAAATTGTTTACTTTTCGTTTGTGAAGAGTGCTTTACTCTATACAACTACAAGTGGACAAAGGAGAATCCGGTTGAACACATTGTCCCTATCTTGTACGGCTGCTTTAGCCAGTCTATTCCGGGGAGCTGATTTGGATGCTCAGTTCACCAATTTTCTGAAGCAGGGTAAGTATATAGTTCACAAAAAGTATTTTTCCTTTGAAATTCCTTGGTTTTGTTTGTTTGTTTGTTTGTTTATTTGTGTTTCTCAAAAAGAAATTTAACTTAGAATTTTATGTTAACATTTGTTCGTTTCTACATGGTTTTCTGGTACGTCTGCAACAGTTGTGTTTTATCTGATATGTGTGGACATCATTGTGCTTTGCACATTCTATGGAGGTAAATACACTAATCATGCTGCGCATGACGAATTACAGCTGCCCAGGATGTATTGACGACGCCAATTGCTCAAGAGAGAGATCGTATGTCTGGTCAATGTGTGCATATTTTGCATACGTATCGGAAGTTCTGTGCAACTGCATCATCATCCGGGCAATTGATACTTCCGGAAGCCTTGAAGCTGCTGCCTCTTTACACTATGGGTACGTTTAAACCCGCTGCAACTTGTGATGCAGGTTATGTTAACCATCTTCTTAGTGGAATGAGATTGGTAATGGTAATGGTCCGTGGAGTAACATGGTTGTGAGGTGCTGGTAGTGTGAGGTTCTGCAGTATGTATTGTAGATTGCTTATTGTTTTTTTCTTTTGGAGTGCAGCTTTGACGAAAAGTATGGGTCTGCGGGCGGATGCGCGAATTGATGATAGATCATACTGGATTACGCGAACAGCTTCGCTGTCAGCATCTTTAGCTATTCCTCTGGTTTACCCACGACTGTTTGCCGTGCACAACCTCCCTTCGAAGGTATTACTCAAGTCCTGTGAAATCTGGCTGAAAATGTAAGCTTTGAAACGTTGTGGACTACATACACTGGGTCATCGTCTTAATGGCTCGTTTTGAAGTGATCATTGTAAGTCTGATTCTCGAGCAATACTCGGGCATTTTTTGGATTATGTTTCATTTCTTCTTAATTTTGCTTGTGGTTTTCAACGTTGGTGTGTTGTGGTGTGTTAGTGTGTTGAGATTACTTTATCCTCTGTGATTGCAGGAGGATTTAGAAGGTTGCATTCTTCCACCTACATTATCTCTTTCAAGTGAGAACGTAGAGCACCACGGTATTTATTTGCTGGAAAACGGGGAGGATGCGTTACTGTTCGTGAACTCGCAAGCTGCAGGGGAAGCCTTGTATCAGATATTTGGTGTGGAGTTGGTGGATGAGTTGGTGGTTGGACAGGTTCGATATCTGTGCTGTATATGCTGCAATGGATTTCTATTTTTATCTCTATTTTTAGTTTTTAAACCAACCATTGAATTTGAATCCCTGTTATTCCCCTCAATGCAATGTTCATGGTGTGATAAAGTGGTGATTCAATAGGGTGGGAAGTAGCTGCAATGGGATATGTCTCAGAAGAACATTGTCTGATATTGATGAAAAAATTTGGTTTGTGGGTACAGTTCTCTCTTCAGGAGTACAACAATGAGTTGTCAAGAAGGCTCAATGAAGTGGTCAACGAGATACGGCGTCAACGCTGCTCGTACTTGCGGTAAACAGTCGTGTTACTTTTTGTATTTGTGTTCAGAATTGTGATCTGCTGAGTTATGATCTGTTCGATTATTATGCATTGAATACCGGTAAGTCCCTCTTCGGTAGATTTGGTTCTAATGTAAGCGTGGTCGTAATTAATTCAGTTGACCCTTGAGAAAGACTGGTGTATGCAGGACTACAAATTAATTTTTGTGTGGTTTCTGCAGGTTACAACTTCTAAAGAGAGGAGATCCTCGAGGTACGACTTTCGTTTCAACTCTAGAACGTATTTTCTGTAATTGAGGAACTTTCCCACCCTCTACACACTTTTTAGAGCTCTGGTCTCTATTTGTAGTAGGTCGTCTTTCTATCCTTTTCAGTTGTCACATCAGATTCATTCGAGGGTGATATCTGAGGCGTTGTCGTTGCAATGTGCAGAGCTTCTGTTCCAGAACTACTTGGTGGAAGACAAGACGGCTTTGGGACTATCATATGTGGAGTACTTGGTGCAAACACACAGGCAAATCCAAAACCGAATGACCTAAGATGTGGGTCTTTAGAACACATGAGCTAGGATTCTCACGGGAAGTGGGGGTCACGTTTGGCACCTCCTACACATTTGTTTTCTTCATATTATTAATACGATGCACTTGACTGGGTTTTAGAGCTCAAGTCGAGGGAGCCTTGATAATTGCCTCCTTTCCTCTTAATGCATGCATATGGGTTTCCTACACTATGATGGTGATAAGAATTTTCCATGAAAACTGTCAGAGAACTGTATTTACAACCCAGCTGTGCTACTACGTTATGTCGATGGTCCACTCAATGAGATTCAGCTCATCATGCTTAGTGCACCTCCCAATCACCTTAAGTCATAGATTGTAACGATGAATCTGCTTATACATTCGCATTTGTAGGCCTTTTTAAGTTTAAACTGATGTGGGTTGAGATTAGAAATGTAATAAAATTCAGTATTTGTATCGCAGCCAAATGATTGTGCTCGAGTGAGGCACTTGTGAAGACAATTTTAATGATGGTTAAATATTATTGATTATAGTGTAAAAAATACAGACAATAATTTATGTAAGATGTTTTTGTATATGATAGATTATTAATATCTTTTAAAATATTTGTATCATATACATCACAACAAATAAGTAATACAATGTTTGCACAAATGAAATTTAAAAAATTAAAATTAAAATAAAATGAATGAAATGTATTTTTACCTTTATATGTGCAATATACATTATAGGCCTAAACATGTTAAAAGCAATTACTATGATAGTTTCTAGTTAAGATTCAAGAATGTATGCTATTCTATCTAAGATGGTTCCTAAATGTCAATTTGACTTGGTGATTGCATAAGAATATGTTGTCTTGATTTTTGTTGAGAAAGAGTTGAGAGAGATGTTGATGAACAATTCAATTTTGTCTATTCATGTGGTTGTGTATTACATACATAGAGAAGGGGAGAAGATAAACAGTAGCTCCCCACTAAACTCTGACACTCTATCTACAACATGCACTGTTTACTATAGTAAATGGTATGGAGAGCGCCGTTGCATTAAATGCTTTCAACACTCCTCCTCACTCAACATAATATAAATTTTGCATAGAATTATGAAATGATATCTCCAAATCAGGAATGATATCTCCATGTTTTATGATTTTATCTTCAAGAAGAAAATTAGAAATGATATCTCCAAATTGAGGTGGAAGAGTGAGAGCAAATCTAAACTAGAAACAAAGGAGCACACGTCCAAAAAAAATGAAAAAAAATTCTAGGAAAAAACAAAAAAAACAAAATCTAAAATTAAATGTAAGAGATTCTTGTCGATAATGTGTTGAGAGACATGTTGAGGAGGAGTTGAGAGAGCTGTGGTTGTATATTACATATATTGAAAAAGAGAAGAGAGAAAATAAACAATAGCTCCCCACTAAACTGGGAAATTGCGTCTACAGCATTCACTGTCTACTACAGTGAATGGTATGGAGAGCTGTTGCATGAAAAGCTTTCAACAATTTTATTAGTGCATTTGCATGTTGCGTTTCGAATGACCTCGACAGTACAAAGCATCTACGAGATGATTTGGAAATGGTGTTTGCAATACGTCTACAGCTTCGGAGAAATCGTTACTCACAATCTCGTCTTTCAGCAGTTCTGTTCTGTGCGGTAGAATCCGTTTTAAGACTTTTTCAGCGCGAACAACATTGATTTCTGAATTTGAAATGTTTGTAAATGTCGCTTTCCCTTAAGGAAATAACTAACACGATCACCGGACGAGTATTTATCAACCCGAGCGCGTGCTTTATCATCTTGGACCAGCACTCCGCATTCGACCGCTTGCTGACGGAGGCGAACGAGAACGAATTCACGGACGGATTGAAGCCATGTTGCCGAGGCACCACAAACCTCTCTTCATGCGGTGACGTTGTTTTCGAAACTCAGGAATGGCTTCATACGGTCTGCAAGAAGCGAGGCGAGACCATCTTCTTAGATGATTTCCACCCAACAAGCGCCAGCATTTGGAAGATCTTGGTGCTCTCCAGTGGTTCAACTTGAAAGCCCTTCTAGCGCAATACTCTATTCAAGGATTGACTCTGATCCTTCCCTGAATGATTCGCTCTCGTCTACAGACACAAGGTCTTCGCACAAAAGGGAGTGAACGATGTAACGCTTTGTCACGCTGTAAACGGCTACTTTGATTGCACCATCATTCGGGGAATGAGGCCCGCCTCTGTGACTTCATGGACAGGGGAGGCAGTTACGATCTCCTATTTGGCAGAAAACGTTTCCGTAAGAGCCTTTTCTCACACTTCTGTAATAGACCCGACTTGTACGCGGTGCCTGGGCTAGTTGTTATTCACGGCATTGATCATGTGCTCGAGCCTTCTGGCTAGTAGGCGAGCTGTGTAGAGAGGAAGTAATTTTGTTGCGGCGCTGTTAGATTGAGTTCCAGGTTACAATTCGTGAACACTGTTAAGGTCATGTGGAAGTAGTCGAAAAAGAAGAAGAAGCAGAAGCAGTTATACGTCAGTTCTAATGTTCCGAGGAGAAGAAGTACTTTCCACGATCCGTGAATTGATTGTAATGCTTGAAGAGGCTAGATTCTGCTCACATACTGACAGGCATCATCAATAACTTGCGTTAGCCAAGTGAAACGTATGGTGTATATTTTTTTCACATATAAATGAAATTGAGTTAAATTGATGCTCGCCGTGCACCCCGGTTCTGTATCTTCATCGTTCGACGTGTGCTCTGCTCGAGCTATGTGTTCAACTTGTGTTTTGTTGTGAACAGTTAAAGTATTTGTTTTAACACTTTCTTTTCAGAGAGTACTGTGCTAGATGCTCATTCAGCAGTATTGATCAGGTCCCGCATCACTGAATTTAAACTTAAAATTGAAAGGATGTGAATTGTCATGTACTATTACATTCCGTAAATTGCAACCTGGGCCTCCATATAGAGATAAGCTACGAAATCTTAAACCTAATCCAGAGAAGATGAAACATTTTTCTGCGATAATTAAAACAATACTTAAGAAGATCTTTCACGCATATGTCTCACGAGCGTATCCTTGCATTGCCGACTCTTGGTAATGAGCTTGGTGACGAAACTATGTTTCTAAATGTGTCAGACATGTTCGCTACCACGGGCCATCAACGAACTGAATACTCAAAAAGGGCTGCGCATCCTCAGTCGTGAGTTCTCTAGACCACCCAACTCGACCAGTTGTATTGGCTCCTTTTCCTGTACACTCGTACTCTCCAAGATATACAGTCCTGCATAAACAAGTTGTCTTGAAGTGATGATAACGTAGCAACGTCTAACTATCGTCTGTATATCGTCTAGCTATCGTCTACCAGACTGAAATGAGCAACACTGTACAAGACATGCTTTTGAAAATGGTGACAACCGTTCCTTGCCAACCAGGTAACCTGAAAATTTTCTGAATAAGTTTCACATGACAATATAAGCGTCAAAATGTTGCAACCAATATTTTTTTTGAAATGCAAGGAAGGGTGGAGCCTCACCCATCACGTTCTCGCAGACCCCAGTCATACCAACCAACAGAGATGACGTTGGCATCTATTTGGCAATAGGAGTAAACAACAGTAGAATATTGGCCCCATGCACGGCCAAGGTAAGGCCTACCAGTGCCTGTAATATTGCAACGTAGAAAAGAGAAACCAGATGGTCCCATAATACTGCCAGGGAAGTATTTTCCTTGAGCTACGAGTGCACCCCCTTCGCCGATTGCAATTGAATGCAGCCAACATCTCTGTTAGCAGCAATACACATTCAAACACCACTGTGTGCTCAACATTCTAGTGCTGTATTTAAAGCACCATGAACCGTCATCACAGTGTTCCCTATAGGGAAGAAATCAAATTTCACACCAAGAAAAACACATCTCTAACTGACATATCACACTTAGCCCTGGGTCCATTGCGCTCTACACTTGCTAATTGCAACAGACAAGATATCTTAACTGACCCTTGAATATTTTCACAAATTCTGAAAAATAGCAGAAAGATAAAGTTCGTTAAGCAAAGAGGTATACCTCAAAAAGAGATCGGGCGATACCGAAAATAAAGTCTTCGGAGCCTTCAATATAGCATCTGAAATAGTAATGGCGACCGGAATGATCATACAAAGTGTCTTGATGACCGTAGAAATTGCATCTGTACAGAAATGCCTTGTCACCAGAGATGCGGAATGCCGCTGCTTGCATATTCGTTTTATTTGGGGCTGGATATCCTGCTGTATTCTGCGCTTCGAATGTTACAAAACAAAAATACGTTCAAATGAGCAGAAAAGAAGCATAGATATGCAAACCTCTTTTCCACGGATTTCATTTTCTTTCAATTGCACTTCCTCAGGCGATCTGAAAAAAGTGGCAAATTACAGGTCTCACTCTCACAGCACCTCTATTGACAGTCCCAAAAGATTTTGGTCCGTGTCTTGAATATGAACTACTAGAACTCGCAAGCATGAAATGTCTATTACAAAGATCGTCGTAAAAACCACAGAATCATCGAAAAGTTTAGTTCATTATGTGGTGACTCAGTAACATTATGTGATGACTCAGTACTAAGTAATCATGATCACTAACATCAGCAACTTCATTGAAATCTGCAAAGGCTTTTGATGGATGGAAAATTTTGTTACAGAGAAGCAGGTAGAATGGGGTTTGCAAGTCTCCTAGTTTATCTATTTGAACACTTACCCTGAACGAAATATCTCTGGCTATGAAGTGATCGGATTCAACGGTGACTGAGGCACTCATTAGAGTCCCCGCAGAAGCCGCAGTGTCATGCCAGGTTATAATAGTTCGAGTTCTGCCTTCACCTAGCAGGGTTAGGTACGGTTTGGTCGCGGGAATGATGACCTTCTCCCTGTGCACAATTTCACAAACATTATCAGAAATAAGTTTTTCAAGGTCTCTCTCTGGCTCGACTCCAGTCGCAACAAACCTGAGAGGAGAAGTTAAATACTAATGCTCCATACACTATTTGAACTGGAAATTAGTTCCTAAAGCATCTATAAAAAAATGGGAAAATATTAGAAAATGAATGTAGTTTAAAATCACTCACTCATAAACTCCACTCGTCACAAAGATGGTGACCCGTTTTGTGTTGAATTCCGGCACCTGATCAATAGCATCTTGGATATTGCCATACTGCGCCGTCCCGTCTAAGCTAACAACAAGAACTATACCCTCCTCGTAGTAATCCGATACATTCTTGAAAATTGACCTCCCTTGTGAATAGTCACTGAACGAAGCTTGACTACGGACGCGATGCCTGTTCCTCTTGGACCAGCGATGCCTCGTGCGATGGCGCCCGAAGTGTACTCTGAGATTCTGGTATCCATGTGATATGTTACTAGGAGAATTATCAAGCGGCCCCATGTCCGAGACGTTACAGGTTTTTACTTCAGTTTCTAACGCCGCAGAAATATTGCGGGTCGCGAATGACATCAGGAGTGCGTAGACTATGTGCACGAGAAAGAAACTTTTCCTGGAAAAGATTCTTAAATCTGCCATTGATTCAGAGTGTCAAGATAAAGAATGCTCTCAAGGAATAAACTGGGAAGGAATTTGACAAGAAGCTAAACCTGCGACTCCTTAAATGAAGAAAGGTTAAGTGAGATCAAACCAGAGTTTAGAAGCTAAAACGCAGCCTCGCGAGAAATGAATACGTACATTTGAAAACAAGCTGAATGCAGAACCAAGGACGGACTCTCTTCAACATGTACACATGCAGATCTAGCCACCAGGAGGTAATTGAAATTAGCTGCTAAATTTCAATCTACAGATCACTATAACTGCTAAAAGGAAGATTCGTGGAAAAGAACCTCATGAAAATGAACTCGACAACAGTAGCCGATGCAACCGCAAACCGCAAACCGCAAACGAGAGTGCTGACAAAATCACTCTGCCGACTGATTGACAGACTGACCTACAGACTCAGAATCCAAGAGCCAATTACAAAGAAGGAGTGTATGGTTCTAATTACTTTACGAAAGCACTAGAAACTAATCATAAAAGCAACTAAAATTGCTGACATCACGAAGCTATGACGCTTTCAACACGATTCACTGCAGCACTCGTGAAAACAAATGGAGAGGGAGAAATTGACGGATGCACAATCAAACCTGTTCACACTTGTTGGGGATACCCCTTGCTGTCAGGCCACGTTGGAATGTCATATTCGTATTTTTGCCAGGTCAGATGATTCCCTGCCACGCCATCTTGGGCTTCAAGATATGAGCTGAAGCTGTGCGTTGAGAATGTATTGCTCTAGCTTGGTTGGTGCGTATTGCAATTAGGGTTTCTGGCCGTGGGGAGTGGAGTTAGATGTTGCTAGCTTCATTCTATCGCCAGCGAGGGGGCAGGTTTCAGTGAAACTATGGCGGCGAAAGTGGGATCCGCGTCGAGGATGATCAAGTACTTGAAGCCGTACGAGCTGAAGTTGCATTTCTCGAACAAGTATGTGCGTTCCATGGTAGTGCACAAGCCCACCAGTCACACAGTGGTGGCAGCGACATCGCAGGAGAAGGATTTGAGGGATCAGCTTCCTGCTACAGGTGATGTCGCGGCGGCTGCACAAATTGCAAGTATCTTGGCCTCCAGGTTGAAGACGAAGGACGTCCCAGCGGTCACTTACGAGTTGAAAAAGGGGGAAAGATACCATGGGAAGATTAAAGCATTTTTAGATAGTTTACGGGAAAATGGCATTCTACTTATTTAGGGTTTCGTTCGGCTTAGTGGACGTTCAAGGTTATATTGAGTGCAACTATCACTGCGCTGTATTGTATTCGTAGAGCAGGCCCATCCTGTGCTCTTAGCAATGGCGAACAGGTTCTGGTACAGCAAACGGTGGTGCAGGTGATGTTGGAAATGTAGTCTTCGATTCTTGTTAACAAGCCGATCGTTCTTATTCTTTTCTTGTCGTCGTTTTTCTTTTGCCTCCTATCTTCTGTCTCTGTATAGTGAGTCAACTGCCAGACAGAGATGGTACTCTATGTAGTGAAGTGAATGGCTCGAACCTCATTGAGAAGGCGATCGACATAGACCTATCTGTATTGAAGACATTACAATGGGTGTCTGATGTCTTGGGGTTTCGCAATTCGAACATTTTTGCTTTTAAAGATGAGCAGAAGGAATAGGTTAAATGGGTGAAAAGAAAGTCATTAGATGTTCTTTCTCTATTTCAACTGTCCTGTGTCTAGCAACATTACAGTCGCATGAACATGCACTGACTGGAAGGTCACAATAGCAGAAGTTTTCCTTGCACGGGAGAGGCTGTAGTTCAAGGAATCGAATGTTGTGTTACAGTGGAGCCTAAAAATTGATGCATGCACAGTTATTTGCCGTGTTTTTGTCAGGGAGTCCACGCCAGAATCGGATTCTAGGATAGAAATGTGAAAGAAACCTCTGGCTGTTGAAGTGAGTGATGTTTTATGTCTCTGCTTGGTTGTTTATTATGTCCCTGCATCGTGATGGTGTTGAAGTCTTTATTCTGTAACAACAGAATTGCATATAGAACATGGCAGACTTGTGCAGAATCTTGTCTTTGTGCAAAATTCATGTTGCATACTTGCAGTTCGATACTCCTGTAGTGCTCTTACGGTTTTGAATTTAGAGTAATTGGAATGTTTTGATCTTTATGCCATTTCCAGAATGAATAGCACCATCTCCTGCTCCCTGTCGCCTAAACCCAGAAGGGTTATTGAGGTCGTTATTTTAGTAAAGAACAAAACATTGCTTCAACCAGGATGAGCAAGTATAAACAGAAAAGAAATTACATAAGAACTGTAATACATGATATAATTGCACTTGTTACGAATTTTAGGTTGAATGATTCAAAAAAAAGATGCAGTGTTTATTGATTTAATTTACTTAAAGAACTATACAATTAAACGCTAACAAAATTTATTTTCGTTTTTTCTATGAAGAAGCCTTAACATCAGTGGTCCGAAAAATCTTACTTACTTATGACCAATAATTTACAGCATTAATATTATTTTTCAGAAAAGTTGGATGCTTAATAAAAATTATAAATATTACAAAAAAAAATTAAAACACATAAATAAAGTATATATGTATTTATTTATTTCCAAATACACAATTTTGGGCCTTCTCAAGAAGATTAATATTTTTGAAAAAAATTTAAAATTCTTATAAAGTGATGTGTAATCTATGGATTTATTTAATACTTCAAATGTCTTACAAGATATCTTACATGGATATCTTACACGATTTGAAAATAAACAAAACAAAATTTTAAAAAATTAAACAATCTCAAACAATCTTAAAAATAAATTTAATTAATTGCGAGTCTTGTTAACAAGATTTTTATAGAAGTCATTCTTTAAAGAATCGGCTCCAAGTTACTAAAAGCTAAGACTACATGTTTTTTTGTCTTACATATAAACAAAGGCAGCAATAAAGTCATCTTTAGTTTTATTAATTCTTATCTTAGGTTTTATTTATCTTATTATTATTATTATTACTATTATTTAATTGAATATTATTTTTAAAAATATCTAGTAGTATTATTGATAAGTAGATGATATTAATAGTAGTAATAATAATAATTATGAAGCTTGATTTTTTTAGAAATATATTATTTATCTTTTTAGATAGTTTTAGAAAAACAAATATTTATATTTTATTGATTTTAAATTTTTTTTAGCAATATTATGATCCATTTATTAAGAACATGTTACAATATTTATATCAACCTGTTAAGCTTGTTTTTGAGATCAAACAATCAATTGGTAGTTATATATATATATATATATATATATATATATATATTATAATTTTATCAAACTAAATATTAATATTATATGAGATAGTTGATTGATTATCAAATAATTTTTTTTTGAATTACAATATAAAGTAAAGAAATTAATAGAATATAAACAACATATTTAAATGTTATATTATTATGTATTATAACCTTTGCTAATACTACCATCACATCAATTATTGTAAATTAAAAATTGAATATGTGCCTTACATGTTCAAATTAGTATCTAATCAATATTTCTATTATAATATTTGTTATTCAATATATTATAATATTATATATATATATATATATATATATATATATATAATAAAAATAAAAATAATTTAATTCTACTAAGTAACTTATGTATAATTATGTGTAACTTTGCTCTTATTTAAGATTTGAAGATGATACCACAACATATACCATAACATATACCATAACATACTACAACATTTAAATATATTACTACTCTACCATTTTCTAGCTATAATTATTTCATGATTTTTTTTATAATTCTCTAATCAGTTGTACCATATTGTTGGTAAGGTTAAGGTAGTCTTTGTGTGTGCCACTTATTGCTACTTGATTTTTTAAAAGTTCTTACATAAATATCACTATTTCTCAAACTTATAAATTTATGAAAATCTTCAGTAATATGACTTCAATAATAATTGCTTCCTCTTTTAATTTTATAGACACTTTTGAAGTAATCTATGGAAGTAAATAGAAAATATTACTAAACCAATTACAAAGAAGGAATATGAGGTTCTAATCACTTTATAAAAGTTCCAAAAATTAATCTTAATTTGATTAAAGTTGATAACATATCACAAAGTTATAATATCCTACATGACACTCTAAAAAAACTTGTTAAAAAAATAGAGTACATGATAATTCTAATTGAAACACTATACAACATGTACATATTTGTTGTAAATATTCAATATTATTATATTATTTAATGTATTTATACTCATATTTATTAGTATCTTTTATGATAGTTTGTCATATCAACTTGTTTTATTGCAATATACTTTTCAATTTGAATATACATGATTTACAAAGAAAATATTATATTTTATTAATATTAATTCTAAAAAAATCTTATTAGTGTTATTATAATAATTTTTATTATATATATACACTAGAATTTAATGCATCAAATTCCAAATTTATTAATTAAATAAAATTTACTTAAGTTCATCATCACCAAGTTATCATGAAATTAAATATTTTAGTATGTTCATTCTATTTTCATGATTTTTATTAGAATTTTATAGCTAAATTATAAATATAAACTTTGTATTGAAATAAAAATATTTGAATTCCTATCATTATTTATTTATTTATTCATTTATTATATATTATCTGTAAGATGCATAATTTTGTGTAAAAAGTACATTTTCAATAAACAACAATTTTTGTGGATATTTTAGGCATTGACCTCTGTCTATCTATCTATATATTGAATTATTAAAACTTTTGAGATTGCTTCGTGTCCAAAATTATTGTTCCATATAAATAATTTGATATGAATTTTTATGGGAATAATTAACACCACCATTTATAAATTTAAATTTCCAGATCATTTCATGAAATTACTTGACAACTACTATTTTTCATTTAACTAAAACCAATAGCAATACCAATTTTTGTTTTTGATTTTTTTCAGTATTTTTAAAAATAATCCTTTGGTCAATTTTCCTCATTGCAAACGAATTCTGGTTGGATAATTTGCAAAACGTTTAAATACACATGATAGCAAATCAGAAATCACTAATTAATGTCTTGATAGAAGCTCAACCCCATCTTGATAGACTGAAAGAGAAAGGAGTGAAGATACCTATACCTGATGATTGTGTGGCAGTATCATCAGTCCATCCAGACATGTTTGAAAGAAGTAGAGAGAACCTTGCCAGGGAGATAAAGCAAGAGGTTGCAGAGTTGAGAGTAGTTGTAAAGATGAAAGAAAAGGAAGAAAAGGAAACAGAAGCAATCCTTGATCAACCCTCTACTGAGGAGCAGATAAGGAAAGCTGAAGAATCAGGAATGATTCCTTGGATATATGAACGATGGGGTATAAAGTGTATGATGGTTGGTGAGAAAATGTATCCCATACTACCAAGTGGTTATGTCAAGGAAGCATGGGATGCTATACAATCTATGACAACACAAGAAGAATACGATTCACTCAAGGAGTATCAAGTTAAGCATCCTCATATTCACAAATGGAGGAAGATAGTGTCTATTGGTTGCTATTGTGCAAAAAGAGAAGACTATAGAGCTACACCTGGTCATGAGTACAATGAAAAGTATGAGCTAACCATAAATGGAGGAGTACCATTAACAGACATTAATAATTTGCTACTCATGATAATTTCAAAAGTATTTAACTTCCTTTTAAAATAAAAAGTAAATAAAAAAGATAGAAACTAATATTTAGCAAGCCAAATGTCTAAAAATTACAAAATCTGATGCTATATTCTAAATGACACCAAACTGAAAGGCAAGTAACAGAAAACATGGTATTATGTGAACCCCTTCGTCTGTCCAACCT
Organism: Physcomitrellopsis africana; assembly: GCA_036785485.1. Lineage (NCBI taxonomy): Eukaryota > Viridiplantae > Streptophyta > Bryopsida > Funariales > Funariaceae > Physcomitrellopsis > Physcomitrellopsis africana. Next base: position 494,966 of record JAWRVF010000132.1, on the reverse strand, counting down.
ATTATCTTGCTGCCTCCACATTTTGTCATCCAAAAAGTAATTCATCGATTCTGACGTATTTTCATCCACGGAGTTAAGCCCTAACCCTAATCAGACGAAGCAATCACATTACTTGACCGGAAATTGGATTGTTCGAATCATGCGTCGTCGCATGCGATTGTTGTACTTCCGTGGTTGTGAGTTTGCCAGAAGAATGGAGATTACTGCGTGAAGGGTTGCCATGGACAAGGTGCTGTTCTTTAGACTGAGATGAGGTGAAGGGTCTGCTAGAGCGATTACTGGGGGAGCGTGGAAGCGATGTTGACGTCGTGGAAGCAGTGCTCCAAGTGGGCGCTGTGGATGTTACAGTCGCGGGGGAAGGTGAAATGTTGCATTCCATTGTATCGTGTGGGAGTACTATCGAGATGGAGGCCGGTATGCGGAGCTTCGATTATGAGGTTTACAAGTGGTGGTGCTCTGTCGGGGAACCTTGGGGTGAGGCCGGGATGGTTGGCTGAGGATGGGCGTTTTCATCGCTATTCTAGTTTGGCAGCTGCGGAGGTTGAGGTGGATGTGGAATTGGTTGAGGTAGATGTACCGGTGGAAGGCGAGGCGAGCGTTACTGAGGCCGATCGAGAGGCAAGTCTTGGACTTCTGAAAACCCTTGGGTTGAAGGGCGAGAAATTGACGCGTTTGGTGAAGAAATACCCAATGGTGATGTCTAGGAGCTTCAAGGATGGCATATTGTCGCTGGTGCAAACTTTGAATGTGGTTGGGATTTCGGAGCAGTTAGCATCCCGAATTTTGGATAAAAATCCTCAATTAATTTTTCGAATTTTAGAGAGAAACGTTTACAGTGATAATTTGGCATACTTGAAGTCACATGGATTGACCCCGAAGCAGCTTGAGCGGGTTGTGAGGATTTATCCTCAGTCTTTGGGAGCAAGCAAGCAGCTCCAGCTACAACCAACTGTGGAATTTCTGTTGAGTCTTGGAGTTACGGAAGAGAAGATTGGTAAAGTTGTTTCGTTGTCACCATATTATCTTGGTTACCGGCACGATATTAGTCTTCTGCCGAAGGTTACATTCCTCTTAAGTATTGGCGTGAAAAAAGGGAATCTAGGAAAGCTGATTATGGAGCAGCCCAGCATCCTTTGTCTGAGTATCGGAGAAAACATTATGCCCAAACTTAAGTATTTGGAATCTGTAGGCGTAGAGCGAGCTCGTTTAGGAGAGATGATATGCAGGTATCCGGCGATGCTGACGTCTAACTTAGACACACTGAAGCTGAAGGTAGACTTTTTCGGAAGCAAAGGGCTAGTTGGAAAGAATCTCGTCAACCTCCTTACTCTGCATCCAGATCTCCTAGGGAGGTCATTGGACTCCTTGAATTCAGGCTTTGTGAATGTGCAGAAAATCGGGTTCACTCAGGAGGAAGTATGTTCGATCTTGAAGATGCATCCTACAGTTCTTAGTAGTACTGAGGCTCATCTACGGAAGAAATTCGACTTCCTAACCACTGTTATGAACCGGTCCCTGAAAGAGGTTTTAACGTTTACGGCATTTGTGACCTACAGTCTTGAAAGGAGGATTAAACCTCGGCATCGGGTGTTCACTTGGCTCCTTGCGGAAGGATTGTTACCACAGAAGAATTACTCTCTTCGAACAATTATTGGTGGATCAGAGGAGTATTTCAGAGATAGATACTTAGGATTGCATCCTTTGGCAGAGGCCATGTACAAGGAACCAGCAGAAGTGAAGGCGGAATGAAGGAAATTGAAGGGTCTAGGCATGCAATAAGATTTTGTAGGTTTTAAAGAATTCGGCGTGAAAATGTGGAAGATGATACATGATTAGAGGTCTGGAAACTTGGCGATAAGACAGCTACTACTGTAAAAATCACGTGAACGTCAAGGCTGATTTGATACCATGGACGATTCAGATGGTATTATTTGCAGCTAATCTCGCCAAGGTTTGTTACGCTTCCTCTCATTATTTTATTTCCAGAGTACAGCAATTATCTTTCTGTGTTCTGGCATAATCTTTAAAATATGCTTGGAGTGTCTTGCAATCACCATATTGAAGTAAAACTATCTACATGTTGTAGTCTAAAAGATTTAATTCAGTCGTGAAGGGACCTTCTGTAGACGGTAGAGAGTGGATAGAGCATACATTGACTGAATGTTGCAGGTTCGCTAATTTAATAATGCACTGGATTTTTTGAGGACGGAACACATCTGCATTATTGTGTTCACTTGTCTAATCTTTATCAAGAATATCACAAATGGAACCCAAGTGTGCATGTATCCCGTAGTCATTACGTGCCTGATTATTTTATTTCATTTATTCATTTCTTTGGCTGCAGAAGTAACTAAGTCAAATGGAAGGACCAGGAATGGCGCCAAGTTGATTTCGTGAACCAGGTACACAACCACCAGGAAGACACTGTTGCAAAGGACACGGAAACTGCCATTACGGAAGGAGTTGAGTGTGGAATACAGAAATCTGAATTCCGCTACAACGGTTGCTTTTGGGGTGTAAAGAATTGCCAGCTCCTGTCCTTAGCAATAAGGGTCAATGGGTTTCCAAATACTGGTTACTGCGTACAAAAGATATATGATCCATAGTTAGCTCGGACTTTATGTGATGAAACGAAGAGATACTTGGAATATGGCAATGAATTCTCATGATACGAGATAGCTACTAGTTCGGTCGAAGTTCAGAGGCTTGACAGCAACCTGATAATATTTCAGTTCTAAGATGAGTTCTGTTTCAGTTCAAAGATGAGTTGAAAAGAACCCTTGTTCTTGAGCACATGTTTTTATAGCATTCAGTTTTAATGGCTTTCAGTAAAATATTGTAACAATTTAAGGATGAGTTGAAAGAGAGGGCTTCAGTTTTTGCTACAATTTTGTTATACGTGTGTAGAAACTATTCTCAAATTTATATCTAGAAAGTAGATATTCATTCAAGTAAAAAATTTGGATATGCCCACTTATTTTAGTGGTCTAAGGGGGGTGATGAGGGTAATAAGTCTAAGTCTAAGTTGCTTTGTCTTAAAATAGCACAACGCTAATGACAAACAAAAAAAAGAAAGGATTAAGGGTCCTTTATTAACACCTAGGTTCAAATTCAAAAATTTGTTTAAGGCAAGGCTCACATACATTAGATATACAATACTTTTTAACTCTTCTATAGTCTTCTAAAATTTTGAAATAAATATGTTAAAAAGGATTTTGTTTAAATAGTGCTCTGTGAATAATAATAATCCACGGGGTGTGAATTTGGAGGTTTTTTTTGCCAAAGCATGGTATGAAAGCATACCAAAAACTTTTCAAAATGTAAAATTTGATACTTAGATTACACTTTCTTCTTTTATGTTGTACTAGATGTAACTTGTTCTTATGTCAATTTTTTTTGTTGGTTTTTCTTTAAGTACATTACTAAACTATCATGAGCAATTTTAGTGCACTTTAAGTAGGATAAAAAATTATACAAATTAACTTTATTTTATATTCAATATTTATAAAAATATTAAAAATTAAGTATTTAGATACATTTAAATTTATATGATTATGTTTTAAGCTTTGTTATTGTCTTATCAATACCAAATTAAATTGATATCTTTTTAACAATTATTAATAATATTAAATATTAGAATTAAGTATAATTTTGTTTTTTTAAAATTATGTAGTATAATTGAATATTATTTTTTTTATTTTTTTAAATTAAAATTAATGTGAATAAATATAAATTATTGAAGTATTAATAGATAGTAGTAAATTTGAAATTATTGAATTTCAAATCAATTAAGTAAAAATAAGATAATATATTATTATAAATTAATTATAAAGATAAAATTTAAAAAAAAAAAAAAAAAAAAACTAATAATTATAAAATAAACCACATAAGTTAAAAAATTAATAACTATAAAGGAAAAAAACTTCTATAATACAAAAAAATTAAGAGCAATATATCTATCTCTACTAAAACAATTGTTATAATCCCTTTGTTTCTTTTGATCTAATTCTTTTTGCCTTATAAGAAATATAATTCTAAGGCACTCTAGTTTTGAAATTTTTTTATGATACTAGTTTATAAATATTGAAAAATGTTGCTTCAAGTTGAATAACTAAAATTATTGTAACCACATATCTCTTTTTTCTTGAAATTGAAAAAAAAAAAAATCATTTGAATTCTTAGTTTAATAAGACTTGTTTCTTAGAAGAACTTACAAAAAAAGATCCTTTGTAATAAGAAAATTTCTAAAATATTCAAGACAACAAGAAACTAATAGAAGAATATTTGAGGTTCATTTATACTTCTAATTAGTTGAGTGTTTGGAACCACCAACTACAAAAAAATGTTCCATAATTTAAAAGTTGTGTCTTAATTTTTCTCCTCTATTTTGGTAGAATAAGACTATAAAGATTTAAAAAAAAAGATGCTAAAATTGGTAAAGTAATAAAAAAAATACAAGAATTTTTAAAGAATTAAATTATAAAAAAATATATATTAGGAAAAATATAATAGAAAATGTTAATAGCTATATTTTAACTTAAAAGATATATTAGATTTAAATAGACTTTATAAATTACTACATTTTTACTAATTATATTCTAATTTAATGTAACAACCAAGATGTACAAAAATTTATAATTAAATCATTGCATTATTTATTATTAATATTAGATCTAGTTTAGTAATTTATTTACTTAATTATTCATATTTTATATCTTCAAATATAATACTTATTTTTAACAATGCATCTAAAGCTTAGAAATGCTAAGTATTTTAAAATTAAGATTTAAATTAATTTTTTTATAAACCACATATTTTTTATATTAAATATTTTTTTGTAAAGTAAAGAATAATTGAATTACTTTATTTATCAATAAATATTTCTTGTATTTAATTTAAAAACAAATTTGTATTAAAAAGATTGATTATTGATTAGATTAAAAAATACACAATTGTTTGTAAAAATATTATATTCTAACAGACTACAAAATCCCTATAAAATTCAAGACATGGATTTAATATAATAAATTATTATAATTAGTTTCTAATTTTTTTAAGAATAAATGTTAGATAAGTGATGAGTTATCAAAATTAGAAGATATAACAAGAAGAAGAAGAAAAAAAATTATGCTATAATTTAGGAGGATATAAAATATAATAGAATAAAAAATAATATATCTAATCTTTATAAAAAAAATTATATATATATATATATATATAGACGATTTCTTAAAATTCTCAAATCAGTATAATAATTAATTTTTAAAATCTCAAGGTATTTTATTTGTGATCTAATTTTTGCAAATTTATTTACAAAATTACAAATGACACCAACTGTGTTTAACTAAGTGAACCAGAAAGGAGAAAAAATAGTAGTATTAATTAATTTTTATTAAATTTGAGTTAATAAAAGTCATTATTCTTAGAATAACCAAAACTTTTCTTAGTAGGAAAAATAAATGAATAAACTCCAACCTTTTTCTTTCCTATTATGTCCAATTTTTTTCTTACATTTCTTTAAAGAATAATATTTATATTTTAAGTTATTAATTTTTACAAAAATATCTATTAAAAATTTCTTAAATATATTTATAATTTTTATAATTTTTTATCAAAATTTTAAATATATATATTTTATAATTTTATAAACAATACATTATATCTCATTTTAATTTAAACATATATTTTTTTAATAATATATATAGATTACAAATTATAATTGTGTTCTAATGTAAATAAAATTATATTATTATATATTTTAAAATAAGAATATTTAGAACTAAAGTATTTTATAAGTATAAATAGATAATTCTTAATAGAAGTTTTTTAGATTCTATACCATCTTGAAATTGAAAGATGCTTTTTGTGCTAGAACATTATTTACTTCTACTAATTCTAAGATTCTAAGATGGAGTAGTTGATTTGATTTGCAATAACATTGTAGCTATATAGTAGATTTGATTTCTTTTAAGCATTAGATTAAAAGTAGTATTAACATTATTTACTTGGTTTGAGCTTGTGAGTTAGATACTAGAAGGTCTCTTTACCTAGAAGCCTATTTTGAAAGGGCATGGTTTGAAAGCCTTACCAAAGTCTCCTGTTTAGTGGAAAAAAACTCTCTTTTAGAAGTCTTGATTTTTGGATATATTATAAAGTGAGATGAAATCGTAAAATAGACAAAATCATTCTTTTATTATAAGTCTAAATACATTAGCTAATATCTTGACTTTAATTTGAGAAGTATTAAAAAGTAGATTTTTTTTTTTTTTTTTTTTTTTTTTTTTTTATAATTTATTTTGTTTTAGCAATTTTTGTAAAAGCCATCTCTTTCAATGGACCCAACAAAATTTTTAGAAACAAAATTGTTCATAAAGAAGTAGAAAAATAGTGCATTCATACTTGATAGAAGTATGAAGCCAACTAAATCAGACTTCTTAATTTCAACCATTAAAAAGATTTAAAAGTTGTATCCCACCAAATTGCATCAATAGTGGTAGTGGTACAGTTGGTGACGTTTTTGTAGATTACAAGGTTTCCATCCGTTTGAACATAGAACTTGCAGGTCCATGGCTCCATAACCATGAAATTGGTGCTGAGGACAGTAATTCGGTTACTTAACTGCTGAAACTTAAGGATGCAGTCTGGCTCCAATACTAGATGAACGTCGGAAACGTTGAGATGCTGCGGGGGTCTAAGCAACAACAAATTCATGCCTACCAGAATACTCACACCAAGTCCTTCATGAATCCATGATGCCGTGCTAGTTGTTAAAAGCAGTGGAACGAAAGTTAGACACTACCTCATCGTATCAAGATGGACCTTCGACTGTGTATCACAACCATGATTCAAAAAACACTGACCACATGAACTTGAGAATAAAATGCATGCGGGCGTAGGAGTTTCTCTTCAGACTCGCAGCATCGAAAGTAGTTTGCTATGCAAGGTTGAGTTAGAATTCGAAGCTACTTCATGATCATGCAGCGGGAATACCAAAGCTGGTAGAATCAAGGTACCAGTGTTGCTCACGTCTAGGAAAGGAGAAGCTCAGAGGTGGAAAGAGAGAATTCTCACACAACGCTCCGACACAGAATCGCTGACAACGATTCTCACACAACGATTCTCCTTGCTTAGATAAAAAGCACAGAATCCGGGTGCGAGTGCTTTTTATCTAAGCAAGGTGACGAACTTCTATCAAGTAGATGACGTAATCGTCTGAATTGAACGCTGCATGCCACTTGCACCGAAATTATAAACTAGTTCTTTTAATTTTCTCACCGAACAGTCTTGGAGCTGATCTTCATCCCACTTTAGGATTCTAAAACATTGTCAGTTTATCTCTGTGTCTATTAATGTAGGGCCGCGGACTAGCTCCGTACGTGTCATTAAAAATGGAAAAGTTAATCATCAGCACAGTATGAGCTGGCGATTGAGTTCCAAGACGTCCTGACATAATTAAACACTGCAGAGTTCTGCGAAAGTCGACAGACTGACCAAAATCGGTAGTGGTCTGTTTTAGTCGGTAAATCAACGGTATCGTACACACATAGTCACAACTTCTTCACACCCTAAAATCATTGCGGCAGCGTAGTGACAGATGCAGAGTTGGAGGTGTGGGAGCCGCTATCATTCGGACTCCAGAAGTGAGCACATGAGCGCTGATCGGAGAGTGTGAAGTTTCGGAGGAGATTGACGTCTGGTTTTGGGTCATACCAACTGGTGTTTGCATCCCGATGGACTGGCTTTGGGCAGTGCCACTGGTGCTATTCTGCATGGTCAGTGTTCCTAGAGTGCGGAGCGTGGTTAACACTGCAACTGGTAAATTGTGCTGTGTCAGTCGACTCGATAGCTCCAAAATGTTGGTGTCATTTCCCTTTCGGTTCCCTGATGCAGTATCGCTTAAAGTAATTGGTCTCTCCTGAAGTTTCATTCATATCTCTTCCATCTATCGTGAGGTTCTCTGCGGTACCAACACTATGTATCGTTTCAAATAGGCACAGACTTCCTCCACCACGATTGTGGCTCCCCAACAAATTACACACATGAGTTTGGTATAACATGGCATCCAGATAATGCTTACGTGTCAACACGACAAATCGCATCCAACCTAACCGGGGCCACTTGGCTAGAGTTGAAAGCTCTTCACCCATCTGATGAATATTACTGTAGACCATATTCCATCTTTTGAATTCTAATACAGAACCCAATCGCATACAATATCGTCTTCTGCACAGCGGTGCTACTCCAGTTAACACCACCTGATATCTCATCACGGATAACAAGGAGACCATTCTGCTGCAGAAATATCTGATATTTGTGTACGCCCGTTTAACTTTTGATAGTTGGGCGTGACAGTAGTATGTTCAACGATGTCCATGGATAGCAAGTTGCAGTCGTATTCTAAGGTAAGTTGCAACCTTATCATTGAGAGTTTCAAACAAGAGCCCTGAGAATTGAAACATTCTGCGGGCAGGAATGGGTGACTCTTAAGAGATGTATTCGGTTGCCATCTCGGGATCGAAGGATTCCTCCCTTATATTATTATCATATTTTTTCAAGAGCATCAAAGTGGAATAGCTGAATCGATTCGCATTAACCTTGTTGATAGCTTTGTTGATGATGCGAATCCTTTTGAGTCTCCGATAGAAAGCAGATTCATCGCTGTTTTCCTTTTATGATCATTAAAATTGGGTATCAGAGGACCAAAGCGCCTCCCAAGAAGTACTGTTAGTGAAGTTTTTGTAAATTACAAGGTTTCCATCCGTTTGAACGTAGAGGCTGCAAATCCATGGATTCATAACTGTCATAGAGGTGCTCAGGACAGGAATCCGCTTACTTAACTGCTGAAACTTAAGGTTGAAGCCTGACTGCAACACTAGATAAACGTCGGAAACATTGAGATACTGCGAGGGTCTAAGCACCGGCAAATTGGAGCGCACTAGAATACTCACAGCAAGTCTTCCTGGAATCCATGATGCAGAAGCATTAGAACGAAAGTTACAAACTGCAGCAGCGTGTTATGCTGGACCTTTGACTAGGTATCACAACCATGATTTTAAAAAAAACCGACTGCATGACCTTGAAAAGATAATGCTCAAGGACGTAAGAGTTTCTCTCCAGATCCGGAGCACCGAAACTAGTTTGCTATGCAAGGCTGAATTTGAATCCAAGCTACTTCGTGCTAACGCAGCGGGAAAACGTGAGCTCGTAAGATCAAGGAACTAGTGTTGCCCACGCCTGGGAAAGGAGAAGCTCGGAGGTGGGGAGGATGAATTCTTACACAACACTAAAACTCAAAACAGGTGATAAGAATCCTGCTCGTGTCCTTCCAAAGGCATCGTCCTCGGAATCTTCATTTTGACTCGGTTTCGGCATCAATAACTTCAGCGGGTTTTATATATAATGGAAGGGACATTGTTGAATTTGACTGATGCATCACTTTTGACATTTTCATATGCTGTCCACTGAGCGAGGTGACGAATTTTTATCAAGTGGATGAAGTAATCGTTTGAACTGGACAATGCATGCCCCTTGCACCGACATTATATACTAGAGTTTTAATTTTCCTACAAAACAGTCTTTAAGCTGATCGTCGCCCATACACGAGGGTGTTGAGACATTGTCAGGTCCTGTTCTTATAACCTGTTAATCTTGGGCCGCGGATTAGCTCCGTCCGTGTCAAAAACAGTGGAAAAGTTAATCATCAGTACTGCACGAGATGGCAATATAGCACGATTAATATTAATCTCTGTCGAAGTCGTCCACATTTAACTTAACAGCGCAGACTTCTGCAATTGCCGAGAAACTGACCCAAATCGGTAGTCAATAATTCAGTTGGTAATTCACCAGTATCTAGCACACTTTGTTACCCCTTCATCAAGCACAATGTGCCTACCCAAAGCCAATCGCGGCATCTTAGTGGCGATTACAGAGTAGGAGGTGTGGGTGCCGTTACTTTTCGGACTCCAGAAGTGAGCACATGAACGCTGATCGGAGAGTGTGAAGTTTCGGAGGATATTGATATCTGGATTTGCATCCTGATGGACTGGCTTCCGGCAGTGCCAGCCCTACAATTCTGCTATTCTGACATAAAGTGCCCACTAACTTGCCTTGTGATTGGTAATTACGATACTTCTCTTTGATAAAGTCATTACTTTTATTTGCAATTTGCGGTGCCGGCAGCTCTAGAAGAAAAAACATAAAATGTATAAAAAATAACTTAACATTACAAATAAAAGATCCTTATCTTATCTGTTATTTAAATTCATCAAAATCACATTTTATGTAAATTCATCAAAATCACATAAATTAAATTTAAATTCATCAAAATCACATCAAAATCACATTTAAATTCATCAAAATCTACCTCAAATGATTCATTCTTTACAAAGTATCATTAGAAATACAATAATTTAAAATCTTATGCATCTCTTTGCTACAATTTAATAATTTCTAAAACAAGTTGCATCATATCAAACAAATTGGTATATATATGTCTACAAGCAATTTTTCAAAATGTAAACAAAAACCTACTTTTTTCTACACTTAAAACCACATTTTCCAACTAAAATTTCTCAAAATCCTCAATGTCACTATTAACATGGTTGCATTCCCAAGAGTTGTAATAAAATTTATTGAATTGATATTAAAATAAAACAGTAAAGGTCTTTCAGCTGCCCTTTCTAAGATAGGATGGATAAAGTTTCGAAACAACGAAAATAAAAAATTGACTGCACACTTCCAGAAAGAAAAGAAAACATTAATAAGGTTTGCTACGTACCCTTTTCATCTTGTCATCAATCTTCTTTTTTCCATCAACCATTTCCATTGGTTGTTATTATTTGATTTTCAACAGCAACAGTTCAGTTAAATGAGTCACAACTGGCAAACAATAGCAAATCATTCAGGAATGGACTTTCCTTGCCTTCAGATTGTGTTCATTTGCTTGTCCCAAAAAGGAACAGTCTATTGCACAGCAAATAATTACCAAAAAATGCACAAGTTTCAGTTTATTTGATGTCTGTACAATGGTTGTGTGTGCCCGAGCTGTCGGTGCCTTGGCAGTTGGAACCAGAGCTGCCGGCACCGCAACGGTGGTTGGATCTATCCACCGCAGCTTGAAACTACGGCTGCTGCCCACGCTATAAGGAAAATGAACCTTGCCGGACGTCGGAGCTGATGCCGCCGCTGGAAGAGATGTCGCTCAAGGGTAGCGTATCCAAATAATCGACGTCGACGCTGAAGTCGTACTCAATTGGACGAGGCTCAACCAAGGCCAGTCCCAATCCACGAAGCCTGTGCACAACTTGACGCATGAACGGCCTCTCCGCACTGTTCCTCCGGGTGCACCACAACGCGAGCTCCACCAACTTCGTCAGCTCATCCCTGTCGAACTCGCCTCCCAAGTTTGGATCCACCAAGTCATCCAACTGTTTCAATCTCCAAGCTTCCGCAACCTGCCCATCCATGCCGATGTGCATCGATCATGGTCAGCCTCCATTTCGGTATTTGCGGTGTGGGTGTGCGTGGTCCTACTCTATCTAGCCTGAACAACCACATCACGCCTAATCGTCCAGGCACAGATCTTACCCTCATCGCGAGATGCATTTGAGATCTTCCTGTCAGGATCTCCATCACCACGATTCCAAACGCGTACACGTCACTCTTCTCCGTAAGTAGGCCTGATTCGTGGTATCTGCAATACATTTGTGGCCCATCTATAAATCAGCGGCATATACAATGCAAATCCAACGATCGATCAAGCTAAACGGCTTGACGGTTGTGCGTTCAAGAAAGAACGCTGCTGCAAGAGCACGACAAGAGCCACGGGCGTTACTGAGAAAGGTACTGGGCACCGCGCAACTGCTGGGAGACGAGTGTCACAAGGCTTACTCGGGATCGAGATATCCTGGGGTCCCCTTCACGACCGTCGTGATATGAGTCACGTCTTCGTGCCCAATGGTCTTCAGTTTCGAGAGCCCGAAATCCGCCACTTTGGCATCAAGCTTGTTTGTGAGCAGAATATTGGTGCTTTTTACGTCGCGGTGAATGATCGACGGGGAGCACTTGTCATGCAGATACTCCAATCCTGTGTGAGGCCACGAGCACAAGATAACATGTCATTGGAATGACTCATGAAATTTTAGCTCAAACATGGTCAGTCACGGCTCTCTCAAAATACACATCCTAGCAAGTGGGTGCGAGATGCAAACCCCAATACCATCTGCAATTTGAAGGCTGACGCTTGTTCTCTGGCGCCAGCTCAAAGGATTTGCGGCAGCACTATCCCCTGCAGGTCATCAAGTGGAAGCCATCATTTCGGCTTTGGATCAGTGGAAGATAGTTTTCTCGCTACAGGACTAGGAAGTTCGCATAAACGGTAAAGATCCAGTGGGGTTGCAAATGGATGTGCAGGCACCTCGCAGTCTGCAGCGCAGGTCTCCTCCACCCATGTACTCGTAAATCAGTATCTGCTGCTTTCGTGTGCAGCTGTACGCGAGGAGCGAAACCAGGCACTTGTGATGCACCATGGACAATAGCTCAACCTGCACGCCCACTTATTCATCCATGCTCTGAATCCATTCAGGAAAATAACATGCTCGGACAGCCTCGAAGTGCTCAGGGTTCGAAAACTTGCTAGAGAGCCCATGGTCTGATCATCGAGCCCATGTGACCGGTACAAGGCAGACGAATTTGGAAACGTAAGCACCGACCTCATTGTAGAACTCCTCCTTGCTTTGGCTGGAGTTCGTCGCCAAAACTTTAGCCGCAACCTCTTGGCCATCGGGCAGCTTGCCGTAGAACACATCACCAAAACCACCACTCCCAATCACGTTTGCAAAATTGTTTGTCGCTTGTTTGATCTTGGCCAGCGACAATGATTGAGATTTCCCGCCCTTGCTCTTCAAACGCCGCTGGAAGTCTCTCTCGGCAGGATCGATGAAATCTGGTGGGACATGCGTGGCAGCAATCCTGTCAAGTTCTAGATTCTCTATGAGCGAACCTATCTAACATCGTGTTCAGCAGATGCTTCGGATCGACGACGAGAAAGAGTTAGAGGGTGAGAAGACATGCTTACTTGCCCTTCTACGACAGTACAGCCCTAAGGCTCCGATGGCCAGAACAAAAGCTCCAATCACCACGCCAACGATGATCCGTACACTGGCATTTGTTGAATTAGGATTATGGCTTGTAGGTGGAAGAGCATGGCTTGTCCATAGGATTTGTTTCTTGTTCGTAATGTCCCTCACGCTGATGCTTCCATCTTCTACGTTCAAATGCAGAACCCAATCGGAATCTTTGTTATCGTCTCCTGCCTCAACGGTACTACTCCAGTAAACACCACCTGAAATCTCATCACGGATCACAAGGAGACCATTCTGCTGCAGATACAACTGACATTTGTGTACACCAGTTTTACTCGTCCCAGCCTCCCAGACAGAAGTATTGTAATCTCTGTCCGTGGATTGCAGAATGCAGTCGTCCTTTAAGGTGAGTACAAACCTGTCATTGTATGTTTTCAAACTAGAGCCACTGGAAATGAAATATTCTGCGGGCATGAATGGGTGATTAGAAAGAGATGTGTTTGGCTTCCATGCCATCTTGGGATCTATGGATGCCATTCTTGAACTAGAATCATCAGTTTCTACTAACCCCAAGGTGGAATTGTCATATTGTGTCGAGTTGACACTGTACCGGGCTATGCGGACGGAGCGATTCCTTCGGAGCCTCAGATAGATATCAGCGCTTCTTTCCAGATATGACCTTGGGATCAGGGTATTAGAGGACCAAATTGCGAGTCTGGACTCATTGCCGACCTCGTTGTAGATCACAAGGTTTCCATCGGATTGAAAATAGAGGCTGCAATTCGGTCGCCCCATAACTGTCGAATTGGTGCTAAGGACATGGACTGAGTTACTTAACTGCTGAAACTTAAGGTTGCAGTCTGGCTCCAGCACTAGTTAAACATCGGAGACATTGAGATACTGCGAGGGTCTAAGCACTGGCAAATCGGAGCCCACCAGAATACTCACAGCAAGTCCTCCTGGAATCCACGATGCAGTGCTAGTTGTTAAAAGCAGTAGAAAGAAAGTTACAAACTTCCTCATCGTGTCAAGATGGACCTTCGACTGGGTGTCACAACCATGACTCAGAAAAAACCGACTACATGACCTCAAGGACGTCAGAGTTTCTCTCCAGATCCGGAGTACCTAATGTAGTGTGCTATGCAATGTCGAGTTTGAATTCGAAGCTACTTCGTGCTACCGCAGCAGGAAAACTAAAGCTAGTAGGATCAAGGAACCAGTGTCGCTCACGACTAGGAAACGAGAAGCTCGGAGGTGAAAAGAGAGAATTCTCACACGACACTCCAACACAGAACAGCTGAAAAGAATCCTCGCACACGTCCTTCCGAAGGCATCGTCTTCGGATTCTCCATTTTGACTCGGTATCATGATCAGTAGCTTCAGCGAGTTTTATATAATGGAAGGGGCAATGTTGAAAATGACATGCGTCACTTTGACAGATTCGAATGCTGTTCTCTGAGAAAAGTGACGAACTTTTATCAAGTGGATGAAGTCATCGTTTGAATTGGACAATACATGCCACTTGCATCGAACTTATATAATAGTTTTTTAATTTTCCTACCATACAGTGTAAAAGATAATCATCACTGGCCATAGCGGATTAGGTTAGCTGGTACCTGGTACTGGATGATCAGAAAATCCAAATGGCTCCCCTCACAAGAACATTTTAATTAATCCTAAATTCTTAACTCTGTAACCCTGTATAATTGTTCATAAATTATTTTTTGTTTTTTTCTTAAAACCCCAAACCCTTAACCCTGCAGACTCCCAACAATTGGTTGACCGTCAGTAAGCTGCTCACAAAATCTGAGGTGGCTACCCGACATCTATGTTAGTAGACACGGACGGACGACGGACGGATGAAGTAAAAACGTCAGAGTGCGAGCTGGGTATCTGTCCTGCGAAATCGATCATCAGCACGCGCTGGAGGTTAAATATTTTTAGTATTGATCAGCATCCAAGATGTCCAAGTTCGACTTCTCAGAAAGATGCAATGGATTAAATGTCAATGTAGCATTCATGATCCATGGGACCAGTCGCAGGCTTATGCCAAACGTGGCTGACAGAACCTGAGATCCGCACTCCCTATATTTGTTTGGTTATCCCGCATTCAACGAGGGGGATATTCTGGCACAGTGTGTGTAGGAAGCTGTTAAGCATCGGCTGATGCAATACAGTCGTTCCTTGTATTTTCTGCAAGGAGTATCGAAAACCGAGCACTCGTTCCGGGTTTAGTCTCAGCGAATCTGTGCTCGGGGAGACCAACACCTTAAAAGTCTTGTTTTGGGGTGGTTATGTTATCGTTATATTGGACAATTCTATCGAGGGTAATACGCTGCGCATGTGAATATGCCTTGATTCGGCAACGTTGAGCATGGTTAACAAGTGCTGGCTACTTATGACAACGTTTGATAAACCTAGCACCAAAGCCACGAGGAATGTATTAGCTCCATTGCCTCAAGATTCACGAGCTTAAATCACAAGCACTCGGAACAGAGTGCTCAGATCCTACATCCAAAAACCAAGTTGGACATGACTGGAGTATCACTCGCAAGCCACACGTCCTACCCCAACAGTTTTTATAACTTTGTATACTGGTAGATCCGGTGCACTGCTCAGAATGATGTGATAGCAGAGCTGAGTTGTTAAATATTTTTTTCTCATGTATCAACCTGGCAGTATTCATGTGAAATGCTTACTGCTATTACGGTGAAGGAAAAAAATGCACATCTATTATGTGAAACAAGGGCATTTGTCAAGGCTTTCTCGAGCTGAACACCATACGCCAGCAAAGAGTTTCGTATTAATATAAAGAAACAAATGTGTGAAGCGTCAAACGTAGCTCCCACTTCCCATTAAAATCCTATCTCGTATACCGTACAGACCACATCTTAGGTCATTCGGTTTTGAATTTGCCGGTGTGTTTGCACCAGGTACTCCACATACGACAGTCCCAAAGCCGACTTGTCTTCAACCAAGTAGTTGTAGAAAAGAAGCTCTACACAAGTGCAACCACAGACACTTCATGAATTCGTAGCCTCACGACATACCATCGCAAACCACAAGCCTTGTACATGAAACAAACTTAGCTAAGGCAAAACTAGATTCTCAAAAGCAGATCCCAAATCGAACACCATCTTGTACAATGCCCTAATACTTAGCATAACCTGTGACCACACAGAGCACATCCATGGAATCTATTAGGCATACCTCGGGGATCTCCTCTCTTCAGCATACACAACCTGCAATAAACACAAAAAAGACGGTAAGTATCCAGTGAAAACACTTTTCAAAAGCATACCTTGAACGGCTCCCTCAAAAAATAACTCAAGGAACAACAGCAGCAACCACTCAACAGAGGTTTCGTTAAGGCACAAGCACGATTAGGAAAATAGAATGGTTACCGCAGGTATGAGCAGCGTTGACGCCTAATCTCGTTAACCACCTCATTGAGCCTTCTTGATAACTCATTGTCATACTCCTGAAGAGAGAACTGAATGCACGACCGAATGATTTCAGCAATATCAGACGATGTTCTGTTACGTATCCTATTCATGCTTATATCACCCACCTATTTATCATGGATCTATAAAACCATAAAACATCATACAATTGTACGAGTATGAAGAGGAATCCAAATTCAATGGTCATTGAAAAAAGGTTCACTAGTGCTCTAAAAGCAGAGGCATCGTACCTGTCCAACTGCCAACTCATCCACCGAATACACACCAAAAAGCTGATGCAAGACTTCTTGTGAGGCTTGTGAGTTAACGTACAGCAAAGCATCCTCTCCATTCTCCAGCAGATAAATACCGTCGAGCTCCAAATTCTCGCTCGACAGAGATAACGTAGATGGAAGAACAACGCCTCTTAAATCCTCCTACAATCAGAAAGGACAAAGCAATCTCATCAAACTACCATACTACACCAACATTGACCACCACAAGCAACATGAAGGAAAAAAGAGGAACAGCAACACGAACACGAACACGAACACGAACACGAGCGCGCACAACGAAGTCAGGTTTCAGAAGAACTAAATAATACCTTCGAAGGAAGGTTGTGCAACGCAAACAATCGTGGGTACACCAGAGGAATAGCCGAAGATGCTGACAGTGAAGCTGCTCGCGTAATCCAGTACGATCTCTCATCAATTCGCGCATCGGTCCGCAAACCCACACTTTTCGTCAAAGCTACACCCAGAAAGAAACACCTTCAGTAATCTACGATACACACTGCACAAACTCCCACCAACTACACCTCACAAAAACGGTTTGACAAGTACCACCTTCATTTACTTATCACATTGACCGCTGCACTAAGAAGTTTGTCTGCATAGCAACCCACATCACAAGTTGCTGTGCGTTCATACGTACCCATAGTGTAAAGAGGCAGCAACTTCAAGGCTTCCGGAAGTATCAATTGCCCGGACGAAGATGCAGTTGCACAGAACTTCCGGTATGTATATAAAATATTCACACATTGACCAGACATACGATCCCTCTCTTGAGCAACTTGTGTCGTCAACACATCCTGGGCAGCTGCAATTCATGATGGGCAATTCAAAAAAAGCATTAGTGTACTTACCCCAAGAACACGTACAAGTCAAGATGACGTACAACAATCACTTAGTCAGCAAACGTACAACTGACCACAGCAGAGATACTGGTAAACTGAGAACAATCACAAACAGGAGAATTGCAAACATACCCTGCTTCAAAAAGTGGGTGAACTGAGCATCCAGGTCAGCTCCGCGGAAAAGGCTGGTTAGAGCAGTCGAACAAGAAAGAGACAATGTGTTCAGTCGGATCCGCCTTTGTCCACTTGTAGTTGTATACAGCAGAGCACTCTTCACAAATGCAAAGTGCGAGATTTCATTTAGTAAGAAACGTAAAAAGATGGTACTTCTAGACAAACTTAAGAAATGCATACTGCCCGCACAAAATACAAATATTACATGAACAAGAAAATATGTAAACAACGAGGACGTATGCAAGACGCAGACATATTCCTCTGTTTAGTCACTATTTTCCACGCGGTACCATTTCTGAAAGCATGATCTACGCATTAATGGATCTGCAAGAGAAGATCTGCAAACCTGAAAGCAGCAGTCTGCGTTATCTTGAAACTTGTCGTCATGTTTCAAAGTTACCATAATTGCTTTGTCACAATCAATCTGCAAACAAGTTTGTCGAGAGCAGTTGATGATCAATGTCTGATCAATGGATTCACATAAGCAACACAAAGTCCACAACGATTTCACATAACGTCCCCAAGTCCTAAGAGTATAAATTTCATCTTTCTCGACGATTGACAAACTCGATGTGCTCGTCAGATCGCACACAACACAAACGAAATTCAGTTCATCGACAAATGAAGTCTACGACTACTATATGTCAGCAAGCCGCAACTAGAAGATTCAATACGTATTGTATTCATGCTGATAACAACACTTTTATGTGGCTCTACAATTAACTATGAACATGTGACGCATCGGAAATGGGTATCACAATTCGCAAAGTAACGGACCTTTCAGCTGTAAATCTAGAAACAGGTTATTGAGAACTAAGTCATCCAAATGCAACTTAAGACAAATAACTCACCGCTGGAAGGTCCACATCTGTAGGATTACGCTTGCAGAAGTTGCCGTAGTAATCTTGAACTTGCAAACCCTAAGTCCCCACAATCCCAGGTTATATTCTTGAAACGTCTTGCCATCGAATTTAAGAAAGGAAGTACGTAAAACAGAGTAAAACAGAATGTGTATCTAACAACATTCAGTAACAACACTCGAACCGAGGAATCAACAGAAAACATCCTACCAGCAACATCTATGAGGAGAGAATAAACATGGAAAAGAAAATACACGTACATTGCTGCATCGCACTCGCATAACACCCTCCAACCCCTGTGGTCGGGTCAAATTCCACCGTAGATCATTGTACAACTTCGCAGAATCCACAACAGCTTGGAACTCATGGTAGTAATAGATCTAGACATACACAAGAACAAGAACACATGTTTACAACAAAAAAACGAGCCATCCCACTAACTTTACATCTTCTCCTGTGATGTCCAGCAAAATATTAAAAAAAAATTGACTGGAAACTGGAATTCGCTCTACTTCTAGAAGTACTCCGTTAGCATGAATACAAGAACCATTACACAAGCCCAAGATTTAAAAACAAAATAAAATAAAACTGGGCACAAGTAAAGGTAGAAAACAAGCAGATGGCGAAAATACTAGAATAACGTTCTCAGAATACACCAGGGCTGGCCATTCTTTCTTCATGGTCAAGACATCTCTATGTGCCAGCTTTGAGGAAATGTACCTGGCCTCCTGTGGATTGTGGAAGAACAGCTAAGGATGCGATGTCCACAAAGCTTTGTGTTGCTAAGAATAGGTCCACACACACCTGCCAAGAGAATAAAGCACAAGATTTACAGATGGTTCTGAAGAACCCACAAAACTCACACTAAGAATACCACACCCAAAAGATCTGCAGGCAAAGGAAGAAGATAATAGGTGATGCCCAAACCTACTGTTGCACACCGCAACCTCTATGTTAAGAAAAGTAAATCACATATACGCAAAAATATCAGGATAAAGCCACATGGCGTACCTGGAACTCCGCGAGCTCAAGTGCCAAGGTCTTCAGGATTTTGTCCGAGGGCTGCAAAAGCTTCTGAGCTTCCTGCAAATCCGTCCAATATAAGTAAATAAGCAACTACAACTCACGCCAAAAATTTATTCGTCTTATGCTTGAAACTAGACTGACTTAACAAAAAAGAGAAAGTGCAATTGTGGAAGGCACAAGAACAATTACAAAATAATAAATGAGTGAAGTTTTCATACAGCATAGATGATACGCTAAAGTATGAACCAGATAAAAACAAATCCAAACCATCGATCCTGAAAGAAACTGGAAATCCTAATATTGAACACTCATCAAGTATAGACCAACTGCTAGAAATTACATCCAAATGCCAAAGATCATCGTTGAATAAAGGAAGATAAGGGTTCCGCGATGAAGTTGGAAAACTCGGACTCTACCTTTTCATTAACTTTGCCCTCTGCCTCGCGTGCTGATAAAGCTCCAAATCCAACAGACGGTAGAACTGCATAAACCCCAGAAATCTCAGTCATCTAACAAACCCATAAACTCTGTAAATAATCTGAAACACACATTCTCACACACATGAGAGAAAAATTAAATTAAATTAAATTAAATTAAACAAATAAATAAATAAATAATAACAACCTGTTTGAAAGACGAGCAGCTTCCCTCCAGTCGCCTTCATAGCTAAGTAGGCACCCTGGACAGCACAAATATCAAACAGGGGATCACCCAGACCACACAAATCCATCAACCGCGACTTATATAACATTGTGAGACTGCATTAATCTCAAAGCCACATTGACTAATCATAACCCAGCTGACATTCACATTTTCTAGGTAGCACACCTGGACAGACCTCCACGACTGCATACCTCTTAATATCAATCTAAAGTTCTCAAATAGGAAGTGAAACCACCCTTATCAAATATAGTCAGCTACATATACACCCAGTTCAGCAGTACAATCAAAACTACCAACCTTGACGGCAGCTCCAAGAGCAGCGTCCGGTATTCGATTGTTCTGAAACATGCTGGGGATAGTCTCCAATAGTTGCTCCAAATGATCCCGTCCCTAACCACATTACACACGCCAACCACACCATCACACACCCACTCAACGAACACCAATAATCTCAAAGCTTCATACACCCAATACCTCAATTTGCCAAACTAACTTCAACAGATCTATAACTTCAAAAGACCGCCTCATAAACACATCCACACGATAAGGCCAGGGGATAATCACCTCCGCAAGCGGAACAAGCAGGTCAGTCTGACGAGGAGTGTAAACATCTTGTATGTCGGGAACAACCAACATAGATGGCTGCGCCCCAAACAAACAACACACCCCATGAGCCACACCACCAACACAGAAACCACGAACTCTCAGCAAACAAACGTAATCTGATCTGATCCCTTCACTTTGCGAAAAAAACAATAAATCAATAAATCAATCAATAAATCTGCATGTCCACTGTCCGATGACCCACGTGCCCGAAATAGCCCAGAATGACCTCTACCACTTACTGTACATTCCCAGCACTTCCTGGTCATCGACCAGTGAACTATACATCCCATCGAATACTGGAGGTACAGATTCAGCTCTCTGACGCAAACCACAATCCTAAAAGAACCACCGACGATCTCACCGATTGCAAACTCTTGTTCAGGTTGTAGAAATGCACAGTAGAATCGAATGTCGCGATGCCCACAAGAGTCCTCGTATCATCCTGTTCGCAGAAACAACAAGCGGGTTTTACTGACACAGTCTATTCAAGCCATCTCGTAATTTCATCAACGTCGTCATCTGAATCACAGACTCATCAACACAACCACGAAGCACTGAAGACTCACAAATACCAAAAGCTTCGAAAACCACAAACCCACACCCCCTATAACAAGCTCGACCCCACGCCTCCTCAACAAAAGGCATACACCACCTGTAATTTACACTCCAAATACTTCCATTTCACGAATACAGCTCTACCTCTCAGATAACTGTACAATCACCTCCGAAATACGCAACACAATATGGTTCAACACACATGCAGTGGTCTTACTCCAAGGTCGGCCAGAACACGATTGATTGCACTGCAAGCTGACGCGACTGCTCCCGTGGAGACCGCGTTCACAGACACATCCACCAAGAAGAAGAATACTTGGGGCATTGGAGGTCGAACCTACATGCATACCACAACAAAAATCAGTCCATCGACCCAAAACCAACGCCAAAACCTAACATTCCTACTGTGACCATCACCTGAGGTCAACACTTGGAGGCAGCAGTTTTACTGCTTCCGAATCTGATCCCACAAACATGCTACTTTCCAGCGACACTGGATTCTAGCACTACCAGCAGACCCCTCGTACCATGTACTCTTTTGGAGCTACAAACTCCACGGTGCCCCTCGACAGCTCGGGTCTCATGTCTGCATCCCGTCTTCTCCCGTCCGGTCCCAGATTGCACAGATAATCTCGTGGAGTTTCGCTCGTGTAACCTGTTCATCAACACATCCTCCCGTTCGTCAACACACTCGACCCACATCCCGTGCCTTCCGGATGCTTCGACCTCGGAATCCAAACTTCTACCCCAGTGAATCAACCACACTCCACAGACTGGCCCAACTGCTACGAAGCTGAAACGCATACATTGGACTCGGCCATGATACGGAGCAAGGTATCTAATCCAAACAAACTCCGCGTGGCTGCAGAATCACTGCATCGCCACTCAAAGCTCGGTTTGAAACCCTCACCACACAAGTTGCATGTGAAACGGCGACCCTGGTCGATAAACCTCATAAATGGGTTGATGTACGCTTTGCACTGAGGTGCACTACATCGTACTGGACCGCTCTCTCCAAAATCCACCACCTGGCAACAAACACCTCCACGACTTGCCGTCAGTTCACTAAGGTCACAACCTTAAACACGGATCGGCTTGCAGGACAATCATATCGCCACCTTGCGTACCCGCCAGGTTAATTCCCATCCTGTATCGTGTACAATTTGTTCATCTCACCAAACTTCTCCACGACGGCTTGCGCCGCACGCACACACAAACACCTCTCCAAGTACAAATCGCTCAACTCCCCAGTCCGTCTACTACCTGAATTGCCTCCTCGGCGGGGTCTTGGAGAGCGAGGGGCTGAACCATTACGGCCAACGGCATTCCAGAATTCGCTAACAAATCTCCAGAACACGGAATCTGCAACCATGCGCGGAACCAGATCAATGTCGGATACGCAACCTCACCCGTGAACAGCACAAATACTGAGCTAACAACCTTGCGCCTGATAACTTCACCGACACCAATTCAACTGAATTACTCTCATGCACGTAACCTGCACTACTCCTCACTTGCATCCACACCACATCAACCACATGCTTCAAATCACCGGCATCTCTACGACGTGACTCCTCCACACACCACCACGTCATGGCTTTCTACACACCACCCTTCAATTTCGGAGGCGTTGCCCACAGGTAGAAAACACCACATCACCTGGTTCAAGGTGCACCGCATGAATCGTGGGCTGCAATTTCCAGTATCCCTCACAACGAAGTGCGTTGTAGCAGACTGACACACGCATACAGCATCATCAGTCCAGCGGAACCATCACATGAAAAAGTCCCCCCACTGTACATTCTCTACCATATCGTTTATGCTGTGGGTGCGTAACCATCAAGACATTCTTCTCTATGAACATTGACCTTAATGACCACTTCCACCCCTGAGTCACCAGACACCTCAAAACAAGACCCTGGAATACAACATTCTCTGCACAGTACCGGAGGCAAGTTGGCCATGCCATTCACTCGTGTATCGAACGGTAAGGGGCTCGCTGTTGACTGGGGACGCGGAATCTGGTTAGGATCGATGCGGGAGGCGGATCCTGGTTGACCTCCAGCGGGTGATCCTGGCTGGGACATGGTCTGCATCGATGGAGCCATGCTTCCCGGTATGTAGGGCTGTCCACCATGAAGTGGCTGCGGACCACCCGGCCCAGGAGGCATGGAGCCCTGCCACCCATCAACACCACAGGAGTCATGTGCCCAGTGTCAGTGTCATTGCAGATAACTTCGCCACCAAGCAAACATGCTAAAATCATCACCCAACACCATCAACCACGGAAGCACACGCCGTTCACTACTGAAGCTACCTCGACCATGAGTTCACACTCTGTCACTCCTAGCACTCTTCCGCTCTAACACTGTCGACCTCCATTACAAGAACGTAACCTTCTGACTACACCTTGACGCGTTGTGGTCTCATCACTACAGTGGACACCCATTCACATCGCGAATGCCCTCTTGCCAACCCTCAATGCTCCAGCTCTTCACAACTACGTCAATGGTTGCAGCATTAGCTTCCCAACATTGATCTCATGCTCAGCAGATTCACACATCAAAAGAAAAGCGACACCATTTACTCCCAAACTCACAGTTTGAGGTTGACCACCGTAGGCCTCCGGATACACACGCCTTGCAGGAGTTTGCCATGTAGGTGGAGTACTGTACGGAACTCCCACCACAGGTTGACTAGGAGCAGAGAAACTAGGAGGACCAGGTGGACCAGGTGGCTGGTGGCCTGGCTGACCCATGGACATCCCTTGGAACTGTTGTGCGAGTGAAGTTGCTCCAGGCGCTCCCTGCACGCTATGCATTGGTCTGTACAATGCCTCAGACTGCCCCATAGCTGGTCTAGGACCTTGCCCAGGCAACTGACTGGCGCTTCCGCCCAACCATGTGGGAGGAGCTTGAGGAGGTCCATTAGCGGTTGCTTGCTGGTACGAGAAGCTAGGAGGAGGACCAGCAGGAGCACTGGATGGGGGAACCTGGCTGCTAGATTGTTGCTGATACGACAAGGGAGGAGGGCCCATAGGAGGACCACTCGGGGCACCGGTTGACGATGGTCTCGCCGGTTGGAAAGCTGGAGGAGTAGATTGGGGCACGGAAAATGCTGGTCTGTTGACAGCGGCAGGGGCACCCCCAGGCGTGAAAGCACCGGGACCTCCAAATGGACCTGCGCATTGCAGCCTATGTCAAAGGCAGTTTAGGGCGACAAAATCTGGATCTCAATACGTGGAAAAATCAAGGGCACACATCTGTGACTGCACGCACTCCTCCAGACTGTCCCTCCCATTAGTTGAGGCACATTGCAAAGCAACCGATATCTATAGAGGTCCACATCAAGGCATGCTTTTTCTGGGTTCCAATTCCTTCTAGTTCCAATCAATGATCTCAACTCTCGACACTTCTAAGACCATACTTAGCTGTTAGCGAACCTGGGGGTAGACAGTTAACCTGAGGAATGCCCCATTGTTCCTATAATTGAGTTGGTTGACGGGTTAGTCGCAGATGGAGCTTCCGGCCTCATATGAGGAAAATTTCCTGCTGGGGACGGAGCTATATAGCTGCGATTGGCGGAAGAGCTCAGTCCTGGAGGACCTGCATTCGGCGGTGGCCCTGGAGGACCGGAACCTGGAGAGGGTCTCACCAGCACCCTGCTTGGAGGAGTTCCCCACTGCGGCCGTACTGCAGGGGGTGTGCTACCAGGTGGAGGTCCAGGAGGCCTGAAAGGGGGAGCTGCGTTGCCATACAGTGAAGGAGGTGGTCCTGTCGGAGGAGGACCCCTTAGGCCAGGCTGCATTGGTGCTATTCCTTGAGCGTACTGCCCACCAGAGGCCCCTGGGTAGGACTGCATAGACTGGGGAGCATAACCTGCGGGCTGTGGAGTCCCTTGTGGATGCTGGTGCCCTGGCCACTCACCCTCTCTCCCCATGCCTTCACTCACCAAAGAAAGACGGCAGCGATTCTTTCCAAATCGTCTACTAAATGGTGATTGTGATCATGTAATGGCTGTGAGTGCCCTCGATGAGCAAAGGTTCGGGCTAAAGAAGGAGGTTCCGATAAACAGATCCGTGACGGTTCGTTCTGGAATGGTTGAAACACAACATACTACGAGTTGAACGAGACCAATATTAACAAGAGGTCAATTATTTCAGATGCTGAGCCCCTTCAATGCAGCCTGGTCCATTCAATTTTAATATCCTGCGCATTCACTGCAATTTATCAATGCCTCCACTCATCACATCGTCTCACCACCGTAGACACAAAGCGAGACGAGTACCAACTCATTTGCAATCGACCGCTACAGAACCTCCTGAACCCAGCCAAAATCCACTGGAAGCACAAAAGCAGACTCCACTGTACTCGTCATTCTACTCTTTTTAAGATTCTCGTCCTCTCAAACCATCAACAATTCAATCCACTGTTAAAGCAACCCAAATCACCAAAAATGCTCTTAGCTATCCACTAGCCAATCCAAATCTGAACTGTAGAAACCCTAAAAGCCTAACTCGCAGACAATCAGTTACAAAATGCCAGTATCACTACTTTGTTGATTTTCCCTAAAACGAAAAATCTTCAACTTCTCCAACTTCTAGATCAACCCCAAAACCACCACAAAAATTCCTCCCCGCAAAGCATTCACAAAATATATCCACAACACAACACATAAATAAATAAATAAATAAATAAATAAATAATAGAAATAAAAATAAATAATACGAGGTCAAGGCTATACCAGAATATGTACTTCAGAAAAATATATGGTGAGATGCCCCTAAGCAGACGCGGAGTAGCGTTGCAAAAAATGCAACGCACGAGCACAGAATGCAAAACCTGCGCCAGAGGAGGCCTCACCAAACTCTAAGCTCGACGAGCAATAGCAAGACGACCAGACCTGAAAATTGCTGGGCAGGGCCGGGCCGGGCCGGGTCGACTTGGTCACCCAGCCTGAGATCATGAGATGTCGGCCGGGTCAATGCCGTCGTGGGCAGCCCGCCTGGCACATGTCAATTCTAATTATCACCAGCACCCATTTCATGCTCTCCTATTCCAATCCAACTGAGACGTTCCTGTTATTAGTAAATTATTCAAGCTCATTCATAAAAAACTAGAAAAGAGTGAATAATGCAAGATGAAATCATAATACTAGAATAAAATAGGATGATAAATGTTGAACTACACAAAAGTAACTAAAACCTTGAGTTTCTGAACATATTTCAAGATATTAATTAAGAACTGATGACAAAATGTTATATTAAACTTTATATGGAAGTAGATTATCTTCAATATGATTCTTTTTTTCTTTTTTTCTTTTTTGCATGATAAACATGCATGTTTCTTCCAATCTTTTTAAGAACGAAATAAACTATATATATATATTTAACTATTAAGATATATATATATATAGTAACTTTAGCTTTCCATATTCATTGTAATACATTCTACAGTAAGTCATACTTTAGTGTTATGTAACAGAAAAAAAGATATATATACATACATATAACAATCAATATAAGTTTTGGTTGATTGATTGATTGATTGGTGTATATATATAACAATCAAAAGTATATGATAACACAAACTAAATTTTATTTATGGTCTTGCAATGCAAGACTTTAGTAAATACATATTTATTTGCAGATTAATGTATTAAAATATAAAACTTAATATGAATTTTCAAATAGCCAGTTAAACCTCAAAATAAAAAGCTCAATGTTTTTGAATCTCATAAGTTGTATACAAATATTCTTTTTTGATAGGTTCAAATTTTAATCTAAAAATGTCAATTTTGTAGACAAAATGTTAAAGTTGTAAGACACTTCTATAATTATTTTTAAAATATAGAAATATTATAAAAAAAGATTTTTATAGCAACAAGACACATCCAAAAACATTTGTGAATCTAATATACATTTATTAAACTATTTACAATGTTTTATAAGAATAATTTTATCAACTTCATTTATTTTTACATATTTATATTTACCTAGATAATATAGATCTTTACACTATTTTATTTTATTTTAAAAAAACCAATTATAATTTCATTACAATATGTTTTTTAAAAGATATATTATATGTATATATAAATATATATAATTAAATTTATGTGATTATATATAATAATAATAATAATAATAATCAAATTTGGTTTTTTAAATTAGATTTATGTATAAATCTTAATTTCATAAACTTTATTATTATGTTTACAATTTCACAATTCAATACTGAATACATAGCTTTTTATGTTTTTTTATTAATCAATGAATTCTTTGGATTTTATAAATATTAAAATAATATCATTGCAGGAAATTACTAAGTAGGAGTCAAAATACAAAATTTTAATATATATATATATAATGAATGATCTTATGAATATTCATAAAGTAAGTGAAAATCATGATTACACATCAACTAAGAGATACTGATTCAAAGGTCTTTGAAATGAATGTGTATTGATTTATGCTTTATTTTTATTTTTACTTTAAAATATTATGGACAAGAATTATAACATCAATTTTTTTACACATCTTTGAAACTTACCCCACAAGTTTGTTACTACATTCACTATAACATCATTGTAAAGTTAATTTTCTTTTTTGTTGTTTCTTACTTCTTAAGCTAAAACATGAGCATCAGTAAACATTGATTTTATAAACATATTAAGTATTTATCCGGTTATCAATAAACATAACAAAGACAGACAACAAAAGGTACCAAAACTTTGACAAAATTATTCAATTTGATAATTAATGCATATTATTGCAACGCATTTATATGTCTTTAAATAGTTCTCAAAGGAATTTAATTTTATTCCATTTGTTTTTATCAAGATTGGCTTAAGAATACGAATTCATAAATTGTTTTTTCATTAACACCATAATCCTATTGTTTGCTCTGAATTAGCCCCAGGTGCTGTTTGATCAATGAGTTCCATGCCCGTAGGGCTGTACTTCTGGTTTACAAAACCGCGGACGAATTTATGGGAGAGGGGTTATACCATATCGTTTGTTGCCAAGCCTGGCATCTCCTGTGGAGCTATATTCTCCTTCTTCACCACTCACATGTTTCCACAGTGCATTCTTCCAGAAGCATGAGGAGAAGAAGTTTGACGAGATGAACTGTCTATGGTGAAAACTTTTGGACGAAGTGGGTCAAAGTCGCTTGTGGCATCGGAGCAAGCAAATGTCCGAGGTAGGATGTAGGGTTTTTACATTCTTCTTCTGCAATTCTAGAGACGTCAAATACCCCGAGGTGAGACTCGTGCTCGCTGATTATCCTCTTTTAATTTTTCTTTAAATTATGTAAGTAATAGTCGTTTCAGTATTCGAATCGGATTTGCGAACATTGTGGAATGGCAATAGAGAGGATTTGTAAGTGTTAGTGGTGGGAGTGGAGATTATGTGGGCCGATTTGATGTGGAAGTTTTGAGTGCTGCGGAGGGTTTGGCGGGGATGTTTTTTTATGCTACGACGTGTGAAGGAAAACAAACTTGGGTCTACTTCGTGCTAAGTTATATTCAAGGGTTTAGGGTTTTGAGTAGAGCTTGGTTTGGCAAGGGATTTTGAGGTTCATGGTCTTTGTGTTGACGCAAAGCTGAACTGATGCCGTTTTTCTCTTTGCAGGTGTGAATTATGTGGAACCAATCGTGTACCAGTTTAGTTTATCTATGTCACGAATAGGTTCTCTGGAAGTCGGACTCTGTATGGTTAAGTGTTCAGCTATCGTTGGTAAGTTTGGGGGATAGTTTTGACTGGTAAAATTTGTGACAATGGCTGCGACAGCTACTGCATTCACTCGTATCTCACAATCTATTGCTGGTACTCTGTCTCTTTCCCACTGTAGCACTAGACCTTTGTTCCACCCCTGCAGCACTTCAATTCGTCGACAAGCTCCTGCAAGTCAAATGTACTGCTTGTTGTCAGCATTGAATTGCTCGCCAATTATTCTTCACTCTGGACGTATTGAAGAGCTTCATTGTCGTACATCCTCCCGTACAGTTGTTTCATATGTAATGGCTCAGAGATTCGAGAAGAGGTTTGAGTGTTCCGCTTCGAGATTTGGAGACATTGAAGGGTCAGACTTGCACTCTACATGGACAGCTGCCGAAATGTCTGAATCAGAGAGATTTTTACACTCTGGTATAAGAGCACAATATTTATCAAATGTTCCTTCTATCCTTTGTTTGTTACAACATGGTTAAACAGACTTCCGAAATTGGAGCTCCTGTGTGTTCTGATATACTATTCTAGGATATGACAAAAGCGTTCTGAATGTGATAATCTAGATTATGTTGGACTGGTTGGATGTGGAGCAGAGTCAGTGACAAGATCAATAGCTAGCGCGTCAG
This sequence comes from Physcomitrellopsis africana, assembly GCA_036785485.1. Lineage (NCBI taxonomy): Eukaryota > Viridiplantae > Streptophyta > Bryopsida > Funariales > Funariaceae > Physcomitrellopsis > Physcomitrellopsis africana. The sequence goes on along the minus strand of JAWRVF010000132.1, from coordinate 465,064 downwards.
TGGTAACTCCTCTGTGTGAGCGTCCTGCAACGCATGTGACATGCTTGGAAGACCTACTTCAGTGGAGGCGGAAGGCAGAACATTTAGCTGCATCCGTAGGTAGAGGATTTTATGATACAGATGGAGGGCCGGATTCTAGTGATCTTTTGAGGGAGTTGGAGTGGCTTCTCGATGATGCTGTTGCAGCCTGTTGCCGACGTGGTCGGAAAGCGGGCTCAAGTAAGAGATGCTGGAAATCATGCAGTTGGAGGGACGTGAAGGCTTGTTTGCCTTTGGAAACAGTGCGAATTTTAGGTGAGATGCAAATTTAGATGAATTGCAGCTTCATCTGTCTACTTCTTCCGCCTCTTTCTTTTTTTTCTTTCTTTCTTTCTTTATTTCTCTACACGCACACACACACACTCACACACATATTCACACACACCTCTTACATATTTTTAATGTTTCAATTTGGTATTAAGGGACTCTAAACTCTTTTCAGACAGGGATGACGTTCCAAACGTATCCGCAGATGCGAGTGTTGAGTTTGGGGTTTTCGGAACTCTATTCAAGGAAAGATACACAGACCCAGTTGCGGAATTGGCAGCAGATGGTGCTTGTTCTTGTGATTCCTTACGGGATAGCCTAGCAGATATGGCATTCGCTGTTCAAGGCATTCAGGAAAGGTCTGTTTCGGAATCGTCGTTTACCGAAACAACTACAGCCCGGGTCACACATTTTTCTATTATTGACGATGTTCCTTTAGAACAGCTCGACAATAAAACTACAAATGCACACATCCTGTTGCGTTCTAGTATCGAAGAGCTCGAGGAACAGTGGACTCGAAGAGTGAGGAATAGGAGGCCGTTCCAATACGTCGTGGGATGTGCACATTGGAGAGACTTAGTCTTAAGTGTTCAAGAGGGGGTTCTAATACCAAGGCCAGAAACAGAGCAAATGATAGACCTTGCAGAGGCTGCAATTACAGCAGATAATTCACTAAATAATGGGTTGTGGGCGGACCTTGGAACTGGAAGCGGTGCTTTGGCAATCGCCCTGGCCCGCCTTCTTCCTCCCACTGGGTCAGTTATTGCTGTTGATGCTAGTCCAATAGCTGTTGCTGTGGCTCGCCGGAACGTGAACAAATATGAGCTCAAGGTGAGCATTTGGTTTCATAATTTGCAGACGTTGTGTTTCTGCTCAGTTCTTGCACTCTTTTCGTAACATTCTAGAGCCTCAATGCTAGAGTTTTCAGTGGAAGGATAATATCGTGTTAATTCTTATGCAAAGTAGGAACGAATGAGATATTACTTCTTTGTGATCGTGGACCTTAGCTTCTAGCCTCTAGTCTCAAGGATGTTATGAGAATAGTACATGTTTTTATTTGCCATTCTCTTTCTTGCTGTGGTTTGGCCTTATTTTGTGATGACTAATTTTTGTTCGTGATATTTTTCGAACAGGACCGAGTGAATGTTGTCTTTGGCTCCTGGTTTACACCTCTAGTGAACCACAATGGTTCTCTGGCAGGCATATTGAGCAATCCCCCCTATATACCCTCAGAAAATATTGCAGGACTTCAAGCTGAAGTAGGGAAGCACGAGCCGCAGTCGGCACTGGATGGAGGAGAGGATGGCATGAGTGACTTGCGCAAAATCTGTCAAGGCTCTTCTTTTGCTCTCAGGGCTGGGGGGTTTCTTGCATTGGAGGTATGCTCTGACTTCTACATGCTTATCCCTGGTGCATTTACTTTGTGGAGTTAGAGTCATGTGTCTTCACATAATAGACGTCGTAGGAAGTTATTACACCATCTAGTTTCAGGAACTTTATGGTATTATCTACATAATAGGCCTTTGTTGCTGCATTTTACGTCAGAAGAGGTAACTTACTACAGCGTTCATGTATCAGAAAGGTCATCTTGTGTTGTGTCTTATCTCATAACTTGGTTTTTGTAGACCAACGGTGGGAATCAAGCTGAGGCTGTATCTGCTTATCTACACAGTTTAAGATCAAGGGGAGACTTTCAAACCTTAAACTCTGTTCCTTGCTTTAAGCACATTAGAATCGTATCTGACTTCGCTGGGATTGGCCGGTTTGTTGTAGCTACTCGTTGCTGATGACCTGGAGTAAGTGGTTCTTATGCTTCACTGTTCTGTGAATACGTGTATTAAAGTTTTGGCATTTTTATTGTCTATTTTTTTAACTCTTCCACCCGAGAATTGCAAAGGTCACCAAGCAATGGCTTTAGCTGATTGAATGTGTATTGTCCACATATTTGTACTTTTTACCCTTGTTTGTTGGTAACGCCAAAGTTGCATAATATTGATAATCAGAATCAGAGTTAGTCACAAGTATCTAATCTTGAGAATCATTTGTGCACCGTATTAGTACAAGGATATTGCGATGATTTCAAAAAATGATTTGTCTTTTAAAGAATGTAACGTGTGTGACTTTTTTTTTAATTGTGGGATCATTCGGCTCCCTACCAACATAATGTAGTTGTGTAAAACATCTAATGAGCCATCCATTTTTTCCGTATCCTTTTGGATACTTCCTACGGAAGCGAAAGGTAAAGGAATCACAAGCCAATAACACGTATATAGAATCCAATGCACAGGTATTGTCCACTGAAATTTTTGTTATAAAGTTATTTTTACTTGATGCCAGTTCTGGTAGTTTACATAGACCTTACACCATTTATAAATGTTCCCCGTGATATTGCTTCTTATGCGTTAATAAACTACTGTCGAAGGAGTACAGGATGAGCATTTGTCACTGGATAATAATGATTTATTAAAGGAGAATCAATCTAGGTATATTTTTCTGTAATAGACATAGTAAAATTTCATGAGATACAAATAAATTAAGAATATCAGTTCAATATCAGCCCAAAGGTGGGTACCCTAAAGCCTCCAAAGGCATATACTTGTGATTAAAAAATATAATGAATATCTAGCAAAGAATTAGCCTCTTATTAAACTACAAAGACCACACTTAGGTGTTTTACTATATAAATCATTAAATACAAGCAAAACAACTTTAAAAGTAGATCTTGATTATTTAAAAATATAATGATATATTAAAATAATATATTAAAAGAGAAAAATATTTGAATGCAATGAGGTAAATAAGTCTTTGCAAAGAATTGATATTATATATATATATATATATATATATATATAGTTTTTGAGTAAGTTTCTATGGACAAGTAAAAAATTACAATATTATCTTAAAGAGATTTATTGTTGAAGTTGATGAAAGAATCAAATATAATTTTTTTTTAAAATGCTAAATTATATTTCAAAGAATTTTAAAAAGATGTGATTTATTTTACTTTGCAATAATATAATATAATTTTTAATTTCTATTATGGCTTTTAAATAAATTCATTTAGATTTTTATAAAATAATTATTTTAGATTTATTTATATTTAAATATATATCTTTTACATAAAATTGTACATCTTCTTAGATACAACCAATCCTCTTAGATACAACCAATCTTAGAGGTAAATGAATAATAAAACAAATATACATATATATATATATAATTCTTCTCTAAAGTAATTTAATTATTATATATAAATATTTTGTAATTATAATACTATTATTTTATTTTATTTTATGTAATTATATATATCATTAAAAATAGAAACTAAGTTCTATTTTTAAATATTATAAATATATATTTTTTATAAAGAAGCATCATATAAGAAAAAAATAATTTTAAAAATTAAAATAAAATATATATAAAAAAAAAAAATGCATAACTTAATCTCTACTAAAAAAATTAAGATTATTGTAATGCTTCAAATTTTATGTGTTGGAGTTGGAACAAAAACAAAAAGATATCTTTATAATTTTTTATTTTTTATTTTTATTTATTATTTTTTTAATAAAATTAGATAATATCTTGCTTTAAACCAATGCTTGTAGGAGTATCTTCAAACCAATGCTTGTAGATGTATTTTTTTAAAATAGAATTATCATCCACAAAGCTTAATCCATTTAAATCCCTACCCCTTGTTCAATGTCCTAAACAAGGAAAGATGGTTTTTTTTAAAACTAAATATTATTTTGTTGATTTTATATTCCAAGATCTAGAAAGATTCAATACAATGGCAAAGATGATCCTCTAAATCTAAGTGATTGCAATTTCAAATCCTAAGGTCATTGCCTCATGCATGATAATATTTTTATTTTTTCTTTAATCTTCTCTTTGCTCTTGGCTTCACCTCACTTAGTCTTCATTTAGTCCTCAATAAAACTCTATTGTTTTGTGAGTTGCACTCAATATTCTTTCACTTTTATTACAAGCATACTAAAACTTTTCAGAATATTCAAAATAAAATTTGGATTTATATTGGATGAAATTAGCTTTAAAACTCATCCATCTCTATTGTTAAGTTTAGAAGCAATTCCTTCATAGGCAAGGTCAACCATCTACTATAATTCATAAAGTGGTAGTGAAATTTTACAACTAGGATTTAAACACCCATTTATTGGTATTCGTAAAATAAGATTAAATTTTTACATTAGATTTAAATTTTAATTGTTAATTTTTTTAGAGATACTATATATATTCAATTTACTATCATTTGATATTATCTAGTCATTAATCACAAAAATACTCCAAATTTTAGAGAATTTATACTTGTGACTTTATCTCTTAATTTTTTTAATCTTTTACATTTTTTTTTTTTAACATAGTTTTTTATTTGTCTAATGCTTCCATTGCATTTTTGGTTGTAAAATTTAGACCTTCATTTCTATTAATTTTATGAAACATGTATCCAACTTACACTCTCACCTTTTTACTTCATCCATCCATCATCCATGCATCAATAGACATGGATGTTGAGTAGCCACCTTAGATTTTGTGAACAAATCTAATATTGGTAGTAGGGGTACAAGGAGCTATTTGGATTATTTGGATTTTCTGTTCATTCAGTACCAGGTACCAACTGGGTACCTATTCTAGTACGACTCATATCTACCGTCGATCTTCGTCTAGGATTTCGGAACCTGATTCGCTAATTCATCGATCCAGAACGCAGTCAACGAAGTGGAGCACACAATCCAAACCTACTAGGCCTGGATCGATTTGAGAGGAGGCTTCGGTGACCCTTTTCAGAGAAGGAGACGAGGTCGGTGAAATACTGGCTGTAGGGTGAGCAGAATGAACCATCCCCCAGCATTGAGCGTAGAATTGAACGATTGCTAACCTGGGTTTCATTTAGCAGTAACATTCTCTCTCCAAAGCCTTTTCAGGGAAGTCGGTGTGCCGAGCAGAGAACAGAAAATTCCGAGACAATAAAAGTGCTAGGGTATTGCGGGGATGAAGCTTGAGCATGGAGCTAAGGAAACCAGAGTTGGAGCAATGGGAAGGGGACAAGGCTCAAACAAAGTTGATGTAAATTAAAGAACAGAGAGGCAGCCACTGAGCCTGCGGTAAGTTTGCGCATTTCAAAGTTTTAATGCAAGTGTGATTTCCGACAATGTTTTTGACCTCACTAAAATCCAGGCCTATTCCTGAAATATCCTTTCAATAACCGACAACAGTTCACCTAAACTGTATATTCTGCAGGATGCGGGAAACAATTTAGTTATTCGTTTTTTAGCATGAAAAATTTAATTCTTCTTTTCGTCTATCCCTTGATTTCTTTTGACCAATTCACGAAATTGAATTTGGTAGTTTGTGTGTTCAAGTTGTGATTATACACTGTTTATCAATGCTTGCTATCCATTTCATTTTCTTCCATAGAACTATAACTCCAATTACATACACACTACTCGTTTCATCAGACTGATTCAATTACATAAATGAAAAGTGAAGAATTTCAAAATGCTTACTGAGTTAGACATCTGAAAATGGAAGTCTTTGTATTCCGCCATGCTTGCTCATCAGTCGTTCGTATTTCCAATCGTCATTGGTAAGTTCCTTTTTCATGAATATTCAATTTTCGAGAGTCAATCACAAACAAGCGTCGCAATCCATCGGGTATTATTACATATCCGAAATGAAGCTACGTCAAATAGCAAAGCAAGGTTCAAGAAAATAGACAGCTAGCATATCATTGTGCTATTTCAAACACGAGAAAAAAGCCCATTTAACTAGTAATTTCCTATGGGCATTTTAATGCAAGTTCTACAATGAAAAATAGGAAATTGATAATGCTTTTTCAGCGGCACTACCTACTATAAGTACTCATACTAATTTGGCGCAAGATTACTCTACTTCACCAAATACAATCCATTTCAACTTGAGATAATCCCAAGAATATTCAGCTGCAGTTCACAGAATGTATCCAACGCGTATTCACAAGCACGCAAACAAAAAGTTAAGCAGTTAGACCTTGTTTACACAGAGGAACTACATTAATCATCTACACTTGGATCTATTTATTTCCAACTACTGTAAAAAATTAACTGACGGATTCGTAAAACCAGGTTATATGATGGTAACACAAAATAGTGTGTGTAAATTTTCATCTTCTGAGAAGAAATTGGACAAAGGAACAGCCACTAATTCCCCAAATCCATCAATCGATCTTCAGATATAAGAGTAAGAGAGGAGTATACAGTAAAATTTCTGTTACCCATCGTATAAGCAATGTTTCCAATCTTTACTTGTGAGAAGCAAAGTAAAATAGGAAAAAGAATGTACGCTATGGCTAAATTAATGTTACTTGAAAGACAGCATCAAGATAATTGTGCTTAACGTGAGGTTTGCCAAATCTACTGTTCCATTCTATGTGTACATCGTGACATTCATTGTATGACTGCCAGGTTTTTTTGACAAGATGATTGTGCACTACAACCTCAGTGACACCTATCTGACTAAAAGCTCATCAGTGAAGCTGTTATCTTACTGTTGTGAACGATTTATCACACTGCTTCAGACTATCGAGCATGTGAAACACCATTTGCTGAACCACTTCATCTGCGAACAACACAACAGCATGTGAGACTTCAACATTAAAAGGCACCCCATGCTTGCTATTCAACGGGCACGAATCATACCTGCCAATTACTGCAGAACACGAATTACTGTTAAATTAATAGTTCTGGAGGATAGGAAGGTAGCAAAGCCCCACAAAAAATTTACCTCCTGGAGCTCGTATGAGAGCCGCGCAAAGTTCAAGTAAAGCTTCTTTAGAAGGTGTGTCATGCACGGTTTTATGCGAATCCAAGCCATCACCATCCAACGCATTTGGGCTTTCACTCAAGCGCAGTTTTGCCAGATTCAGGTAAGGTAAGTGACCAGCTCCAACTTCATATCGGGAACATGCCTTAGCCCTACAAAGTCATGTTTCCGTAACGTCAGAAATTGCGTGCAGCAGAAATAAGGACTTCCAAATAGGACGGCTTTCTCAAAAATAATTTTGTGACAAAGAGGTTATGAATATACCTCTGAAAAAAGCGGGCAGCAAGACTAATGTCACCAGCGTCCCACAACTCGCAGGCCACATCGTTCCAAGGATTTCCTGATCAGTTATTCAGCAAGAGTCATATTCATAACCCCTACACTATCTTTCAGAGTAGCCTTCCGATAATCTCAAGCACATGCAAACCACTCCCATCAAAAAGGCTGCCAAAAGACTAAAACACAGTTGAATATAAAAATAAAATAATAATAAAATAATAACATAATTGTGAGAAAAAAGAAAAATATACAATCAGTGGTTAACCAGAACCCAACAAACGATACAAAGAACACCATTATCATTCCAAAAGTGAATAAGATCTGCATAACTCGAATGATGGATATTAATGAAGACAAATACCATAATCATTGTCGAGAAAGATAGCACGAGCACATTCACGAACACACTCACTTCGATCTGCACCGGCCTACGATCCCACTAAGTGCAATTAAATATACCATACTTTCAACAAACTTTCAACAGCAGGCTTCGCGAGGGTCAATCACAACTTCCAAAAAACTCAATACTCAATAACTAGACAGACTTCAATCAACTGTTCTTTAGATTTGTTCTTTTACTTTTAATATTGAGTTGCCTCCCTAAAAAACAGCTCGAATACCACCCAGAAAGCAGTATACTCACAAGTCGTTGCATCCATGCCATAAACGTGTACGCTGCTGCGCTTGGATTAAAGTGGCAAGCGGCTCGAAATGCATGTGTAGCAGCACCCATGTTTCCACCTGAAAGCTCCATTTGGCCTTGCTGGAACTGATGAGTTGCTGCAGCGTATACAGCCTGAGTGTCTCCTTCCAACCTCCCGACAGGTGGGATCATCTCTGTCTCCGTACGCATACCAAGCCTAACCTGCTAACAAGACAAATATAAGATCCAAGTCTTATCTGAAGCAGGCATTTTATTTGCAGACAAAGGGAAAGCCTCCAAACTACCACCACCAAAGAATCCGAACAAGACGGCCAAAATAGGGTGCACGGATTAACTCGAGCTGGATATCCTGATACCTAACAATGGTTCAAATGTCCAATGCAGCACATTTAGCGAAGTAAATCGAAGGATAACCATATTCAACATTTGATGGTCACGTATAAGACTTCCAGAATAAGTTGGAAAGCTTACATCCTTGTTTTGAACTCTATCCGTCAGCTGCTGGTCAGATTCATCTGAAGCATTGCTATCACCACATTTATCAGCATGCTTCCCAAATTTGCGACTCAAATGAGAAGCGGTGGGAGAATCAGTAGGAGACCCAGATTCCTTGAAGGCAACACCATGTGCAGGGTACAACAAAGGAGGTGGAGGTGGCGGACGTGCTGGAAAAGGGGCGGCATTTGGAAGTTGATTTCCAGCTTCAACCATAGCCAGCCGTGAACAACCTCCACTGATTAGCTCTTGGGCAATCACACTGGCTTGATTTGGGTATACAGCCTTGCAACCTACCAGACATAGAGCCTGCAAATAGGAGCACTCAACTGATGAGAAATAAAATAGAGTGTACAACTAACCTCGTCTTAAGAGACAAATTGTCGAAGGCAAGAAGAATCATGTAAATTATGAAAGATAACTGGGTCAATGCAACAGCATACCTCCAAGGAAACACAGCCACATAAGTATAGAAGATTAGCCATAGTAACTCTTGGGCAGCCCGCAAGGGACAGAATGACTAGAAGTTTCAACTTACTCCCAATCTCCTTCCTGTTAGAATCAGCAGCACAAAACTGGTGAACATTAAAATCTGAAATTCGAACGTGAAGATACAAATCATCCACTAATCAGAGCAGAACAATCGAGTTCTTCAACACAAATAATACAGTTCGAAAATTCGAATCTTTATATAATATAAACCTATAATTAAGCGGAACTTACAAGGTGTGTTGGGAAACATTGACACAAAGACCAAGGTCCAGTTCTCGCAACTGGGACAAGTTGGCAAGACCTGCCAAAGCTTGCCCGCTGACTGTATCAAGGCCTCCAAACAATCGAAGTCTTTGAAGTGAAGAACAATTTTCAACAACCCTATTCACCTACACAAGGAGAGGCGACACTTCAGACTTTAAATAATCATAACTAAATACGGAAGGAAAGAAAGAAAGAAAGCAAAAAACGATAATAGCTTGGATCATTAAATGAACTAGGAACTACAAATGGACAAATACATAACTATACGTATTTTGTTTCCATAAAAGACAAAGTCATTAAATAAAACATTCTCTCCAAAAGGTACTTGAAAATTCAACAGAGTCATTCAGATGGTAACATACACCTCCAGACCAATGTTACACAACTGAATCTTCGAGAATCCATACCACAGAGTCGTCCAGGTTACAGAACGAGAGATCCAAACAGAGGAGCTGTTTTCCGCACTCAGACTTCATGAGAGATCCTAAACACTTGCTGGATATACGCCAGCAGAGAGCTATGGACAACACAGCGGTATGCTGTCATGAAAGAAGTAAAATCGAGCGTCAGTGAACGAAATGAAACATCAATTAGATCCAACTTGTAAACCCAGACATCCTACATACACACACGTAAATAGCATATAAAATGAAACTCCACACGTCACCTGTTACACTCCCTTTAAATGGAAAAACGTACAAGGTAAAGATGTAATGTCGAGTAGCTGCTAAGCACAAGAATTGCAACCGCTAAACGTCGCTAATATTGCAGATACACGTGTAGCTAAGTGAAGACAAACCTTTCCCCTTCTCAAAACTGACTACAAAAACATGTTCAAACAAACGATATTCCACAAACCTTGAGGCGCTTCTCTGCAAGAAGACCAAGCTCTCTGTCACCAAGCGATTCCGCCACTGATACCAACTCAACATGTTTCCATAGAGGCTCACAGCTGGCAACATCCCTCCATCTTCGGCAAACTGCTGAAATGCCAATAACCTCCCGCCTTGACAGCTTTGCAAATATGCGCATTCTGATAGCATACAGAATATATGGTCCAAGACTCACAACCAAAACAAAATGCCGTTCCATCCAATGTTTTATAATACCAATACACTAGCGGAGTAATGTTGTACACGAGCATTGCAGCTCTCTATGCAAATGAAAGTCGAATTAAAAAAACCTTACAAGAGACATTTCATGAAATCCAAAAAGAGAATACCTAAACTACGAGAAATCAAGACCATAAGAAGGACAAGAAGACAAGAACTCATCCACGTCTTCTATTAAAATGATTATGTCACATTCTCTGATATTATCATATGTTACAAATTTATGCGCTCCAAATAGTTAATTTAAAATTTAAAGACCCTAAGACTACAAAATTTATAATGTGACAGACTAGATATGGAACTCTCAATACATCACACGTATGGAGAAAGCACTCACATGACATCATCAGAAACTCTATCAATAGGGGATAAATTCCCAAAGCGCTTCCTCCGAGCACCGTCCACAAATTCACCAGACTTCTCCAAATTCCACAAACAACTGCAATGGATGGGCCTTTCTGCTCCAAATGAATACGTTGGCCATTTCTTTCGTGAGGTGAACCCTCTCGTAAGGTCTAATATGTCATCCTGGTATTCTTGTCGGTGCGTTTGCGTTGTGGGTCCACATTGACAGTGGGAAACTTGCTGATGATTTTGGGCAATGCCGTCAGTTGAACTACTTTTGCATCCACATTTGTTGCATTCGACAGTGTTCCTGCATACAAAATTTCCATACCCACTGCCAGATATTCCAGGCGCACACCCTATCTTTGAGGAAGCTCTGATGTCCGCCTCATCTCCCGAACTCTGGCTTTTGGAATCAGACTCTGATGTTGAGCTTTTCACCGTTTCGCGTATTTCATTCAGTGAACAGCTTCCAAGAGACGCAAGAGCAGCCTTTAACAACTCGCCATCTCCTTGAGGTGAAGAGGATTGGTTACCCCACCGTCCTGCCTGCCATGCAAACTGTTCGCTTTCTACCTGACTGACTTCAGCCGCAGCTGCTCTTGCATTTTGACGAAGGGCTTGATCAATTCGCAATGCCGTGCGACCACTCTCATCCCAGACTGCATTCCCTTTTGCCCCCCACAACCAAGTATTCCAAGCCCTCTCCTCTCTCCTTGCTTTCCTCTGCTCCTTACTTTTCACCATATCTGCCCCTATACTTTTGTTACTTCAAAGAAGAACTTGTCGTTCTCAGAATCAATGTTGGAATACACATATCATGAGTTAACTGTAGACCACAATTCGTAACTTGTGCCAGTCCAAATAACAAGGCGATGGCACAGACAGACTGCGATTTATCATAAGTGGATGGGCGTGGGCCGAAGACGGCAGTGCAATCTTGCGTGATGAAGTTCTTAAGTCTGCAAGAAACACCAACGTACAGAAAGAAATCAACTAGTATCTCCTTTTCACATGGGCTCTCGGTAACTCGACTTGGAGCCTAATGCAACTACTAGATACAACGACAACTTGAAATATCTAAGTTAAAAAATTAAAGGGTTACCCATTCGTTGCACATAAAAATAAAGAAAATTTCAAACAAAAACTCGGACCGTGCCACAATATGCCAGAGCATAATGTGCTAATATCACAAGAATCGAACTCGATGATTCAGTGAAAGATGCAGACGCCAGCTTCACGAGCTCAAGACGCTAAACAGCACCATATACAAAGTCCCTCACGGCTTGACATTCATAGTCAGAATCGGCCAGTTCGCCTAAATAGAAATGTGGCTTAACAAAAAGAAAATGCTCTAGATAATGTCAAATAAAAGTTGAAGGTATGAGACAGTGGGTATACCACGGTTGACCATAGAAAAAATAGGGTACGGTGACTGATATAAAGGAGCTGATGCGACTAGGCACATTCTTGATGTACAAGACACTTTCAAAATGGGCCGAACACTTACAATCTGTTATGCCCTTCTCCGCAAACTTGAAAATGAGATTTTGTGAGGGTAATGAACTAAAAGAGTGCAGAACAGGACCAAACACTCAACTGACCCTAGCCATACCGAGCTTCCATCAGTTACAATGTCTTGCACTCGCACATGAAGGACCACTAATCAAAACAAAGACTACGGCCTTGATTTTCTGCCTTCAAAAAACTCCCGAAAGCATAACTGGAGCGTTAGACACTAACCGCACAGGAAACTTCAAAACCAGCCATTTCTGCCCCAGGACCAAAAAGAGTGCCACCTATCCCTACCGTGCGAAATACCAAGTTTACAACCAGCCACTGTGGACACCAAGATCTACTCTAGCGTTCTTCCAGAAATAACTCAATCTAGTCGTTGAAAAACACCACCATGCCACGAGAAAAAAAGAATCCAAATCACGAAGACGCATGGCCGGGCTAAAATTGCAAACCACACATACTGCCCAACTTTATCGTACCCTACAGCAGTATCACCTACAAGTGAAGCATACGACGAGCCGCATCCACTTCAAAGCCCTGACCCAAAAACTCCAAATCTCGCAGGAAAATTTCAGCGCTGCAACTGTTTCCGCTTACAAACAACTTGACACGTATGCTCCCATTGGCACTCAAGAAAAAACACTAGGCCTAAAACGGCACCACCACATCCCCTGCTCACTGCCGTTCAAATCTCGCCGAACTCGCTACCACAATACCCTCCGCATACCTTATAATTCAACCTGCCGGCCACCATCGCATGCCGAAAACTAATCCCAACATGCACAGCCTCAACTGGTCCGAGATCCTCGACGCGTGCTCATTCTCACGATCCTTCCAGCGGTGCAAACCACCTTCACGGATGATTTTCTACCGGCACTCGAAATTCGTCAAACCCGAGAGAAGAATAGAAAAATAAGGGGAAAAGAAGAAGAAGAAGAAGAAGAAGCCGACATATAAATTTACATGTAGATAGATTATCAAATGGCGAAGGTGAACCTGCGTCTAAGCTTACAGTGCGATATGAAACCACGGCAAAGCATCCGATCGAGTGCTACGGAACACCAGAGTAAGAGAGGGAAAATGGAAATCGTCAGCAACCGCAAGGATTCGCTGAAAAATTGAAGGCAATAATTTGTTAAGAGAAATCGAAGAGAGGGAAGCAAGTAAGCAGGCAAGCGAAGGGAGAAGACGCCACGACAGTGCAACAACGCAAATGGCAGATATTTTTGCAGCAGTCAATGACACGGCGGGCATCAGTCCTTTACGTCAACTGGCTGGTCCCCGCGGTACTGCCCCCCTTAACCCCGTCCCAGGGAGAACGACTCCCTGGCAGTGCAGGTTATCACGGGCTCCCAGGACGTTCAGCTAGATTTCAATTATAGACTCTTTGCGCCCGCTCCCATTGGTTAACCCTGTAAAGTTCACCTAAAGGAGAATTACAGATATTTTCAGCCCAAACTGGCAGATGCATAAAAAGCCTTCTCCGAGAAAGATAGATAGTTTCAGTGGCCAATTTGCAGGGAAAACGAAAAAAGAAAAAAATGGTCCCCTCCCATTCCTTTGACATTTTACTTTGGAACAACAACAACAACAACAACAACCAGTGTTTTCTTTAGGGAAGAGTGATATCAACATTGACCTCAGTGGGACACCATGGGTGAAACCTCATTTTCTCCTTCTACACTTAGGTGTGACATTGAACCCCTAATACACTCCACTTGTTGTATAAAAACGCTGAGGTTGACGAGGTGGGTTCTAGGGCAGAAAGAAGAAAGGATGGTTCCTGTGGTTTTTATTGTAATTCCACCCCCATTTGTCATAAATGCGAATGCCTCAACTTGGCGCTGATGGTGTGGCCTTCTGCTCACCTTCAGATTCATGATCTGATGCTTGTTTACACTGCTGCTTCTTCTTTTTCTTTTACTCCTTGTCCTTCCTTCCCGCCTTTCTTTCTTCTCTTAATTTTTTTCTTTTATTCACTAACTAGTTAGATTGCTTCGAATGAATTAAATTACAGAATGAAAAATATCTTTAGAAATGAGAAATGAAGAATTCAAGTACCCAAGGAGAAATATGGCACCTGGTTGGAAAGAAACAAATTCATGTTTATTATTATTCTCTTATCGTTGATTGAAGCAATAATGCAAATAGTGATTCAAATCCAAACCTCATCAATTATTTTTCTATAAATTTCTATTGCAATTTTTTTATTTTTAAAAATGATTTTAGACTGTTCAATTCAAAAGCCAACATACATATGTCAATTTCTTGTTTGAAACTGAAATAGAGAGTTGAATAAATAGATGCTTTCAAGGAAAGAAATGTTAGTTATGAATTGATCATTTTCATTCAAATTATGAAATGAAATGAAATGTGTTTGCATGCATGGCAATTTTGGTGTAATAAGACAAGTGGTATCAGCAAATGCAGATGAATCTATTAGATGCGATTAATTTTTTTAAGCTCCAAAAAATTATTCTCTTATAAATTATGTAGTTTGACCATTGAATTGAAGGTTGGGTGGTACTGAGTTTTAATAAACAACCACCAATAAGCGTCCAAATTATTTGCATTCCATTTAAAAAATAATTACCACTAGTTACACAGCTAATTCAACTCCAAGTTACTACTATTTATTACAATTGATTGTTTCAAAACTTTGTTCTTTTTGTAAAGAATGGATCAATAGAGCACACTATGTATGGATGTGTGTGTGTATATATATATATATATATATATATATTATTTTTTTCTGTACATGGCATGTTATGTTAAGTTTTCTATTTGTAAATTCTAGTTCAACATCACCAGATTTTGATAATTGATTAGTGCAAAATATTGAAATAGGTGTAGAGATAAATAATCATTACAAGTTATATGATTATAGTTAGTACAAGGCTTTACATTATTACATGCAGAGTCTCATTCTAAATTGAATAGGACTGATCTTAATTAGCTTATAATGAAATGATAGTCATTCATAGATCATAATTGTACCAGTTTATGTATATAGTTTTCCAGAAGTGGTTGCCTTTATTACATAATTTTAACACCTGTATCTATTGATTTATTATTATAGTAATTATTATTATTGTTGAAAATGTTGATTAAACTTTATAATGAAAACAATTATATATATATATATATATATTGATTGTGCGGTTAATCAAATCCAACTTTTGCAGGGTTTATTTTTTGTGAAAACCAAGTTTGTTGGACATTTCCAAAACAAAAACAATTACAATTTTCACATGAACAGTTGAAAATTGGAGTGTTGCCATTCATGCCATAGAAATTTGCTTTTGCAAGTAAGTAACACTTTCTAGCATAGTAGGCTCAATGCAAATTGACTTACTAAATTAAATATGAATATTCTTCTTTTTGTTTTGTTTTTTGTACAACTAAACAATCCAACTTCTGTATGAATTGATTTGTGCTCAAGTACTGTACTTTAAATGTTAATACCCAGCATCCTCTATTCCACTAAAACTATTAATCTTGCAACATAAAGAACCTGTCATCCACATTTTATTTATGCATTCTCCAGTAGTCACTTGTTTTTCTATCAACCTTTCATAGCATGCACTACAAGGCTATCTATTCTGCCTTCTAACCAATTCAATCCAATTCTCAATGACATCCTTTGAACCTTAGAGCATGAATTTGTTGGTTGTAGGTTGAAGTACTACTTGCTAAGAATTTAACCAACTTGCATTCACAACCTTTAAATGTAATGGAAGTGGAGTGCAACCTCAATTGTATATGTATAAATATTTTTAAAGTAATCTTTAAAAAATTTCATTCCAAAACTAAATTGAAACATACACAAGTGGATATAAGTTTTCACATACAGTAAGATACATACATACATGTAAATTTACATGAAGTAAAACAATTACTCCTCATTGACACATTCAGTATACAGTTCCCTACATCAGAGTCAAGAGTCAGAAGAAAATTAACTGTATAAAATTCCCAGAGTCCATTGGGCAGAATGTGACTGACACAAATCGGAAGGGACAAGGACGGAGAGTGACACCCTAAGGATCAGCCACCATAATATGCGACCAACTGAACTTTACGCAGGACCGGTGCTTTGAATCCATTACTAGGCGAGGGGGGGGGGGGGGGGGGTGCTTAGAGGACCCTGTGGCGTGGTGTGAACTGCAAGTGGGACGAGTCCACGGATAAAATTACGGGGTTGGACCAATTGCGAGCGAGCACTCGATGCGATGAGATCTTCGGCCTCTGCATGAGTCTGCATGAGGTTCGGATCCTCCATGCCGTAGGGTTGAGTAGGGTGAGATAGGGATGTGGGATCCAATCTGTCAGGCTAGTCCATCAGTTTAGATATGGTCGTAGCGACGACAGACCAGTGTGGACATAGGAACATATTCTACGGGTTCGCGTCCAGGAACGGGGCTACGTAGTACGCCCAACCCGCGATTTGGTGGAAGGAAAGGCGGAAGCTGCGCCTTGGGGTCGTCCCTACCGTGTCAGAACCCGCGGTTTCATGCTCCAGCTCCCCAGCAATGTGAACCAATCCCCTGGTCATGATTTGAGGCTGGTCCAGAACGAGGTTACGTCCTACGTGGCAACCATGCAGATTCTGTAGGGCACTCAACATGATTCGCTCCAACTCACAACGTATTCTGGTGCAAAATCTACCTGGACCACAGTATAGACCACCATTCCACCACCAATGCTTCTGACACGTCAGCAGAACTTCAAGAAGCTATCACGCAAGTTCAACAATTTGTATTAAGAACTCAAGCCTAATTCTAACCCTTGCGGACTTTTTCAAACTCTGTGTAGAAGTCAGTTTTTTAATAAATGATCCCTATTATATTGTATCTCTCAAATTGTTTCAACTTGAATAGTCTTCAATATTGTATCATGAATTTGATGTAGTCTTTAATAAGAAAATAATTAATGTGCATATGTATAGTTTAAAAAATATTGGCATTGATTTATTTTGTGTTAAATAATTTAATAATTTCTATTTAATATCTCCTTGACATGTGCTTTTGTTTTGAAACAAATTGATTTGAAAAGAAACACAAATAACTATAAAGGCACGTAACAAAGTACTTAGAATTTTAGCAATAGTGAAATGAAATAATTTCTAAAGCATTATGAAAAAAAGACAATTTCTTGGAAAGATGAATAGTATATAAAGTTTTATGAAATAAAAAATATATATGAAGTGAATGGTGTATTTTAGAGAAGATAAAAGTGTTTGCAAACATTGGTTTGCTTGATGTTAAAGTAACTTCATTTTTATACCTTGGTATTGCAACAGAACATTTACAATTTAAAATTTGTAGATAATAATAAAAACATGTGAATAAGTCTTGGAATGATGTACTTGTTTCTTATCAAAAAAATGCACAATTCATTTCAATAAAAATCATGTTTATATGCATGTTAGAAATGTATAGACCATGTACAAAACAAGTATTTGTCATGAAATAAATATGTCATTTTTTGTTTTTACCATACCCCCAAAACATTTTATTACGTCAAGAGTGAGAAAATATTGAATTAATGGAACATGACTACAACATTGTGTATTTGAAAGAGTAAAAGAAAGAAAGAAAGAAACAATTCAAATTTATGTGTACAATTAGGATTAATTCAACAAACCATGTTTATCTATGTTATTTTGAGATGAGCATCTAAATCAAAACACTTTATAATCAGAATAAAAAACAACACACTTAACATAGAAGATAAATAGAAAGAAAAAAAATACTAAATTTATTTTCATAAAATATTATGATAATTATTATATTAATTTATGGCAATTTATTACAAAATAATATTTCTAAAAATTATTGATTATAGATCTTTGGTGAAAATAATGTTAAAAAAGAAAATATATTATTTGTCTGTAGTATTATATATATAGTTTAAATATAAAATTTAAAAAATAAAATAAATTTTGATACATGTTAAAAATAATATATTATTTAATTTGTATTTAAATGAAGAAATTTAGTATAAGTAAATGTAGTGACTTAGTTGATAGTAAACTTTTATAGAAATTAGAATAATGGTTGTTATTTAGTTCTTAGTTAATATAAGTGATGATATTAAGGAAACAAAAGAATCTCTTGGATATATATTCATCTATATAGAATGTAAAAAAATATAATTTTTATTTTATTATTCTTTTTTATTCTTTTTAAAAGATCAAAGAATTATAATATTGGTACTAGTATCTATGAGATTAGATTAGGAATTTTTATTATAAAAAGAATTTCCACTACCAACCTCTCAATAATAATTTTCCATCCTTTGGTAGTTTAAGATCATTGTAAACTAATACTTTGCACTCTTTGAATTTTCTAAATGCTAATAAATATGTTATTTTGAGGTATTGATGATAAATTATAGTTAACCAAGTATGCAATAATAAAGAACCAACAAGTTTTTTGAAACTCTGTAATATTAAAAAGTATATATTTACATTACTTATTGTAATAGAACAAGTGGAATATATATATATATATATATATATATATATAATTAAATAAAATCTTACAATTTTTTTTTAAATTAAAAAAAAGAAGTTATAAGAATAATATATTATATAACATATATATATATATATATATATATATATATATGTATATATATGTTTTTAATTCTAAGGCTTCTAAAAAATGCTATCAATATTTAAAGATTTTATATTGCAATAAAAATTGATATTTTCAAAGAAGATCCAATTGCTTGTAATGGAAATTATTGATAGACAACCACTTTCATCTTGAGATGTTACTAAAGAGACCAAGCCATTAAAAGTAACATTAAAAGTTCAAGTATTAGACATTATCTTCAACATTATTCTACATTCTTTAATTCTAGTATTACTTGGCCTTCTTTGAATTAAATTATATAATTGTAATATTGATTGGAATATATCATCTTAAGTGATGGTTTACAAATGGATTCTAGAAGGTACAAACTATTATAAATTGAACAATTCCAAAAAATTGTATATGGTGTCTAATATGTTTTAAAAATTAGAAACTATTATCAGATATTTATTAAGAATTTCTTTCAAATTATTGATCTACTTATTTAATTAACTTTTAAAGATAAATGAGAATGAAGTAAAGATCTAAAAGTAGCATTATAAAGTTTAAAAATAAGTTTTACTTAAGCTTGAATTATATGCGGCTTAGTTTTTTTTAAGGCTTTGTTTATAAATACAAATGTATTAGACTTTGTATTAAATATAATAAGTGATAGACATCATTAAATTATTTTATATCTAAAAAAAATTCATAGCAATAAGATTAATTAAAGATTTAAAAATATCTAATAATATTATGATATTATGAAAATAAATATAAATATTAATATTAGTGGAATTTTATAAACATTACTTCTAATGAAAGTTCTCTATTAACAACTTTTGCAAATATTTGTCTAGTTTTTTGTATTGAAGATATTTTTTAATGCTTAGAAAAAAATAGTTAAAAAATAAAATAGTATTTTTAAATTTAATAAAAGAAAGAGAGGTATATAATTTTTTTATTATTTTTATATTTGTATTAAGATATTATTCACTTTTTTACAAGCTTTGTTATGAGTGAAAGATTTTTTTATGTATCATGAATTTCTATAGAAGTTAAAAAAAGTGTAAAAGAAAAAAAGTGTTATAACAAAATATTAATTTAAGAAAATATAATTATGCAATTTTTTTATTTATTTATTTTTTATTTTTTACTTTGGTGTTAATTAATAAGAATAATATAAATCTAAGTTGTATTATTGCTTTGGTTAGTCTTATAAGAAATATGTAAATAAATACACTCTTCTAAACGCAATGAACACTAATTAAGTATAGAACAAAAAAATCAAGGTAAATTCATATACATATTAAAATAATAAATAATTATAATTACAATTTTTGGATTATAAGAAAAACATAAATACGATTAAAGATGGTCTTGATCTTATCTTTGTACTTATTTAGTAACAAAAAAACCATATAAAAACTTTGTAAGCACAACACAGCTTGCACACATAGTTAATCCCCTATCAATTCCATTAAGTATTCCAAATCAGACATGGTTTGGCTTTCTCTGATTTGGTTTACTTCAAAGCTTTCATTGTCATCCTTTTCACAATTCGCTGCTGTTTTTCCTTAAGATTTTTGATGCAGGTTCTGAGCACAGCTATTGTTCTTCTAAGCTTGGAGGGATGTCACAATCCAGCATCATGCTCAGCCGACCACCGAGAATTCTGCGAACATCGAACATCTAACAGCTTTTGTTTCACGTTACTCACATCAACAAAACCATAAAAAGCCTCTTGCTTTCGTTCGCTTGTGGGAGTCCATCCAAACAACGAAACACGAGCCTTCCTAACGCGGATTTGAACTTGTCGGTGGCAATTTTCTTCATGGTCTAGGAAGGAAGAGGAGCCTGATACCCACTGTAGTTGCCATGCTGGAGCCGCATATTTCCATCACAACTTAACTGTATTATCTAGCGCTAATGTATCATGTTGCAGCCGAATTCCAGGATCTGGTGGTTGTTAGGAGTGTCTTATGAAGCTCAGGGAGTCTGTCCCTTTTGCATGATATTCATGTTTTTCCTCTCTGCAATGTCTTCGCGGCTTAGCTCTGAAGTTGCTTGACTAAGTAGCATCTTCGTGATATATGGTGATGACTGTTTTCAATATTTAGAGATGACGGGGTTTGAAGCAGTATGTGGATTACATGCACACCTCTCAAGTGAAACTGAGAACGTGCATCGGTTACACACGGTTAGGTGGTCAGATCCATGGCTGAAGGGAAAAAAGAATACTATGACTTACGACTGTGTTTATTTCCTGTTCTGTGGTTCATTTAGGTGGTCAGTGTCTAGATATCCTGCGTGGCTAGGCTTGTGCTGCGATCTTGTGCAAGAATTGACAGTGGTACCATTACTTTGTAATGCGAAGGATGATGCGTGCAGTACAGTGATTCCCCAAGGAGGACCTTATCGTGCAGCAATGAAGCTATGATACAAACTGTTGCTGGTGGCGTTCGAATAGTACTGGAGAGTATTATCAGATAAGTGGATGATGAACGCCAGGACCTGGCTCATCACCCCACCATGGTTCATCCAGAAGTCCTCTTCCTTTGTTTACGATCATTTTAAACTTGTTAAACAGTCCAGCTTTCAGGAATCATATGCTAGACGAGCCTTTGTTAGATAGACTAGCATGCTTTCACAAGCGGATGGAGACTACTTCCTTTCAGCTCAGTACTCTGATAAGAATCCTTAAAGCAGACTTCTCTTTCGCTGATGCAGTTGTTCCGTGTTTGTTAAGTTTCCACCCAAAAGGTTGACAGGCAGGATTTGTGTCACATTATTGCTCCAAGTGACGGATAATGAGTTCTTTGACTGAAACGTGACATTACTGTTTTATTTGACTACTTTCCAGCAAACCATATCTTGAGAAATAACTTTGCAGGTACAAGATGAGTTCCGATACACTTGATAATGGTCATGTCTGAACAGTCAACGACATCGCTAGCTTACCCTGATGCGTTCATTGCCAAAGCGTTACTGAGTCTTTTTGTCTTTCTGATTGAACGAGGCTTCACATTGAACCACTTTTATTCCCATTCTTATCGTTGATTAAGAACTGCAAAAACCTCAGCAATGGTTAGAACGTATTCGAATATTGTCATATTGATCTGCAGCTTGTGAATTGTAGTCGTTGGTGTTGTGCAATTCTGGTAAATATATGATTAGACAACCTCCATCGCTTATGTTTTTATGCATGTCTCGTATTGTCAACATTCTGAAAGTGATCATAAGTGTTTGCGGTTCACTATTCTTATTCATGGTGTTGAAGTAACTGATAGTTAGCAATAGAGACTTCGTTTCAATTACTGTTTCTCCAACGGATAAATTAAAGGTTTGATGAAATTTACAAGAAATGATTCATACTGTGTGTATACAATGATTTAAATAACCTTAATAAGGTGTATTTTCGCATACATTGATTTATTTTTTATTGCATACATTAGGGAAATAGTTTTAAAGCTGACGTGATACACAAGTGTTTAATAAATCAGGGAAAAGAGTTAATAAACTATGTCGTGACTTTCACCTCATTGAGCTCAGGTTAATTGGTCATGGAACGAAATCATGATTAAACCTGGTCCAGTAACAGGTAATCTTTAATACACTGTAATCTTTAATACGCAGCAGATTTATACACTGTAAACAGAGAGGTTCTCGTATTTGAGGACGATCTACTTAGACAATTATGCAATTAGCGGAACGCAGAACCAGCAATCTTTAAATGAGGAAATAAATTGCTTCATTAATTCTTCCCCTAGACCCACGACCCACCGTAATAGATCTCAAGATGTGGATACATCATGATTTGATGCGTTAGATGCTTCCACAGCACCAGCCATGTTCTACTATACTGTATGGCCACCAAAACCTACTTTGACAATGTCATATTTGACAGTATTATACCTGGAAGACGTCTGCAGCTGTGCCGCCGTTCAGACAGATGAGATGGCATCTTAGAGACAAAGAAGCTTGCAGTTCGCGATCCGCTCGCCCCATTTCTGTATTGACAAGATCCATGACAAATGAAACCCGCGTGTCAGACATGTGTGGAGAAACGTACAGAGCGTGTCATGAACCTGTAAGCTGCATTTGATCAACTCGACACGAATGGGTACACACTGACTCCAAATCTCCGCCAGCAGCTCCACCTTTGAATCTCTCCGCATGTCGAAACATCATGCTTTCATGCATTCCACGCTTCACAGCACAAACCGTGTCTTCTCCTGTACTGTGTAGACACCCAAAAAGCTACCAAGACGATATGTTGTGCGCTCAAACCTGAAAGACTACTCCCGCTGCGCTACCATTCAGAATGATGAAATGCAACGTCGGCGAACTCCTCAGAATTGAAATCAGCAATGCGTTCGCTCTAGTTCTCTCTCGACTAGACTCATGACCGATGCAAATCCGCATAGAAGGCATACGTAGAAACACAGAGAGAGCGTATCGCTTAGTCGTGACCTGCACTTGAACAACTCCAAGGAGGTGGGTGAAAACTGCGACTAACTCCAGAACCTCTCCGCCTCGTCAACCCCGCCATTCACAATGCACTCTCTCCAATTCTCTCCCAACTCGTGACCATCGATCGATCAATCAATCCACAACCCAATCGATCAACCGCTGCATGGACGGTAGAGAAATGGAGAGAGTGTGCCATGAAACTGCAAGGTGGTCCGATCGATCCCTCGTCAACCCCCAAGTCCACCTCCTCCTGCACACCCCACCGCAACATCCGACGAAAACTGAATAATACGATAGAGCACCACCGCCGGGCACTGAAGTACTCACGGCCTCCACCACCGCCCGGCCATCCCAGCAATCACATTGTTTTCAATTTGCTCACGCGCGTTGCAGTAGGTGAAAGTGCATTCGCCAAATCCAGGAAGGCACAGTAGTCGCGGCCGCGAGGTCGTTATGCTGCTTCCAGAAGCAGCTTGCGGGTAGCTTCGGCGGCATCATTCGTTCCCTGCCAACCCCACATGACGCGATGGTCCCGAATCTCCATGCTCGGAAGCCCCTGAGACCGCTCTACCTACTACTGCGCCCAGCGCCAACTACTCCGATCCCGTGTCACCCACACGGCGGTGCCCCGCGTGCCGTTCCCAATCTATCAACGGTGTGCATCCCACCCGACGCGCATCCCCCAATTCCCCCACCCCACTCCCGCCGCACCCTTTGCGTCGTCGACCCCTCCTGCCCCTGTTGGCCAGCCACGATCCGGTCTGCCCTGCTGATACTGCTCCGCCGTGCGCTGCAATGCAGAACTGGGATCCTCCTGCAAAAAGCAAATTCTCATCTCATCTCCGTCGTCGTCGTCATTGTCGTTGAGGTTTTCCAGCAATAGACAAATTCTAGAATTCAGCGTGTTTTTTGTAAATTTAAATAAGTTTTGTAATTTGTATTCCATGGCCGAAGGTTTATTTGTGGACTGGTTTCCGTGGGGTAGGGGTTTAAATTATCCATTGTTTGTCATTTATTGGTGATTTTGCAAAATAGGTACCTAGCACACACAAAACCTTTTTACGTCATCTATTCATCACCCATATGTGTTAATAGAGATGGATGTTGGGTAGTTGTCCCAGATTTTGTGGGCAACTCAATGACATGCAACCAATTGTTGGATTGCCCTAAATTTTGGCAATAAAGGTTTAGGATTTATTAAAATGTTTTACTGTAAGGAGTCATTAGGATTTACATCGACACATGTAGGATAATAACAGATTATGTTTCGGAACATATAGCCAAGAACTATTTCAAAGAAAAAAGAGAAAAAAGAGATACAGTAGGAGGAACATTGTTAAACTTGTACATCTTAGCCATGAATGTTATATTTTATTTTCAATTGATGAAAACTTACAGGAATACAAAAAAATTGAAATAAATAAAACATAAAATCATGTTCGCCTTGAAAGCGGTCTTTCATATTACAGAATTGGATAGAAAATTACTGAAGGTTCTGGCTGTATATGACGTATTCAAAATTTGAGGTTGGAAAGTATACAGAATTTTGAATGAAAATTTTCTTAAATTTGAGTAGTTACAATATGAGAATAAAATATATAAAGAACTAGAATCATATATTTATTTCTGATTTCTTATTAAATTATGTCAATGAAAAAGTGTAGGGATAATGGATTATTAAAATTATTCATATGATTCATGATTTTTGGAAACTATTGAGAGAACTAAGCATGCAAGGGGACGACACATCCTCTCATACAACAATATTGTGTATGAGAGTAAAGAGGCTCTTCGCACCAAAGTCGAGACAAGTGACCCCCTCATCCATTTCGCTTGAACGAATGAAAAAAAATCAGGCTTGTCCGTAGTGGAGCCTTTTTCATTCATCAACAAATGCATGTCCATGGTGGTAACTATCCAAATCGTGTGGGTGGACAAGGCTTGTGGCCACGTGTGGCGCCACGATGAATGATAAATATAAATGGATGACGAATGAATGAATGCATGTAGCAGTGGGCGAGGTCGTTGAGCTTTCGGAGCTGCGGAGATTGGAGGCCGAGCAAGCATGGCGCAGAATTTCCAAATCCGCTGCACCAATGTGAGCTCACATCATCAATGGGTATGTGGTACCTACAAAATTCCTGCTGGATTTTTTAGCTTTAGGCTTTGTTTTGTGTTAGTTTTTCCAAGGTCCGGTGTTCTTCTTTGAGATTCTGTTTTGGTTTGAATATAGTTGCGTGTGCGAATCTCCTCTCTAATTCAATTCGATGTTGGTTCCAGCTGCAAATTTGCCTCGATGAGATTGTTGCAGATGGATTTCAGCCGACTGTTGACAGTGCAGGCCCGTTGCTTCATCATAGGGGGCTTAATTTGGCAGCAGGGTCTCGTGGTGGTTGTGTAGGTTGAGGGGATGAAGGGTGGGCAGATTAGGATGTTGGATTGATGCAGATTGAGAATTTGGGGGTTTCTGTGGCCTTGAATTTGGAGGATTGCATGAAGATTACAATGGAATCACCTTGTTTTTCTGCTGCAGCTTCCATATTGGCAGGACATCAACTGCTGAGGTTGTCGTTGTTGGGAATCGCAAGTGCGACTTGCATCTTACGGCCGACTACTTCCCCTACTCCGCTAACTTTCCGTCGGTCTCGGAGGCGGGCATGGAATGGTTTGAGGGAGACTCCAATGATTTGCGGGAGGGAATGCTTGGCGGGAACATGGAATTTCAGCGCTGGTGCCTGCTCAATAAGAGAGACGCATAATGCCGCTGTTGCGAAATTCGGTAGACGCGCTGAGAATATTGCTGGTAGGTTTTTATTTCATAATGCTCTGTGTCTTGGGGATTCCAGTTGAAATGTCACATTTTTCCAGAAAACTAGTTTAACTAGGACTAGTTTTGGTATTTGTGCTACCTTTGAGCTGGTTTTTAAGATGAAAGTAATCTTGAGATGTCCTTGTAGAATTTCGATTTGAGAAGATGACTCCGCCGTCTATGGAAGTGTTTGGCGTGCTTGTTGAGACTGTCTGGCAATCAAACCTGACCCCACAGGCGCTTCTTAATTTACGTAAACCATAAAGTTACTTTGGGTACACTACGATCTTCCCTTCAAGGTCTCTAATTCAATCCGATCATACCAACAAACATCGAGTACCATATATCATGATCCAACACTCTATCGTACACATCGTACATGAATGCTTGTGTCAGGTTTAGTTGGGCAAGGTTTCTCTATCGCCACGTAGGCATCAGGAATTACATGTGCTTAACTTGCACTCTCTTGACAAATGGTCTTGCGTTTTGTTATTCAGTTCTTATGTGTAATTAGATGCTAGCATAAGGCCTTCACCTTTGGCCTCAACCGTTCAAGCTGATCATTGACATTTATTCCATTCTCAAACCTTTTCAAAAGTCTTACAGCGGTTCATGTTGAAGTCTCTCAATTAGAACATCGACAACTCATATACTGATACGTTAGAGAGATATTTCGCAGGTGATAACAGGAACGCCAAGAGCCAGATCAAATGGCCTCTGCTTGCATCGCAAGTGGACCAATATACTACCAGCAATGGGGTAGTTGCTGCAGAAGATGGAGATGTTTTGTGGAGCGGTCGCAGGTGGGCTAGACCTCTTGACACGCGGAAGCAAATATTTTGCAATCGGTCCCTCAACATGAAAAGCATTGTGGCTATCGGATTCGACATGGACTATACCCTAGCGCAATACAAGGCAGACACTTTCGAAAGTTTGGCGTATGCTGGAACAATTCAAAAGTTGGTGAACAATTTGAATTACCCCCCAGAAGTGGGTTTCTTTTCCCTCAGACTTGGCTTCATGAACTCCTGGTGTTCAGCTCCTTGTATACAGCTAGTGCTAAATGATTATAGGTTTTAAATTTTAGGCAATTCAAGTGCAATTCTAGTATTGGGTGTTTCTTTCCCGAAAATAGGGGAAACTCCAGTATCACGGTACAGCCAATGTGCAGCAATTCAACTGATACGAAGAACTTTTGCTCATAAATCAGTCAAAGCAACTCATGACAGCTCTAAATCGTGATACGCAGCTAACATCATCTTTAATTTACTGCATCAACTAGAAAACTTTGATCAGTGTAGTTGAATTTAAAGACACTTTTCTGTGCAGCTGTTAGAATGGAGGTTTGACTGGAGATTTATGGTTAGAGGTCTGGTGCTCGATAAAAGACGTGGTTGCATACTCAAGGTGAGAACGTGGTTTCGCTCGAAAATTTTAAGATGTTTTATTCAAAAGCTACTATGTTCTGGGTTCTGTTTAGGAAGGAGAGTTTGATTTTTTGAGACTGACACTCTGACTAGTTGCCTTCATTTCTGAAAAGAGTCCACTGTCTGGTTAATGAAGGGTTCTTGCATGTAGATTCAGATTCCATCACGAGATGGAGACTATGTTAAAGGCGCTCGACCCAGAAATTACCTTTTACAACGCAACTACTTTTTATTTTTTTATTGATGAGAATTGAATGACCAGGCGTGGACGCCGTCATATCAGTTTGTGGTTTTGAATTATATTGAAAGATGATGAAGATTGGGCTTTGTTGCAAGAATGTTCATTGTGTGGCATTTCCGACGTGGATGCTGTATCACGTACTGGCAGATGGATCGTCACAAGTATGTAAAGGTGGCTTATCACGGATTTCGTGAGTTGAGCCGGGAGGATCGGCAAGCCATGTACGGCAACACCTTGTCACGTGAATCGTATGATGAACCGGATTACGCGTTAATCGACACACTTTTTTCGCTTGCCGAGGCTTATTTGTTCATGCAGCTTGTTGACTTCAGAGATGCTTTTCCAGACAGAATCCCCGCCGTTGTCAACGAGTACGTGGCTTTAACATTTGTTACTGAACTTGAACTTGCAAATAACAGCTATATGACCACTTGCTGGGTGTGGGCTCGTCTTGCTGTGTTTGATTTCATCAGTCTTACTAATCCTGACTTAATCATGTGGCAGTTACTCACAGCTGTATAAGGACGTGAGGGCGGCTGTAGACCTTTGTCATCGGGACGGTACAATTAAACAGGCTGTCGCAAATGAACCCAGCAAGTAATAGCCTATTTCATTAAATATGAAATTGAGTATCTTACGAAGATATGAAGTTCACTGATCTCAAGAGATTGCTGTTAACTTTATGTATTCTTTTAAAGAGTATTGTTTCAGGTAGAATTTTGTAGAAGTCTAGACTTACGTAAGGTGAGTGCTTGACACTTCTTGACTTCAGGTACATAAATGAGGATCCCCTGATAGTTCCAATGCTGAAAATGCTCAAGCAATCTGGACGTAAGACATTTCTTGTAACAAACAGGTGAGTTTCTTATTGTTCAAACTAATAAATCGCAGCTGCACTCGAAGATAGATGAAGATGAAGCATAGGATACTAGTGATAGATACTGTTGGCTGATGACTGTCTAAATTTTTGGCAGCACGATCTTCGAAACTGATTGTTTTGACGTTTTTCCTGTAGTTTATGGGATTACACGCATGTAGTCATGAATTACTTGTGTGGAAAGTGTGGTACCGATGGTGGTATCCCTCGAGATGACGAATGGCTCTCCTACTTCGATGTTGTTATTACTGGAAGGTCAGTTGTCTTCCCTCCACTAATTCCAGTTCACCATGGAGTTTGAATCTATAAAGTTTGGAAGCTTTCATTTGAACTTTTCTTATATTTTGCTACCACCACCTGCGTTTTGAAGTAGCTGTTATTGTGGATGTAGTGCAAAACCCTCGTTTTTCGTGGATGGGAGTAGAGCACCTCTCTTTGAGGTAGATATAGTAACAGGCATGCTACAAAATACCGACTCAGGCACACCCATGGCACAGGTGATTGCTATTTATATATCTTAGTGTGTTTTTACCATTATAAGTATGTTCCTTGGTCGGTTAGTTATAGTGAAGCGTTTTAATCCTTGGAATATTGATGTAGTTTTACCTTTTACTTCTCCATCAATTTGCAGATTGGTGGAGTTGGTCTTCAAGCTACCGTATTGCCAAATCCAAATGTGAAACAAGCCTGTCGAGTGTTTCAGGCAAGCTATTAGTTTACTTTAAACCTTTGGAAAGTTAGTTAACTTGGCTGTTATTCTCAGATCTTAATTAGGGACTTGAAATTTTTTCGCTCTCTAATTCTGTAATATATTTGACAATATTTTTTATGGAACTTGGAGCAGGGTGGTTGTGTTGTTCACCTGCACAAGCTGTTGTCTATCGAGGCTGGTGCACAGGTGCTTTCTACTCGTCCTTCAATGTTTTGTAACAGTATGAAATAATATACTCTTTTCATGTGCTGATGGGACCTTGAACATGTAATCATGTGGTATTTTCGCTTTAATTTTAGTTTCTTTTAATCGTATTAACTTCCTTTGTTTTGTGGATGGAATTGTCATACATTGCTCGAAGCATAGAATGCGTGTAAATGATCATTGAGGGAGCAGTTTCTTAGTATGCTGAAGTGATTGGGTGTTGTAGCAACTAACACTTCAGAATCTACACTTTCAGAAGCTGACCATGCATGGATTCTATTTTGACGCAAAAAAAAAATTGGTTCAGGTTTTATATGTAGGTGATCACATTTATGGGGATATTTTACGAAGCAAGAAAGAGTTAGGTAACGTTATCATTTGATTGAGACAACCATTTTGTATGATGATAACATGCTTATTACATTCAGGTTAGCTTTGTAGCTTGGATGCTTGTAGGCACATGGATGCTCTTCCTTGCTGCACACTACTTTCTTAGTACGCAATCGTTCACGCCACATTCTTGTTGCATTAATTTGAATGTCCGACCTTCTAACCTCATTTGAAATCGTGTTTGCAGGATGGAGGACAATGCTTGTAGTGCCAGAATTAGCGGTCGAGCTGGATCTACTTCATCAAACCATTAGCACCCGGAAGGTAAAGCTGGACCAAGTTACATCAAACTTACTAGCTTAAGTTTCACTTGTATATGCTTCTCCTTGTTTAGTGTTTATCTCTAACTGATAGTACTGTTAACCTTCATTGGGACATTAACCATTGAGCTTCGAACCTGCGAAATAGAGCTCACGACGACTAAAGCGATATTGCAGTCACACCATAAGTGGGATCGGGATGCATATTTGATAGAGTAGTAATATCTAGTATATTCCTTTCATGGG
The DNA here is from genome assembly GCA_036785485.1 of Physcomitrellopsis africana. NCBI lineage: Eukaryota > Viridiplantae > Streptophyta > Bryopsida > Funariales > Funariaceae > Physcomitrellopsis > Physcomitrellopsis africana. Next base: position 434,553 of record JAWRVF010000132.1, on the reverse strand, counting down.
TTGCTTACAAGCACCTGTGCTGTGATCATTAACGGGGATATTTTTGCTAATCCAAATACTTGAATGTACTCCTGAGCTGTCAGTATCTCATTCATACTTGAGTGGTGAACTGGTTTGTGCGTTGTTAGTGAGAAAGCGGTTAATAGCGTAATCTAATTAACATCTAATTAACATACGGAAATGCCTTTATTACTGTGACGGCAGGGAATTTCCGAGTTGCGCAATCAACGTGATGAAATAGAAGATAGTCTTCAACGTTTGGATTGGTGTCTCAGGTATGTTCCGACGGTTGTTGTTTTTGCGGCTGAAATTCGTAGCCTCGGTACGTTTGTCACAATTGGATAGCCCTGAAAACTCGATGCAAGGACCTGTTGGTCTACTGAGATTCTTTTGTGTTTTCTTTTGTTTCCTCATCCTGCATGTGAAGCTCTGCAGCAGCCTAGAGAGGGTTCCGAACAAATGATTCAATTCTTATTTAATGTAAGCTCTATGGAGATGTGCAGATTTGAAGAACACACGAATGAGGAGCGGCAAATTCTAGAGCAGGAGGTGGCCCACTTGCAAGTAAGCAGTCCTTAATTTTAAAGCCTGCTCCAAAGATTACTTTGCACCAAGGAATATGAGGTCGATTTTTCGAGAATTTGAATTTTGAATGGTTGAAGATGTTTTCGGTATTCTAGTAGTGCTTATGTGACACTGAAGAGGAAACGTTTTGGGAGTGTTGGATAGGAGGAGGATGAAGCCATACGCGAACAACATCGCCAGGCCCAACGGGACTGCCATCACATGGTATGTATAACCAGTGTACCAGTTGAAGTTCCTCTGCTCGATTCTTCCGAAGTAAAGCATTTCCCATCTAACTGCGATGTCGCACTTTGTTCACAGTTTCATAAGACATGGGGGCAGCTGATGAAGACAGGCTATCAAAATTCTCGGTTTGCTCATCAGGTTTGTCAAACATTGATGTATTTCTCTCCCATATCCGTCTATCATCCTCATGTAGCTGGATAGTCGAGCTTTACCCACCCTTCTGCTTGTGAAGGTCTGCTCGATTTCCATCCGTGGATTAATGTTTGAAGAAACACACAAATTGAAACGATCTCTTATAGTGCAGAATGCAAGTTTTGCTCGTTTTAATGTATTTTTTTAATGAGTTGACCTTACGAAATGTGTTCGTATCTTGGTGGAATCAGGTGGAGAGGTTTGCCTGCTTGTACACTAGTCACGTGACTAACCTATGCTACTACTCTCCTAACAAGAGCTACCGGACCACAGAGGATTTTATGCCTCATGAGCTTCAATGTGACTGGTGATATGTGTAACGCATTAAGTCATGAACATCTCCTGCCTTTCCAGATATCTCCCAATTTGTAAATGAAAATAGGGTTGTTTAGGATCAATAATTAGTTGCAAGCATTAGGCATTCGGCGTTTTAGCTATTTAAAAGACTCCATAGGTTGATGTTTATCAGGAGCCTTCTGAGGGTTCCAATGTCTGACAAATGAGGATGGTGCTGCCATCAGGGTTAATTAAATACGTCATCTTACTGTGGGGCATTAACTCTTCTACATGTGTTTCTTCCCCTTATTTGAAATTATCGTACCTTGCAATCGACTACTTATTGAGATCAACGTTATTGTCATCGGTCATTGTCAGGGTTGGAGTTGTATGAGAAACAGAAATAACCGAAGCCCAGGAGCCAAGAGACAGCAATCAAGAATCACATCAAATTTTAGAACTTCACAAGAAACCAACATGTTGCAATCAACGACAATTGGTGATAGAGTAGCACATTTAATACCTCGATAGTATGGTCAATTGAATTTCGTGATTATTTAATTTAACAAATGTATGGAAGCATAATAGGCGAAGAGTACATTAGATGGATTATAGGGTGGGATTTTTTTTTGGTATAAAATGTTTGATGTGTCAAATTTGAATTTGTATATCTATCTTTTTTTTGTGGTGTTCTTTCTCATACTGATTTATTGCAATCTCATTGTATTATATTAGTGTTTTGTTTGTATCTAATTCAATTTTTGAAGTTGATTTATCTTCTATATGTTGGTTCTTAGTTTATCTTTGTACTTTATGTAAAGGACATTGTAAATTTCTTTTAATACTCACTTTTGTTAATTATTTTGGTAGAAAATAATAGATAGTATTTTGTTATAGTAATAATGTTATTTTGTCTGAATGATTTTTTTGCTTTTTTTCTTTTTAAGATGACAAAAATCTAATTCTATGATGTGATTATAATGCTCACTTTTGTAGTATTGAATAAATGTGTTCGTCATCAACGAAAGTGATTAGTAGGTATATTTGTTATCTTTTTTGAAACAATATGACATATAATAAAGAAATTAAGATTTTACCAAAAATAATAATAACCCTTATAAGTGACTTCTAAAATTACAGGCTCTCCGAGCATCTTGGCCTTGATGAGATCCTTTCATCTCCAGGGCCATTATCCCAAACTTGCAAAGAGGGTTGTGTGCTCATTGTGCCATTGGTATTCAAAATCTAGTGGTAAAATGTATAGTGATTCACATGGGTGTTATACACTGTAGCATCAGTAACCCAATCCAAAGCTAGACTGCTCCCAATTTGCATCAAATCAAGAGCATTAGGATTACAGTACAGCTCAAATGACCCTAATTCCTTCAAGAGAGACAATGACAGCCAATCTGTTTTCTCTGTGAAGTAATCAACGGTATCATAACTTGTGCATGGTATTCTAATTACATCCGGAAACCATGAGCATGATCTGAGCTGCATTCAAACCAAAAGACCAAATCTGTTGCACATACATAACAGGATTTCTACATTCCTTGAGTTCATCAAAGCATCAACCGAAACCAAAGTCGACGAACACTAAACAGTGTTCTTTACAAAACGGAGATTAAAACGCACAATGTGCACAACCTACCTAGCGAAGGGGAGGGATTTGGGTTCGTGGTTTTCAGCAGAGGATGAGAAGTTACCATACCATCCAGAATCAGTCCCGATGAGAAGTGGAGATTTATCAAGACTGTCGTTGCTCACGGAGGCTTCCAAAGCTATGGCACCGGTCAGCTCCAACACTACGTCGCTGATCGTTGGCCTATGTTTGCTTCTGGGCTCCACACTTTGCAACGCAATCTCAGCAACTTTCCAAAGCGCATCAACATTCGGATGCGATGCTCTCACCGCAGGATCCACTATGGCGTCGATGTTCCCTTGCTCCATACACGCTCGAACCTGAACATGACAACATGCCTCAGAATTGCCCCAGTTAATCATTTCTACCCTAAAAAGATCACACTCCACATACATATGCGATAAACGATGATGCTCATTGGTGCGTCAACTTTGGTGCTCGTGAATGATTACCCAGTCACAGATGTTCCATTCCGTCGTAATCGACCGGTCGACGGGTAGACGTCCTGTGATCAACTCCAGAAGAACCACTCCGAAGCTAAAGACGTCGCTCTTGGCAGAGAGGACATTCGTGGAGAAGTACCTGGACAGTTGCATTGCATGGATTCAGCCCTTCATATTCAGGCCTTCATTAACAGAATGCTGCATCCAACTTCTGGTGCGTCGACCTCCACTCGTAGTAATGATTGTCGAATCACAACGGCATATACAGAGTGAAATAAGAACTGAAACCTGAAAAGTACGATTGCAGATGTATTGCTTACTCTGGATCCAGGTACCCAGCTGTGCCCTTGACAAATGTGACGACCTTTGTAATGTCATCACCAACAAGCCTTGACAGCCCGAAGTCTGTCAGTTTCCCTTCGTATTTGGAAGTGATGAGAATGTTGCTGCTCTTCACATCGCGGTGTATCAAACTTGGACTGCACCCTTCGTGTAAGTACTCCAACCCTGCAAACATTCCACGAGGAGCAGAGAGTTATGCGCAAGCTGTACACTGCACTTTGGTGCAGCATATGACATGAAAGAAATTGCTTTAAGTGCACTCCGGCACAACACCTAATGCTGCATGGAGGGCAATGTTAAGGCGGGTCTTCCAGTCCAGCACATCCGGTCCAGATTTGGCAAAGCCCTCTGTTGTCAATCAAGACCTATGAGCCGTTAGTGTTTGAAATGTTCACAAATGTTGAGGTACGTGAAAGAAACTAGAGTAGGTCAAAGCTTCTGGGAGGATTCGGAAAACGTCGCTGACCATGACCTATCCTGAAGCAGTCAAGACAGAGCTCACCAGATGTGACTGTACCACTGAGATGGTCTTGCAGGGAGCCCTTGTGAATGTACTCGTAGATCAACATCATCTGCATCCCTGGTACTCTGCAGTATCCTACAAGATTTACAAGATGCTTGTGGTACACTTTGGACAGAATGTCGACTTCGTTGAAGAACTCTGTCTCCCCTTGGCGAGACTCTTTATCAAAGACCTTCACTGCAACTTCTCTGCCATCTGTCAACCTGCCGTAGTACACGGGGCCGAAGCCTCCTCTCCCGATCAACTTCTTGTAGTTGGCCGTTGCAGCAACGATCTCGTCGGGAGAGAATTGTCGTGCACCTGTGGCCACAGATTGTAAGTGGCTGCTTCCATCTTCCAGCTATATCGCTGCGTGAGAGTTGAATGAGTCAATGACAAACTGTTGCACGCTGTCCAATCCATCGCTACTTTAGGGTGTAGGGTGTAAGATATAGCCAACAACTGACCTCCATGAACGTTTGAAATTGGGTTGATCTTGACCTCCTTGCCTACAGTGGTTGAATTTTGATTGTCAACCATCGGGAAGTAGTTCTCTTCCGCAGGACGACGCTTTCGACGGCGGACTAAATAATACCCAAGAACAATCACGATCGCTATAAAAACCACTCCTGCTGCTGCTCCACCAGCAATGGCTGCAATATTGTTTGAAGGCGGTGCTGGCAGAGTCGCATACAAGAACGGATTTCCGTAGTAACTAACAAAGAGTTGCACAATTGCGTTGAGTTAGCAAGTATGTAGGTTGCTGTAATGACGTCACACAGCTATGTGCCTGTAAGTTGCTAGATGATGATGGAAGAAGGGACAGTATCTTACGTGAAATTCCAATTCTTGCTCGAGAATGCTGAAGGGATTTTGCCACTGAAGTTGTTGTTCTGCACAATCCTGCCACTCGGAAAGGGGCATGACCTTAATGACGACAGAAGCTCTGCGATAATCAGCTGGAATTGAGGTGTATGGTGAGTACACTATGGTTTGGTATGAGTGGGTCAAGGGTGCTCACAACTCGTGAAGATTTGGTAAAACAGCAAGCCACTCTGGAAGCGGTCCACTCAGTGTGTTGTTCTGTAAATGTCTGGACATGCACAGTAATGAACAGGTTAGTGCCAATTGCTACCGAATGTCAATTGGAATCGTACTTTGGAAACACCAAATAGGTAGGAACTCACAATTTTTTCAAGTTCGTCAAGGCACTCAAGTCAGGTAGTTGTCCCGTCAGAGAGTTGCCATCTAACTTCCTGCACAGGGAAAGGACGTCCCCACCTCAGCTACATGGAATGTCGCGAGGAAATTGATCAGCATGTAAGGGTGTTCAACTGGCTCCAGGAGGGGGCTCGAGACGTTTGCACACTTACAAGGTGGTGAGGTCTCGAAGGTCATTGAAGCTGGGTGAGATGCCTCCAGTCAAATTACTCGCTGATAGTACTCTGGGAAGATTGATTCAAAATTGGAACTAGGTCAGAAATGAAATGGCTACTTTCCAGCATGATTGGATCAACGTGCAGAGCAAAGAGCAAACGTCAGGAAACGATGAACGCAAACATCTTACACTGTTAGAACGGCGGGATTTTCCTTTGATTCCACTGTGCTGCAAGTGATCCATTCGTGAGGGTATGGAAGACAAGGATCGCCTCGCCAACTTGTCAAATTCATGTCCACCTTGATGCTCTCAGTCGCAGCCCAGTCCCGATCGTTTGTGGGTGAAACCAGTGGGTCGCAAATTTTGTAGATCTCCAAGGCGGTCAGCATCGGACCTTTCTTCGATGTTCGGAACGGATCGGGATAGAAGAAAATTTTCGACCCAGGCCCGATATTGGTGCCATTCTGAATAACAGATTCTAGCATTAATGGTGCACCTGTGTAATTTACCGCATTCACCAGGAAAGGTACATATCCACCGCCAGGTGCAAGTAGGTTGAAGCTTCGATCCGTGCTGTTGACTGTCGAGTCGAGCTCCACAAAGTAATATTGTATATACGCTTTGAAAGGCACGGTTGAGTCCAAGTTAATTGTGAGGTTCCCGCTGGTTGTCATTCCATTACGTAACACGTCTTCAGGGGTAGTACTCAGATAAACTGATGCCGAAGATGTGGCAATGGTCGTATTACTTGTTGCTTGCAGACCCACTGGTGGTGAAGTACACGATACTATACTGGCATTCCTCATCGGATAATCATTTACCTCGGATCCATTGACAGATCCATACCAGTATCGATCGTAGGGATCTTTAGGGTACCTGGAATGCGGTAGTCACAAAAAGCGTATTGAAAAGTGAGAAACAGAGGCTCCAGGACTAGGAGGCAGACGTTTTCACCAGTAGCAAGCCCAAAGCGTTGAATCGAAACTTACAGTATGAGATCGGCATTGTCATTGCCAGTGTTAAGTTGTGAGCCGCCAAGATAGAAACGGGTCTGGGTGGTCATTGTCTGGTTATTATCCAACCAAACCGTGATATACTTAGATACCATCGATCTCTCAATAGCACGGAGTGCAATATTAGAGATGAAGGGTGTAGTACCACTTGAATCCTGCACAAGGCAAAGCGATGTTTCGTTCCTGCCCCCAGTCTGAAATGTCACCTCATGGATGACGCGATCATGTACACTAGGAATTGAGACAGTCTCGAAAATTGTGGAATCCAAGACTAACTGGAAGCTAGGTGGGGACACGGAGTTGTCGTAGCTTCCGTGATAGAATCCTGCTCTCATAATATAAACACGTCTGGGTTTTACTGGAAGAGTGAAGCAATTCTTGGCACGAGATTCACCACTGAAGTAGCGAAGAGCTTTCAACTCTGGCCAGGTGTCGGATATGTTGCTAGCGATTTTTCCAGTTGACACGAAAGCATAATCTGGATGCCAAGTTATGCCAAAAGCATCTGTGTACTCTTTTGAGGCGCCACAGTCGAGGTAGAGGAAGTCTGTGCCAATTTGAAACAACTCACAACTTTGGTACCTCCCAGGACTTCACGGCAGACGGAAGAAGTATGATAGACTCGTTAGGAACGACCAACATCCTATGTGCGATACTGCATCGGAGAATCGAAAAAGAAATGACACAACACTATAAAACTCTCGAGAATTAAAGCACCACAAACTTACCGGTTGCAGGATTTACCTCGCTCCACGCACCAGGAACACTGACCATGCAGAATAGCAGTGCCGACACTCCCCATAGCCAGTCCATCATGATGAATTCACCAGTTGGTATGACCCAAAGTCAGATGTCTATCTCCTCCGACACTTCACACTCTTCGATCAGCGCTCCTGTGCTCACTTCTGGAGTCCGAATTGTAGTAGCACCTCCAACTCTGCACCTGCCTCCATTCTGCAGCAGTTGGGTTAGGGTTGACACATTGTGCGTGATGAAGTTGCGAAATTGTCTGTAGGATACTCCTGGTTTACCGACTCTGACGAACCATTACCGATTTTTTGATCAGTTTGTTTATTGTCAAGGGACTCTGGAGAATCAAGTCTTGAGATTCTCACCCCGCATGCGAGAAAGTCTAACGGAAAAATTCTAAATCGGGGTCAACAGAATAATGCTTTAATCAACGTGTATTTTAATACAAATGAAATAAAAGAATAAAAAGATCTTGAAACTTAGAAAATATTTATTTTTATACTAAAAATAAAAAGGATAAATAAAACCTCATTTGACAATTATTGACAAGAATTTATGTATAGTTTCTTGTACACCATTATAATTTTAGTAATATTTGTTTGACCAAAATAAAAATTTGAAAATATATTTTAAAAGATAATTTATAAAAATATACAATAAAATCAACTAAAACTAATTAAATTCTATAAAAATATAAATTCATAAAATATAAATCTAAAAAATAAATATATAAGATTAATATTTAGAATTAGATTTTTTTTAAATTAGAAAATAAAGATCTAAATATTTAAAAATATATATTTTAATTTTAAATATATTTTAAAATATTTCATATTAAATTAATAATTTTTAATATATATATATATATATATATAATTTATTTTGTTAAAAATAATTCAAAGAAAGAATTTTATTAAATATAAATATTTGGTAATAATACAAATATAAATATATATATATTTTACTTAGCATCTAAATGGTTTTTGAAGTGAGTACTTCTATAATTAGTATTATTAAAAAGTATTAACATATAATTTTTTAAAATTTCCTAAGAATTAATTATTATACATAGAATAAGTTGATTTCTATAAATAGTATCTATTTAGTTTATTATAAAAGAATGAATTAGTATTTTATTTCTTTTCTTCAAGAATAATTATTCACTTAAGAAAATATAGTTTAATTCTACTTTCTTGTCCAAATTATACTTGTTTAATACAACAAAACTTTTTCTACTATAAGAATTTTTTATTTTATTTTATAATAACTCAATCTTAATCTATTTCTTTATTTTTAACAATACATTAAATTATTAAATCAATAATGAGGTGTTTGATTGTATGTATTACTATTATAATCATATATTTTTATCTAATTAAGATTGTAGCTTTAATGGTGTCACTTTAAACTATTGCTCTTAAGCTTATAGTTTAGTTTAAAACTTTAAGGCTAAAATCAAATACATCTAATATTTTTTGCAATAATATATTGTGTATTCTCACCTAACTCCTTGTTCTTATTTTAAGCCAACTTAAACATGTTCTACTATTGTAATGTTTTATTATTGAACGTCTTATATTTCTTAATTTTTTAACCTTCTTTAAATTATTTCTAAACTTCAATTCTAAGTTTTTGAATACTTATAATTTAATCTAAAGTACTAAGTATAAAAAATAATATCTAATCTAATCAAACATAATCTTTTTTTTGTATATAAATAAAATTTATTTTTACCTTAGTTGATTGAATTCAATTCGATTGGTCAAGTCTATAATTCATATGGTCTTTCTTGTATTTTAAGTTTTATCTATTAAATTTAGATTTATTTTATATTTTTTATTATTAAATTTAGATTTCAATGTATCTAGATTTAATAGTATTTGATTACTCTACTTGTTACTTAAATATCTATTTAGCTCTATTAGAAATTTTGATTTGATGTGAAGATTGAAGCTCATTTGAATCTTTCTTTTTTTTATTTTTTTTATTTTAATTTAAAATAATATCACTTAATATAAATATTTAAATATAATTTTAAATAATTATTTTATTGAAACTTTTTATTTAATTTTGAATTTTATATATTCACATATATATTATAAAATTATTTATTTATTTTATATGTAAATATATTTGATTAATTTTTAAATTTAAATTTATTAATATTAATATATTAATATTTTAAATATCTTATAACTATACTTTAACTAATTTATTTTATAATTTATTTTAATTTTTAAATCTAAAATAATTAAAATAAATATCAAAGATAGTTAAAAAGCCAACTTTAGATTAAAATAAAAGTAAACAAAGAAAATTGCTTGATTTATGTATAAATAGAAAAAATTGATAATAATAAAAATAATTTAATTTGTAATGTAAGTAGATTGAAATCAAATCAATTCCTAAAACTAGATTATATAATATAAACAAGGTGGCTATAAGAATTATACAACAAAGAGAAGTAAGACAATCTTGCCTTTGACCATGCTACTAGGTTGAAAATCTTCATCTCCTTTTAGCTTTAAACTTAACAATTCTTGGCTTGTTGGGACCAAATCTTACACACCTATACTACAATCAAATTTTGTAGAAATCTAGTTGTTGAACATTAAAAATTGCTCTTTCAAAATTAAATAATCCAAACTACCAAAGCAATGGACTTGCTTCACTTGAATTGTTGTAAGAAATTTGTCTTAATTCTAATTTTGATGATTCTTAGCTTGTTAAAAAAATATTTTCAAAAAGCTTCTATCTAAGAAACCATACATCAAAACTTACAAAATCAATAAACTGACAAAGAAAAATCTAAGGTCCTCGAACATTAAATTATAAGGCTATGTTTTTTTTTTAAATTTAGTAACAAGTTTGAATTGATTGTATAACTACCAACATCAAAATTTCTAATCTTTTAGAATCCAATTGTATTGACTTTAAAAAAAAAAAAAAACTAATATATTATTAAAATTTTATTATATTTAAATATTTATTTATAATGAAGTATCAGGCAAACCAACTAACAAACTATTAAGTTGCTTTCAATATTTTAAAGATCTTGTTTTATTATGGCAATTAGATTTTGAATGTTATTAATAAAATTGAGTGAAATAAATCTTTTAATTTGTGATAAAATTACTCCTGTATGACCTTTCTAAATAATATTAAATTTGATGATTATTACTATCGTATCTAACTGTAGCTCATTAATTAAGTAATCAATTATTTTATGCTAAAACTTACTTTAAAATCATTGAGATTTTTAAGATTTATTTAATAGATAAAATTGACTACCATTTAATCTAATGTAAGCTCCTAATTAATAATAATGAGTCCTTCATGTTAAGATAAAAGATATTTTTTGATATCAAATTTATTATATTAATTTTAAAAATTATTAAAAAATTAAAATTAAAATTAAATTAAAGAAATATAATTAATAGATATATTAGATATATTAGAGCACTTGCATTAGGTAAGTTAAGATGATAAAAAATAATGAAGGAAAAAAAATTAGTTAAGATAGTGATTCTAAATTATATTAATCAAAGGTAGAGAATAATATGTAACTAAAGTTAAGTAGAATTGCTCTTCTTTAGAAGACTAGATAGAAACCAAGTGCTTATATTTTAGAGCCAAAGAATATCTAAATATACATAAGATATTTTTATATATTTAATCTAATTTAATATTAAGCCAAATACAAAAGTCTTGAAATTGAGTACTAACAAAGAAAAATTTGCACAATAATATTTGCAACTATCCTTGCTTTTAAATTAAAAAATTCAAATAGGTGGTATTATCTATAGTTCTTTAAACTTTTAGTGCATTAGTAAGAACTTTGTTGCTAGTGGTTGTTCTTGATGAGGACAATATAAATCAAGAAGATGATAGCAATACATATAACTAATTAATTCTATTATAATTTTATATTTATAATATTTTTATTATTAAAAAAATATATATATAATAAAAAGAATTAAATTTTTTGGTGTAAAGGATTAAATTGGAAGTAAAAAATATTATGATCTTTATTTATTAGAATATTATTATTAGTAAAAAATATATATTGAGAAAATTTATGCACACAAAAGTAGAGGTGTTATTAGAGGGATAAAAGAGCAATAAAAATTAACAAAAGAGAAGATTCATAAAATTAATATAAGATCAATAAAATTATGGAATAGTCAAGTAAGATAATCTTTAAATTATAAGTAGATCAAAAATAATAAACTTAATATAGATAAAAAATCAAATATAAAAAATATTATTTTAATATTTTTAAGATAAAAAAATACTAATTTAAATTTTTTATTTGATTTTCTAAGTATTAATTGAGATTTATTAGATCTTTTCTATGACAAGAGTCTTAAAAGATAAAAAATCATAAAATTACAGTCTTATAAGTCTTTAAATCAATTTTTGTAGTTATTATAGAATTTTTTTATATTTCTCTTTTTTTTCATAATTATTATTTATTTCTTGAGACTAATATCTAAAATGGTTTTATTTTTTTAGTTATTACTTATTAAAATTTTATACATGATATTCAGTTGGTAGAAGAGATATTAAAAAATAATTTATGACCTATTAGTGATTTATGTAAAAAATATGACTTTTAATTGATTTAAATCATTTTTTTTTGCTATATAAAATTATCAAAGTGAAATAAAATAGCCTTAATTTGATATTAGCATCTTAAAGAAATTATTAGATAATTTGTAATATATTTATATATTTTTAGTATTTTTTATAATATACTTTAGTAATTTTCATAAAAATATTAATATCAACTTTTGGAGTCCATTATGAAGAATTGGAGTACAATGTAAAGACCTTGTATGAATTCTATACTAATTAGATATCTTTAAATACTATAATAAAGTCAACTTTATAAAAAAAATAGGTTTACTAGGAGAAATTAGTGTGACCAACAACTATTATGAAATTGGGTGCATTAATCTTATATATGTTGTAGCACCTTGGAGGTAGGTAAGAAGATAAGACTGAGGCCTTAAAGCCCCCTTACAACACCATACATACCATTTGTAAGTCTTGGTGAGGTTCAAATCCTTGACCACATATTCAACTTATTCTTGAGATAAAATTTTAATTATTCAATATTTTTTCTTTTTACGTTTAAAAAAATAAATTAGCATAACTTTATCACAATAAATTCCAAATTTTTTTTGGATATCATTGGAAAAAAAAATCATTACTTATAAAATATCTAATATTAAAATATATATAATTTTGAATGTACATTACTTTTGTAGTTTTTTATAAAAAAAAAAAAAAAAAAAAAAAAAAAAAATCTTCTTTCTTCTTTGTTTATTTGTGCTTCTTAATTATACCACTAATTAAAATCAACTTTTAAGTGAAGACATGATGTAATTTAGATTGAAGGGTGAATTTTATCCTTGTATTTTGGTACATTTGCTAAAATGTAATGCTTCTAATTATGTATATGGATATAAAGTTTATGTTATTATTTTTGTTCTTGTATCCTTGATCTTTGAGTGAATAGGGATATTCACATATTTTATAATAAAAAACTTAAGTCTCTTATTTTAATTTATTATAATATTTTTTTATAATTTTAATATATATTTTATAAAATTAATGTTTGATTGTTTTGTATGGAGTTATAACTTTTTATTTCTTGATTTGATCTTATTTTTTTTTATTTTTTGTTTTAATGTGTATTAATAAAACTTTATTATTTTAACTAAGATTATATATTTTAAATTATTTTTTATTAAAATTAAATAAAATAATATGAAAGATAAACATAAGATTTTTTTCTTGTTTTATTTATTTGCTTGTATTTGTATTTGTTCATTTATCTGTTTAGTCATGCATTTGTTTATTTGTTTGTTGATAATCATTAGTCATGCTTAGCTCTCAAAGTGAGCCTCTTCAAGTTTGAATGTTAATGCAATGGATCAAAATATTCTTTTCTATAGATCTCTATAGTAAAAGATTTAATAAGTATGTTCAAGGGGTGCTATAGATCATAGCTAATACCATAAATTATGACAAAACTTTGATTTTTTTAATATAATTCCAACATTCTTGTATTGTATAGAATGTAACTGATGAAATATAAATTTGTATGCAACACAAAATATACAAAAGGAATCCACATGAATTTGCTATGATATTGATCTATGGTCTATTGTTAATATCTTGATAGCATATTTGCATCTATAAATTTATACAATTCCATAATACAATTCTATAATAATTTATATTTAATTTAACTCATATGTACACTGAAGGACTTTATAAATTTATAAATTGAAGCTCCACATCCATGTGTGATATCCATATTCTAAACCATCCAAAAATATGTGAAGTAGAAATCTTTTTGAAGTAAAGAAAAGTATTAACTTTTGTGTTGGTGGTATTAAATTCCACCTAATGGCAGCATTAACAATGGAATTGCTTCTACGTACAAAACTTCACAAAAAAAGACTCATAACACATAAAAACACAATAATGTAGAAATAACAATGGCCACTTTTGTAGAAGAATTTTAAATTATTGAATCAATTCAAATTCAAGGTGTGAAAATACAAACCATTTAAAATAAATCACCTTTGAAAGAAGGAAGGAAAAAAAAAAAAAAAAAAAAAAAAAAAAAAAAAAAAAAACTTGACAGCATATAATTAAAAAAATATACATCTATTGAGACCTCTATTAAAGTTGTGATTCTTTTGACGACCTCTTTGAAACAAATTTTAAGAAAATACCAAATTTTATATCTATGACAACAACAAATAATCTTATTACATAAAACTTATAATAAAAACAATAGATAGAATGTCAATAAATTTGTTGTGTTTATAAATCCTATGAAATATATAATTTTGAAGTATCTTCAAAGTGCCTTAACAAACATATTTAAACACCTAAGAATACTCCTAGTTTGTTCCCTCAATGATTTAGTGTAAGTCAAATTGAAAGATGGTAGAAAAATAATTAGAATATATATACTAATATCGTTGGGATTCTAAAAACCAATTTCAAATGGCCTTTGGCATCAAGTCAGAGCTCTTTAACTTATACTTTGGCAATTTGAGACCTATTTCTTTTCTTAAACTAGCTTACTCTAAGATAATTACAATCACAATAAAACAACTTAGATCCTCAACAACAACACCAAAAATGATGTGTTTTCTAGTATAAGAGTTATAATCACAATGATACCATTATTTAATCTTTATTTATGCTTAGAAGGATCTAAGAGGGAACTAAAAGAGATCCTTAATTAATTCTTTTTTTAGGCTAATAAAGATCCATAATATGCAATTTAGAAGTCAAATTATACCACTATAGGTTATAATGTGGAAACAAATGCCTTGACTTGTGTCACTCAATAATTTCTCTCAAATTCTCCTTCCAAAATATTATAATAATGCTTTGATTCTATAAGAAGATATTTAATTTCTCTCAAATTTTCCTTCCAAAATATTATAATAATGCTTTGATTCTATAAGAAGATATTTAATTTCTCTCAAATTTTCCTTCCAAAATATTATAATAATGCTTTGATTCTATAAGAAGATATTTGATGGATGTTACTTTGGCACTTTTGAGGATCAATATCTTGGCATCATCTTCTCTTCCATCTTATGACTAATTATATTAGGATGGTTTCTAAGATACTATTTAGCTAAGTATAGATCATCAAAGAAGTTAGAAAGAAGGAACCCTTATGGGACAAAGATTAGAATAAACTTATTGTAATACCTTGCCTATTTAGTTAGGTATGTATGAAATATTGCCATCAAGTAGGTACAAGTACAAGTCAAGTTGCACACCTCCTCTCAGATTTGTGCAATCTAAACAAAGAAGCACTTTGCCTTAAGAATTCTAGTCCAACCAGAAGAGGTCAAATTTACCTAGTCACAAAAGTAATTTATTTAATTTTCAAGATTATTAAAAATCTTATCTTTATTCTACCAACAATCACAAAAATGCAAGGAATTTCATTTGACAATGTACCTAGATTGTGCTTGTTGCACTATACAACTCAATAGGAGAGAGGAGCATATTCCATTATTCAAACATACATATGGAGGTCACTTCAATAAGTTTAATAATTAGATTTGATAGAATAAAGAAATTCAAGTGTATTTTGATTTAAAGAATAAAAAAATAATATTCTATATATTTAGATCTTTTACACTTTAATATTTAATTTGGTAATAATCTAACCTAGGTGCCATTGCATGACATTGCCTCTATTAAATACTAATTTCTACTACTAAATCAAAAAGAATTTGAAGATCTTAAATCATAAATTTGGCTAGTTTAAGATTTGACCTATCTTACATTAATTAAAATTATTTTCTAATTAGAGATTAGATCCTATTAATAATCTATGGTTTAGAGATTTTTTACTTTCTACTTAAGAAATTTTTCACTTTTTGTCCCGTCTCTTTTTTTGAGGTGGCGTAGTTTAGTTATCAATTGATCCACAAATTTTGCAACTTTATTGTCACTTGATTTCATAATTGTAGATTTTATAAGAGTGAGGCCTCTCATTTTTAATATACTATTTAGCCATGTCTTTGGAACCGACAGAATGTCTAAAAAGATGATATCACTATCAATATCTAGGATGGAGATTGTTACCTTGGCTTCACTTCCAGTCCCTACATTAGTAGCTTCTATCACCTCTTGTAGAAATCATTGTCTTTTTGATTGGAGAGCAATACCTTGTGAAAGTATCTTGATTCTTTTTAGTCTTTAGCTATAACTATCTTTTTAATTAGAAGAATAGCCTATACTACCACCTCGGCTAAAATCCATATTGTCTCTTGTACACTTATTATTCTTATTACAAAATTGGTTGCCATCTTAATTATTTAGTTGAATAAAATTGGTTCTTGCTGTTGTATAGTTTGATCCTAGAGTTGGACCTTTCCTACCAATTTATGATTTTTTGTGTAGAATTCTTTTAGTTCCTTGATTTGGAATGCTTAAGTATTAGCTCAAAAATTGGCATGTTGTGCCTCCTCCTTGGATTACCATATCTTATCTTTGAATATCTTAATCTTTTTTTTTAACACTAATACTCATTGATAATAGGACACTTATTTAAACTTGATAAAAGCTTCTATAATGGATCTTTTGAGGAGATGGATTATATATAAGTTATACCTCTTTTAGATAACTTGGTCATTTATCATCTAATAGTGCTTTAATTCCTCTAAATATTCCTATCTTATTCAACTTTATTCTATATTTATATTTGATTCTATAAGAATCTATTTAGAAATACTTAAAATTACAGCATCTAGATTATTCTGCTTCGTGGTAGTTTCTCTATCTAAATCTTATTGATCACTTATCTCATCTTGGTAGATGTTATTGAGGAGTAAACATATAGCCATTCTTCTATATTGTTGAATGGCCTTTAGTATGTGAGTTGGCCTTTTGATATTCAACAAATTCAACATTGATTTGATATTTGACTTTAGTGCCAAGTGAAACAATGTTGGAAGCAAAATTGGTCCTTGATTTGAAATCAATTTGGCACCAAATCAGATTTTTGTTTTGACACTATATGCTTCTAGCTTTTAGAATATGATAAGGTTTCTTTTACCTATATTATTTCTATTATACTTAAATATCAATTAAAAAATATATCTTAATTTTAATAATATAAAATTTTATTCTTATTTAGCTATATAAATTGGTTAAATACTATACAAATCAAATTAGGCTTATAACAAACCTACCAAGAATTTGTATTCTACTCCTATCTTAGCACCATCTTAAAACCACCCACAAGATGTTGTAGTAAAATATTATATATAAAATAAAATAAAATAAAATAAAATATATATTATTAAAATTATAAAAAAGTTAGAATCAAATAGCTCTTCTATTATTAAAAGAAGAAAAAATAATTTTTTTAAAAAATCCCATATAGGATTTATCAAGGATTTGATAGAATTTCTTTTATTAATACTTGTAAGCATCCAAATTATAAAACATCAAAAAATAAATTAATTTTGTAATAAAAATAAAGTATTTAAATAATTAATAAAATAATATATTTAAATAATAAAATAATATATTTAAATAATCAATAAAATAATATATTTAAATAATCAATAAAATAATATATTTAAATAATCAACAAAATATATAATTTACTTTGTTGAAAGCAATTTGAACTTTGATTTGATTTGAATGACCACAAAAAATTTGATAAATATTTTAGAAATTGAGCCAAAGCTTGTGGAAGATAAGTGAACCATTTGTTTCTTTGAAAATAATAGATTAGAAAAACAAAAAATATAAATTTTTTTAAGAAGAAATTAAAAATAGATTTTAATAAAATTTATCTCAAAATTCCAAGGATTGATATCCAAAGAAGACTGATTGTGAATTTGGATTGAAATCAGACTCTAAAGCATAAAACCACGTGCCTACAATAGATAAAAAGTTCTTTTGCAAATCAAAGAATAGGATTTGAGAGCAAACTCAATAAGATTTTTTTGAGCATTGATTTTAAGGTTTTTGAATTTTTAATGACTTTGTAAGAGCTATACAAAGCTAGAGTTTTATTTAGGTGACTCTAGAGTTTTTGGATTATCTTTTATTTGGTGAATTGGATCTTTTTTAAGTTTTTTGTGCTTGTTGTCAATTTAGTTGTTGAAATATATACAAATTTTGAGTCAAAATCAAGGATTTAATTATTAATCAATGAGATTTCAATCTGCTATAAGATTTATTAAGATTTGATTAGGATTTATTTAGAATTTGTTAGAATTTATTTAAGGTTTGATTAAAATTTTATTAAGATTTATTTAGAATTTAGAATTTGATTAGAATTTGATTAGGATTTATTTAAGATTTAGGATTTGAATAAGATTTGATTAAATTTTTATTAGAATTTATTTAAGATTTAAAATTTGAATAGGATTTGACTAAAATATTTTTAAGATTTATTTAGAATTTAAAATTTAATTAGGATTTGACTAGGATTTTATTAGAATTTGACTAAAATTTAATTAGAATTTGATTATAGTTTTTAATTTTAGTATTTTAAAATAAAACTTATTTTAGTATTTCTTTTGGATTTTATATTAATATTTCTTTAGATTTATTTTATTATTTTTTTATGATTTCTTTAAAAAAAATTAGGATTTTTTTATGTTTCTTTTATAATTAATTAAAAATTCAATTAATTTTCTTTAATGATTGAATATACTTATTAATCTTTAATTAAAATTTATATATAATTCTATTAGAGGTATTAGAACTTATTATTCTAATTTCTTTTTTATCTTCCACAGTAAGATGCCTGGTGCATTTTCAAGCAAGGCTTCATATAATATGACATATTTGGTGAACTTGACGTGAAAAGTTTGAGGTAGAAAATAATTGGATTTTTAGTTTATTTGAATTATAGAGAAAGAAGGCAAGAGAATAAAAGGAGTTATAGATGGTGCATCAATTAGAGCTTCTAGTGGAATTGTGAGTGTAGCTACAAGTAGAAATAGGAGAGGAGGACAAGGTATGTATTTTGATCTTAAATTTGTAAGCATGTTTAAAGCATTTGCTTTATTCATGCAATAACAATAGATTATAGATTGTAAAGAAGGTATAACAAATAAAACATAACATGTGGTTATAGACAAGATTGATCAATTTGAAGAGAAAGATATTACAAAGTATTTAAGATGTTGTATGAAAGAAATAGAATTAAAGCGTATTTTTGAGAAAGAGATAGTTCAATTATTTGAATTGGCTATTATGCTAGAAATAAGAAATCATGTGAAGTCTATTATAGAACATTCTAGAGATTAATGGAATTTTTTTTTCAAGCATTACAAGATGAATTTTTTTAAAAGATAATGATTGGATTACAAAAAAGTCATTTTTTAAATGGATTAAAAGATCTAAGAAGGATCTTCAAGCAACAATTTATTAAAGGAGTTTGAAAGATAATATTTTTATTATTTAAAGAAAGAGAGGCAATTACTAGATTTAAGTAAGATAGAGCTTTTTCTTCAAGCAACTGATAGAAAGTTATAAGAAAAGTTGAAAATTTTGCTTAAAGATAAAGAAAAAGAAGAAAAAGAATTGCTATCAAATTGGAAAGAAGTGAGAGAGGCAATACAATTACTTGTAAAAAGAAAAAAGAAAAAAGAAAAACATGGTAGGTATTCAAAGACCATTGTAAGTATCTAAGATAAAATTATCTAGTAACTATCTTACATCTATAATTCAACCTTCAATGTTTACATCAAAGAAAGAAGAAATGAGCATGGATGAAATCATACATGGGATGAGAGATTTAAAAATAAAATTTATAAAACTTAAAAAAAAAGATCAATCATGAGAAATATCAACAAGATAAAAATTATGACTAATTAAAGATGTAGTGCATAGGTGCATGTGGTGCAATAGCATGGATCATTCAAAAAGAGAGTATAGAGATTTTATAGAGGTGCTATGCAAAGGATTTGTTTTTTTCAAAGATGGTATGATACGCTTAAAAAAAAGTGAAAAAATAAATTAAAAATAAATTTTGGTAAAGGATGAATGAAGGTGTTTGTGGGAGATGCTTTCAAAGTGCATAGAATCTTAAGTAATGAAGCATCAATATATTGGGTAGAAACAAATTGAGACAAATATTTAAGCATAAATCTTAAACTTCTTGAAGAATATAATTTTTTGTAGATAAGTGCAATGAATTATGCTAAAAAAAATATATTTGTCATAAATAATTCAAAATATATTGGCAATAACATTCAGCAAATTATTAGGTGGAATGATCTAATAGATGGATTATTTGTGCATGCTCATATTATAAGGAGTCAATATAAAGTATTAATAGAAGAAAAAAAAAAAAAAAAAAAAAAAAAAAAAGAAAATAATGGAGGGCCATTAAAAAAGACTACAAGAGGGGAAAAAAAAAGACAATAAAAAAATCCTATGTATAAAGAAGAAGTAGAGAATGTTTCTATAAAGAAAAAGAAAATTATAACAGAAAAAAAAAAAAAAAAAAAAAAAAAAAAAAGACTCTTACTTATAAGTTAAAATCAAATATTGAGATTGCTACAAATTTTTTTAAAAATATTAGAAGAATAGATTTTTTTTTAAAAAGTTGAATTTATAATTGGTGAAATTTTAAAAATTGCAAAGCTTAAATTTTATGAATTTATTATTAATAAAATTTAAAAAATATCAATTTATAGAAGATATTATAATATCAAATATATAAGGAATAAAGACAATAAAATACAATGTAAATAAAGAGGTTGAAATGCAAGTTTTAGGAGATGTTTTACAAGTTGAATTTAGAAAACAAAGAAATGGGATTCAATCATCTAGTCATCAAATGAGAATTTTGAAGATCTTGAGGATTTTTATCACATACCATTGTAAAGTAGGATTGTAATGAATTAGGAAAAAAAATATTCTTGCTTAATTTAAAAGAAAAGATAAAAAAAAATGGAGAATTGATTGAAAATTAATTTATTTCAAGAACATTTAAAGAAGTAGGATTTATAAATTATTAATAGCTAAAATCCCAATATTTTCTTAAGGCAAATTTTCTCTACCCCAATAATGCTCCCTACTTCTCTTCTAAATTTGATTCTCTTTTTATACCATAAGCCACTACCAAATTTGATAGCAACAAATATAAATTATTTTGCATATGGCCTTTTTTAAATTAGCACATTGGAACAAAGCTACTACATTATATCAAGACTATTACTTGAAGATAAAATGTTTAAATACAATAAGAGCTTAGGAGCACTATGTTCTACGTGCCTTTTTAAGAATCTTGTTTCCATTATAGATTAACCACCAATATGTCAATATTATTCAAATTGGTACAAGCTTGGACTTGTCACTCTAACATTATTATTATTATATGGCGTGATTTTCAATCTAAGAATACATTGGATACTTGGTTATGAAGAATTTACTTGTGCCTTATTGGCAAGACTTCAATAAGTGATTTGTCTTTAATAAGAAGGACAAATAATATAAAAATATTATTAAAAGATTTGTACATAAAATTTTTTTTGGCATGTAAAAAATTCATATTATCTCTTTCTATATAAAATCACAATTAACCAATTGTTAGTAAGTTAGATTTTTAATAACTTCTAAGAAAATCTATAATCTTCTTTTAAAACTTTATGTTTATATCAAAATTTTATCATAGCTCTATATATCCATTTTTCCATGTCCATAAAGTCTTGATTTCAAAAAAAAAAAAAAAAAAAAAAAAAAATCCTTTAGTTTGTAAAAATACTCAATTTATAACAAAATCCTTCAATATCTTATTCACTAGTAAAAGATTGATTTCTTTTCAAAATTTAGAATCCAATAACTCTTGATCCAACTATTCAATATTTGTCAAATTTCTCCAAAGTGTAGCTTATATTCTTAAGCTTTATCACAAGAAAATTTAATTATAGATTCACTTTTGATCATCTGATATCTCAAAAATCCTAGTAGGTGCTTAAAACCCTAGTTTATAGATATCTAAGCACTATTTTCTTTATTTTTTAAAAATCCAAAATTTTAATTCCACAAAAATTTTATATGTAGTTTTATAATATGAAAATTCACACTTCTAAAAATTTTGATCCAAAACCTTATCAAATTGCTTACGATATAGCTCAAAATACAACCACTAATTAAGCGGGTTATTTATTGCTCTTAGATTGCAAGCACTGACTTTAACTCCCAATATCTCCTTTATCTTAGCTTAGAATTCATTAAGTTGTGTATATAAAATATAGTTAAAAAAGTACTTTTTCCAATTCTAATTGTTGATCTTTTATTGCTTTTTATAAGTACAAGTTATATTCCAAAAAATAACAATAGATATAAATTTGACTTCTTAATTTTGAGTGCCTATATCTCCTTCATAAAAATTTTAAATTATTTAATTTTTATATCAAAACTGTAGGCAAAAACCTAAACTTGATGACCCTAATCTTTAATGTTCAAATACCCTTGAAAAAAAAAAAAAACTCCCTAATTCCTAATAAGGCCTCAAGCAGTCTCATTGAAGCACATTGGATATGACTTTTGGCCAATATGAATAGAGATTTCTATCATCAATCTCTATTTATCTATATAGATGGTCTAATTCACACTATAAATTCTTTTTTAATCCTTTTTTAAATAAAATTTATATATTATATGTTCTAAATGCTGAATTGAAGAAATAAAATAAGATTTCAAGGATTACTAATGTCTAACAAAGATGATTCAAAATATATAAAAGTTATTATCAATATAAAATCAACCTTAAAATCATTATAAAATAAAAAGGTTGTATAAACCTTAATAATAGCCCTTTAAAATGGATCTTTTTTAAACTAATAATCTAATTATATTTTGTAAGCAATAAAAATCTATTGATATGACTCTCACTTAGCTGCATAATAAATTATACATTAAATATATATGTACAATATTTTTATATGGTAACCAAATCATAAGACAACATTACTTTAACAAGATAGAATATTATATCACTTCTTTTACTTCTCAAAAATACACATATCATTTTAAAGCTTTATCAAGCCTAAAAAAAAAGTTTAACTTTGATTGAAAAGAGAAGAAAGATACACAACATTTGGTATCCATGCACATTATAATATGTCAAAATATCCACTAATATCTACACTACCAAGGTCTCCTATCTTGGTATTTATATCAATCCTAGCCTATCCTTGGCTATCTTCTTCCTTCCATTAAATTTTTAAAAATAAAAATAAAAATAAATCATATTTTGCTGGTTAGGATCATTATAGACTACAGTCCCAATTTGGCACCATTCCTGCAATAAATACTAATTTAGTGGCTACACTAATTACTAAACTAGCAGCTACTCTATATTTGTTGGGATCCTCCCACCTCCCATAAATTTTGCAAAATCTTGCCACTCTGTGATAACCAGCTGGAATTGAGTTGTATGGTGATCATACTATGGTTTGGAATGAGTGAGTTAAGGGTGCTCACAACTCGTGAAGATAGTGCAACCACTCTGGAAGCGGTCCACTCATTGCGTTGCCTTGTACATGTCCGGACATAGACAGAGACGCGTAGGTTAGTGCCAATTGCTGAGGAATGTCAATCGGATTCGTACTTTGGAAACACCAAATAGGTAGGAACTCACAACGTTGTAAATTTCGTTAAGGCACTCAAGTCAGGTAGTTGTCCCATCAGCGAATTGCCATCTAACTTCCTGCACAGGGAAAGGACGTCCCCACCTCAGCTACGGGGGGAAATTGATCAGCATGTAAGGGTGTTCAACTGGCTGCAGGAGGGGGCTCAGGACGTTTGCACACTCACAAGGAGGAGAGGTCTTGAAGGTCAGTGAAGCTGGGTGAAACGATTCCAGTCAAATTTCTCTTACAGAGCACCCTGGAAAGATCAATTCGCTTAAATAATCAGGTCAGAAATTTAATGACTATTCTCGAGCATGATTGAATCAACATGCAGCGGAAAGAGCAAACGATGAAAGCAAAAATCTTACACTGTGAGGACGGCGGGATGTTCCGTTGAGTCCACTGGGGTGCAGGTAATCCATTCGTGAGGGTATGGAAGACAGGGGTCTCCTCGCCAACTTGTCAAATTCATGTCCACCTTGATGCTCTCAATCGCCGCCCAGTCGCGGTCGTTTGTGGTTGGAACCATTGGGTCGCAAATTTTGTAGATCTCCAAGGCGATCAGCATCGGACCTTTCATCGACGTTCGAAACGGATCGTTATACATGTGAATCCTCGACCCAGGGTCGCTAACGGTTGCTTCCTGATTAAAAGATTGTGGATTCAATGGTGCACGTGTGTAGTTCAGCGTATTTATCAGAAAAGGTTCTTCTCCATCTTCAGGCCCAACTAGGTAGAAGCTTCGATCCGTGCTGTTTACTGTCAAGTAGAGCTCCACAAAGTAGTACTGCAAATGCGCTTTGAAAGGTACGGTTGGGTCCAAACTAATGGTGAGGTTCCCTCTGGTTGTCATTCCATAACGCAACACTACACCAGGGGTACTATTTACATAATCTGGTGCCGAAGATGTGTCAATGGTCGCGTTACTTGTTGATTGGAGACCTACTGGCGCAGGAGTAAATGACACTAAACTTGCATTCCTCATGGGATAATCATTTTGCTCGAATTCATAGACTGATCCAAACCAGTATCGATCGTAGGGATCGTCACCGTACCTAGAAGGCGGACGTTCA
>JAWRVF010000132.1:197466-404966 GCA_036785485.1 Physcomitrellopsis africana | reverse complement strand
ACGATTCTGAAAATTTCCTTTTCATCTTGTTTTTCCATGCTTCAATTGGCTGAGATTCTTCACAATCCTGAAGAATCCAGTTATTTTACTGCCGTACTTTACCAAATTGATGGACATTGTTGATCTATCTTAGAATTATGGCTCTAAATAGTTTTGTCACCGCTTATCCTATCGCAGCCTGTCTGTTAACTGCCTGGACAAGCTTAAGCAAGGGTATGTCAGCAATTGGGGTATATAATGTTTAGAAGGTGTTAAGTCTTCTGTTTTGTGGCTTTAAAGGGTTCGTTGCTTGACAGATCTTGGCTTGCTTTCTCATTTCTTGTCCTATGTTACACTGTAGTATCTCACGCTATACTAGTGTGCAGCTACTATGTGCCTTAGGTTTCCATATTAGCGTAGTGAGCAACTGCACTTTTGTTAGACCAAGTTATCTATTAAGCCCTGTGTACTCCTGAATAGTTTTTAAAAGAGAAGAGGGTATATGTAGATTTTAATTTTCTGCTGAGAGTTGGAGAATGTCGGTGATGTGATCATTTTAAGAATCCGGTGCTTCGACACCACAGCTTAATTATAGATATATGTAGGTTTTAGTGAAGGTCTAATAGAAAAAGTTCCTTGGATTTTCGGAATCAGGCCTACCTTACCGTAGTCGCCCTCCTTTCTATTAACCAGAGGAATTTAGCGAGTTGAATTCACTCATGCTTGGGTTTATGGTTTTGCTGTATAACTATATTAACCCAAGCACGTTTTTCTTTGTATTTTTTGAGTGTACTGGTATTTACTTACGTTGTTCAAGTTTGAGAGCTTAAGCACTTTGCACCTCCTGCTTTGGCTTCAAGCATCTTTTATTGGTCATCTTCATTCTGTGTGCTCACTTTTGAAAGCAGCTGCACTACCGGAATTGATAGACTCTTTCTTTGAGCAGTGTGATCAACGTTGAATAAGCTTTCACCGGACGTGGTCCTGCTTGAAGTATGTGGCGCAGAGCTTTTTAGCTGCGTGTGGGAAATCATGACGTACTAATGACGGTTTTGTTTAGGACATGTCTACAAGAACACTAGGTTGAAAGCCATATCCAGATACGTTCATCCAAAGAGACATACAATATGTCTGTTAATTGAAGGCCATTCGGGATTTAATTGAATTAAGCTATTTTGAATGAATTAACTATGCTCATGTGATCCTTTCTCTCGACTTATTCTTTGTACTTCAGCGAGTTTGTACGCTACACTAATTCATTTTTCTTCTTTAGGGTGTTTCTATAGTGGACTTCTCAGACTCTGAGAACTTCATCTTCCTTGGCTTTTCCCTGCCATTTGATATACCATCTCCTGGCGGATACCTGTCATGACCATGGCTCCTACGGTATGCCCGTCTCTTCATGAGCTGGAAGGTCATTGCGAATATTGTGGTGAAGTGGGTGACAGTATGCAGGGTGAACTCAATGCTCTTGTTTGCACATTTGAAGGGTGCCCATCACCAACAATCTACCACCAGCACTGCATTGAAGCGTATCTTAAAACCATACGGCTTGACAAGTATGTTGATCCTTAGCCTGTGGAAATTGCAATTTTATTGTTAACATATGTGTTCATTGCAATATGTTTTGTTACTGGTATGGTCTTTTCTGGTTTGAACCTGACATTTGATCTGTACATAGATTATTTTCTATACAGTTGGATATCTTTCTAAAGGGGATTTTAACACATCTGCCTTATTTGGTCCATGCATGTCCTTTTGGGTTTTTTTTTGAGATTGGTATAAAGACTCTTTTGGTAACTAAGTACAATTGTCTAAAGACTTGAAATTCGTAATCGATGTTCGATCAACTAATCACTCTGCACTTGATTATGGGTTGAGAAAATATGGTGTTGAGAATTAACTTCTCTCTGTTAATAGTTCTTGTGAGTGTTTGTACGATTTACGTCTTACAATCGCACTTTATCTTCTTGGGTGGCCTCAATGATTGCGGGGTGCAGTTCTAGGTGGAAAAATGAAAGTTTTTATTCTTCTGTTAGCTTGCGCTGTGGTGTAATCTCACTCCATGCCTTGGGACTGCAATCCTGTTTGAGATATTTCCACTCTGTAATTTCATGAACGTTGTTTTTTGTGGTCTGAAGGCAGCGCAAAAATGGATTTCAATGCCCAAGAGGGTGTGGCAAAGGCTCCAAAACTGACAAACCTTGTCTTGGTCGAGTAAGCAACTTGCACTTATCAATTTCACTGGTTGTAAGGCTCATGACACGGACCTGGGTTCCGCTCATTGTGTAAGGTGTGAAATACCTGTAAAACTTGTTGAGGTCAAGTAGTTCCTTGTAGGCTTTTTTGATATTTATTAGCATAGGTGGTTCAACACGATTTATAACTGAAATAGATATTCATTGCATCGTACAGGTGACTAAATCACGTTCAATTCACCCTCGCATTGATAGTAGGTATGTGACATCTCATTGAAAACATCTTATTTACAATATGCTACATGAAGCTCTTTCTTTAGTGTGGCGTCCTTTGCTATCTCACAAGAGCCATTGCGGATTAAGCAAGCGGTGAATAATGCATCTTCCCCTAGGTAGAACTTTTGACTATCGCTAGATTTAGATGAGTCTCACTGGAGCTATTATCAATCTGATGGATTGATTGTAACTATAGCGCACCTATTATGTTTGTAAGCAGCTGCTCTTCTACATAATTAGCAGTTCGGAGAAATGAGTTTATTACCAATTGGCCTAGCATTTGCATATTCAGGGTATGTAATTAAGTTATTTCTGGTCTATTTCTGAAGGCTAGTCCTTGTAAATTTTCTGTGAGTAAACTTGACTATCTATCAGGTACAGTTAAATTATCAGGTAGAGTTCTTAGAGCTTGTACTTGCATTTTCGAACCTGTGATCTTATATAATCTATGTTGCTATGCTTCAGTAAGAAGTGGAGGAAATGCAAACTTCCTGAAATATCTCCTCCAACGATTACTCCGACCACTCTTACTAAGAAGGAGAAAGAGGATAACCCTCAACCATTGAGCGCATCGAACTCTGTCAAAATAGAGGAGAAGGATGAATCTGATACTACACCAAAGCTTCTAACCTTGAATCGAGCATCAGCGTTTCCTTCATTAAGTGGGAAAGAAGGAATCACTTCTGAAAGCATTGGTGTGAGTGGCAGTTCTAGTAACACGTCTAGTGGGGTTAAAGTATTGTCAAGAAAATCAACTTTAGCAGCCATAGCGGCAGCTAGGTCTGAGTTAGCTGCTAATAAAAGGGGTTTGAGTGTGAAGAATAATACCGAGACTTATGTGAATGGACGATTAGATTATAGTGTCACATCTTTTGACAATCGTTTAGCTCAGAATTCAGAAAGTGATGATGATAGTTCACGACAATTTATGATCTCAAAAGATTTCAGAAAAGTTCTTTCAGTTGGTAGGGGAGAAGCGGAGACGACCCTTGTTACTAATGCATGGGCCCGTGGACGTTGCAACGAGCTCCTGAATGGATTCAAGGTATTTTCCAGCTGCGCATTTAGCTATCAACATCAGAATATGCGATATATATACAACTTTTCAATAGTCAGTATGGACATGAGGAATATGGTGCATGTGATTTTGCATAGACTAAATTAACCTGACTTGATTTTCATTTTATGCTCGAATAGTAGGTATTGATGCTAATGTTCAGGAAAATACAGTTGAGACTGACTCAAACAGTAGTTTATCAATCAAGATTCATACCAGAAGCTACTCTTTTGTTCAGTTCCCCGGTTTGGCATCTCACATTTGAATTTTACATCTGATCTTTGACCTTGCAATGTATCCTGTGCAGCAAAATGTCTCAAAGACACCTCCGCAATTAGACTCACTCAATTCATCACAAGACGTGAATGTGCCAACATCTTCTACCTCAATTGCACGGCCTCCAATCAGACAACCAACAGTTACCGAACGTATAGGACTTGGTGAAGGAGAGGATGATGATTTGGAAGCTCGTCGACTGAAGTATGTTGCACATTTCTACTTTATTCTGTAGTGCATCATCCTTTCATATTCTTTGTGGGCACATAATTTATATTGACCTTCTCTAAAAGAAGGTTTGATAAGGACTGACTTTATCATGATGCATTCTTAGGGCACGCACAAAAAATGAAAAGAAGCACTTGCAACGTGCAGCTAGGGCACGAGAGAAACGAGAAGCAGAGGAGGCTGCCGCAGCGCAGACAGCTACCTCAGTTGTTAGTACTGCGATACACACTAAATGTCAATCTAAGCAACGTGGTTCCGAGGCTAACTTTAAGCCATGGAATGAAAGCCTCACAAGTGTTATTCATCACAACAAGTTTCAGTCTCTTGTCAAACAACTACAAGAGTGAGTACTTCGGGAACGTTTTGAAGTATTAATGAGTTTCATTCTGCCATGTTTTGGCAGAGCACTACCTAGACTGTGGTCGATTGCCTGTGTTCATCTGAATTTTCTTATGTTACATGATCGCGACCAACTGAAGATTTTTGTGAAGAATTTGTTTTGGCAGTACACACGACTATGTTGTAGTAATTGCACCTTTTTCTAAGTTGATAGGGTTGTTGAAAGACTACTAGCTTCGTGGACTCCTGTTGTGATGGGGGTATGGTCTGCTACGCTTTGTTAATAATCGCAAGGTTACCTTCCAATTCCTTTTGCAGAAGATTTAGTGATATGTGGCATATTTTCTCGTTATTGTACTGATTCTGTGGAGCATAATATTTAGAACGTTGTTGTTTGATTTTGCTTCTATTATATGCAGGTATGGATTTGCTGACTGGCAATCAAATTTGGCTTTACGCATATGTGGTAATGATGTGGAGCAATGCTTAGACTGGCTTCTTCGGAATAGCTCCTCCATGCAAGCAGATATGCGTGCTAAGCGGGAAGAGATAATGGTGGGAATTATTGATCCTACATGTGATTCGTCACTGTGGTTGATGTTCATTGGCATTGTTTTCTCTTTATAGTCAAGCCACTTGATGTGTAAGCAAGCTAAAAGTTGAGGATGTGCTGGTAATAGTTGAGATATTGAAAACCTAATTCTTAAATATCTACTGCTATTCAATGGAAGGTATGCTTTTTTGTTTTTCTCTCACTCTTGGCATGAAGACTCTTCTAAATGGCGTGTACTTGGGTTTACAGGACATAACTCTGGAGTTGAATGTATTGAAAGAGGTCGTTATTTCTGAAGGTTTTTCACAGGTTTGTGGATTTGTCATTATTTTAAGACCGGAAATTTCGCTATCCTTAACAAACTTGTGATGGACGTGATATTTAGTTGGCTGTGTTTGGTGAGATTCGCTGTCTCTTTTAAATCTTGAGAAGGATAATTTTATCGCTTATGATCTTTCACTTATTGGAGGACATGCCTGTGCAGGAGCACGTAGAAGTGGCGGTTATAAGTACTGATGGTGACACTAATGAAGCTGTGAAAGTGTTAAGATCTTCAAGTTCATATTGGAACTCATCACAAGAATCAAGCCAGGTTGTTGATTCGGTTGCAGTGACTGCCAGCGTAACTTTTTGTAAATTCAAAGTAAAAAATGAATATGGATGTGGTCTTGGATTCGGTTGCAGTCAAACCCTATAAATATGTCTGCAGAAGTTCTGCACTGTTCTGTTGACTGGCTAACCGATTTGGTTTTCATCATCACAAAAACGGAGGTTTCAAACCAAACTTACCTCTTGCTTTAAAGGGAGGTAAAGAATATCAGAAATAGAATCTGACTATTCTCTGTCTTTTTCAGGATTCCTTTCATGATGTGGTTTCCCCGCACCGTTCGTTTGGTCAACTAATTCCCCAAAGCTCTAGTGACCTGGCTGCTGGTGTATGGAACGGAGTGCTAAATGACACCACAGATGACCGAAAGCTTTCACCACTGTCCGGTTCTATCAATGGTTCTGATCCTCAGAAAAAATTTGGTCTATTTTCTGAAGAATTTGTTTCTGACGTTGCAAGGTGCAATTCAATACTAAGTCTAGATAATTTTCAACCCCCAAGGGATACCATAGCAAACAATGGATCACCAAGTGCGAAGACTCGGGATCAGTCACAGTTGCTACGTGCTACATCCGTATCTCAAGGAAATGCTGGATATTTTGAGGCATTATCTGGGGGACTACAAACTCACCTGCATAACAGCTTTGAATTGACAACGTCGACGGTTACCAGTGTTGCAGCAGCGGCTTTGAGTGACACGTTTGGTTTTGACGAGCAGATGATTTCACGTATGATGGATCTTACAACCGTCAATGAAGCGCCGTTCAACTCGACTGTTAATGCTGCTGCCACATCGCTCAATGGTATATGGAGCTCTCCTTCCTCTCTATTCACTAGCTTTGCTGCGAACAAAGAGGTAACAAATAAATCCTCTCCAGGATCCCTTTCTTACACACCATCCAATAAAACGCTTGATGGACGACCTTTTATTAATTCTCCTCTAGGAGCATTTGGAGAGAGACCCACTGAAGTGAACTCTGATTTAAGAAGAACTTTGAAAAATGGTTATAGTCACGCAGGTCCATTAGATACATTCTTATGGGGACAACAGTCCATGAAATTAGTTGATGAGGCAGAGCAAGATCTTCTGATGTCGGAGCTCTTGTCACAATTACTTGTTTGACTTTCTCGTGGTAAAGGAAGAGACTTCAATCGTTGCAGTGTCATTTGGCTCTATGGGTTAAAATGTAAGTAATTTTATTTGACAAACATTTAACATGCTGAATTGCACACTATTGTTTTACGTCAGCATGTTTCTTAGTAATGAAATTTGTACAGTGTTTATTGGTTCTGAGTCACCACTTTCAATCAAAATAATCCATACGGTAACATCTCACACATGTATTAACAATCAAGTTTTTAAAAATGAGTTACAACGTCACATGTAGTTCATTTATATAACAATTTAGGGTACTTCAGAAACCTCATCTTCCATGTTCCTCGTGAGAGTTGTTCATTTACTAATTCAGCTGAAATAAACATAGTTTGGAACTTAAAATAGATGTACATCATACGCATATGAGTTCCGTGTTTTAAAATGCATGTGTTCCATGTCCCTAAACTAAATTTGTAAAAGATCATACTAAAAATTTGAAAGTCTTTTAGTCATACACGTGGCTAAACAAATTGACAATGACTCGTCTTGATATTAATAAATCTAAATAGTAGCTAAAATTACTTGGATTTGATCAAAAATAATAATTGATTGAACTAAACTTTTTCATTAAAGATTATATCACATGGTTTATTCTTTCTATTATGGGTTTATTGTGTGCTTTGGAATTTATTGGTCATTGTGATTGAATCAGATATTTTATAAGTCTACTTGAAATAGGTTTCGAATGAAAAAATAAAATTGTTATTACAACCATAATTTCATGATTTGGATATTGGTTTATATTTTTACATATTCTATTCCATTTATTTCTGAACTAAATCATATCCTGTGTGTTTTTATCAGTATATAAGTGTTCGACCACAAAACCAAGCCAATTTTCAAACTATAATATGCCATTCATTCTACTATATATTTTGCAAATATTTATATATTTAAGTATGTTTCAACTCTATTAGTCTTTAAATGTTTTAAACAGTATATGCTCCACAGATCTGTCCATAAACTACTTCATTACCTACAATTGTTTAGCTGTAAGGATAATTATGATTATGGATATATCTATGTATCTATATAAATAAATAAATATATATATATATATATATATATATATATTGACTTGCACATACACATCACAAAATTTATGGTAAAAAATTTCAATTAAAAAAGAAAGAAAAAGGTTGGGTAATGAAATGATTCTTGAAAATGTTTTTGAGAACCATTTCATTACTTGAAAGAAAAAAAAAAAAAAAAAAAAAAAAAAAAAATCTCATCAAAAAAATTTCAAACATATCTTCTGAAAATTTGTGGAAAAAGTTAAATAGTATTTTTTAAATATTGAAATTGGCTTTGAAGAATGCACAGTTTTTCAACAATGATGTCAAATATCACACAAACATATTGAAAACAAAGATCCAGTGCTTTTTTTAAAAAATTAAATTAAATTAAATTTTTAATAAAGTGTAAGATTTACAAGTCTTTTTTCAGAACACATATTCTTTGAATTCCTTTCATGACCTATGGCTTGGTAAAGTAATACATGAATTTGTAAAAACAAGTAAACAAATAATCTGAAATTGTGTTTCTATTATTACTATTATTTATGAACGTCAGTTCATTTAAAAAAAACCAAAGATAGTTTCAAGGATTAATAAGGTTTAACTTTCTAAATGCAAGGAGTCAATGGCCTTGTAGATGCTGCGCCTTGTCCTTTGGCAGCTCAGCAAAAGATACACGTGGCGCATCAATTTACTCCTCCAAACCCTAAACCCTAAATCCAATCACCACAGGTTAAAAAACCAGGTACTCACCGCAGTTACTCGCCCGAAAAGTAACGCGTCCAGGAAAAAGGTGTGAGGAAGGAAAAGGAAATCTTTGGAAGGCGCTAGAAGGCAAAAAAAGAGAAAAGGAAAAAGCGGGTAAAGGAGAACATGGAAGGCTGAGAGACGCACCAGAGCTGTGTCAGAACGGAGGCCCGCCGTGCAGCTGTGTGGAGCACCACTACAACATCCCCTCAGCCCCATGTTGAAACCTAAAATTGCCGCCTCCGCTTGCGTTTCACTTCCACAGCCTGGTGTGCAGCCCGCTTCCGTGCTCACCCGCCACCGCTCCTAAACCCTCGCCCTCATTCCATTCGCGAACAAAGGATTGTTTTTCTACGCTGCAGCAGTGGCGGCTTCGTTGGTGTGGAGGCTCTTACACTGCTTGTCGGAGAAGAGACTGGTGGCGGGTAGTGTGGTTTTGGTGGCGACCGTGGAGCCCTAACCCTTGAGCTGAAGCGGCGGGTGTTTGGGAGTTTTCGTGAAGGGAGGGGGTGAAGCAGACAAGGAGTTAAGAATGGGTGATCAGGCGGAGATGAGTGTTGCTGCGTTTGCTTCTGTTGACGAGGTGATGCACGAAGTCGCGACCGGAGAGGCGAAGGATGCGTTCGCTGCGGTCGAGGGGAATGCTAACGGCCATGTCGCAGATGTGATGGAGGCCAAGGTGGAGGAACAGGCGCCGGAGGTAGCGCTGCCTGTCGTGGATCATGAAGGTATTGGCTAATCGTAGGTATTGTTATGATTGAATTTTTTCAGATCTTTTTGTTAATGTAGATCGTAATGTTATGTATGTGGAAGTATATTAGTACATGGAAGGGGGATATGTCTGGAGCTGAATTTGGGATGCACAACATGGACATTGAAATTGAATTGGTTACCCAGGTTATATTGGTTTCTTCGAAGAGTTCGCTTGCTTAATTAGAGTATCTTTCAATACACTATTCCGTGTAACTCGTCTAGCTCTCTGATGTAGACTAACCTTGAATTTTACTCTTTCTTTACTGATCCATACAGCTCTTACCCCGGAAGAGGAACGGTTGTGGAACATCCTCAAGGAGAATGATGCAGACTTTAACAACTGGACCGTGCTGATTCAAGAAACTGAGAAGTTGGTGAGTTCGTCCCCAAACTATCGTTTACGTCCTTCAGCTTGACGTTGGAGTTGATCGTAGTACTTGCGTTGAAAGGTTTCTCTATGTTGCAATTTAATTTCACTACATAACCAGGATTTCTGTACAAGGGTCCGCACCTCATTGATACGAGGACCAGCTCTTCTGCTGGAATACGGACGAATATAATCTAGAGGATTTTCATTAAACGCTGAAAGTTTGGTTTTGCGTAACACATTTGCAGTGGACATCACTCATCGTTTCTACGCCTTTCTGATAAACCGGGTGTTCAAAGATATCAGAACTCTTAATGTATTCAACTTGTCTATGTCACAGGAGGTGATTTCTAAAATCGGTAAAGCTTACGATGCCTTTCTGGCCCAGTTTCCTCTTTGTTACGGTTATTGGAAGAAATATGCGGACAATGAAGCAAAGCTGGGGTCACCTGAGAAAGTTGTGGATGTTTATGAGCGAGCTGTGAAGGCAGTCACCTATTCCGTGGATATGTGGATGAACTACTGCACTCATGCGATGGAGAAATTTGAAGACGCTGAGGCTATCCGTGGGTATGTTCGGAGGCTCTAATCAACCCACTCAGTCATTCGATTCCCGCAAGCCGCGGAGGCCGTCCTTGATTCCGGATGTCTTGTCTATTACATCTTCTAGTAAATGAACGAATTGATGTGTGTTGTGTCTTCTGACCCGTGTCTGGTCTTGCTGCAGCTTTTCATCCTGCACTTCTTTTGCTGTCTCTGCTAAGAGATGGTCTCATGTTGGCGGAGCATTCAGTTTCCACTTCGTAGGATGACGTCTCGTAAACTGAAACCCGTACGCTTTTTGTGAAAAAGAAAGAACATATATTCTCGACTGTTAACGTTAAAGTGATTTTCACTCAATTCGCTTTAATGCTGTGTGATTTAATGCTACGTAACTTAAACCATCGAGTTAAAGCTAGTGGCTGTGCTGTGTGTTACTATTTGTTACATCCTTCACTTCTTGACTATGATTGAGGGTACCGTGACATGCGCGTATACACATATCTTACGTCAGAATGCTGCTGTGGAAGATTACGGGTCCAGTTTTACGGGTCCAGAGAGGGCTTCTGATTGCCGCTTCATGTCCGGACGTAGTGTGGTTGAGCGGGAAGGTAAATGCAGAGCATTGTGCTTCTATTTGGAAGTCTGAAAAGCAAGTTTCACTGAAAGTTCTTACTTGGCAACTCGGCCCATTTCCTGCTCTGATCGCCTAATCTAAATCAAAGTAAGTCAGCTTTAAAGGGTTGGGGGTTTCACACGCTGGGATTCTAAGGTTGTGTTGTGCTTTCTTCAGGTTGTTTGAGAGGGGAGTGTCGTTTGTGGGAACGGACTATCTTTCGCACCTCCTTTGGGATAAGTATTTGGAGTTCGAGCACGCGCGCTCAGAGTGGAGTCGTGTTGCACAGATTTACACCCGAATCTTGCAGATTCCTCTTCAACAGCTTGACCGATATCACGCAAGGTTGATTCGTTTAATTATTTCGGGTCTTTTGGACTGTTGATTTCTTGTTGAAACTTTTTAGAATGTTGAGTTTGAGGAATATTTTTATGTTCAACGGAATATTTTGGAAGCTTCTATTTGAGATGTGAGCCAAGGACATGACATTTGAGGTGAATCTAGAAGGTATGTGCCTAATTTAGTGTAGTTATTTCGTGGCAGTTTCAAGCACTTTGCATATAGCCATGCGTTGACCGAATTGATGACGGCTGAGGAATCAGAGACAGCTGCGAAGCTTAAGGCAGATGAGCCAGCAAAAGACGCTCCACCTACAGATGGTGAGGAACCCATCGCTGTGGTCGAGGCTGATGGCGCAGCTTTGCCTGCGAAGCCAGTAGAGGCAAAAGTAGATTCAGCAGGAGCTGAGGATCTAGAGAAATACATCGCTGTGCGGGAAGAATATTACCGAGTTTCCAAAGAATGGGATGCCAAGACGAGGGACTTTGAAGCTGCGATCCGCAGGCCGTACTTCCATGTCAGACCATTGGACGAGGCACAGCTTGGAAACTGGCACAAGTATCTGGATTTTATCGAAAAGGAAGGAGGAATTGACAAGGTGAGATCTACCATATTGACCGAAGCTGATATTGTGAGTTTTAGATCGAGTGGAGAATAGGAAATCGTATCTTTACTTTTGTTAGTGTTCTCATATTAGACATCTGACCATTCGGGGGTTTTATGAATGTGCAGACCATCAAGTTGTATGAACGGTGCTTGATAGCGTGCGCAAACTATCCCGAGTATTGGGTTCGTTATGTTCAGCGCATGGATGAAGAAGGGAAAACAGAGGTCGCCCTTGATGCTCTTCATCGAGCTACTGTAACCTTTGTCAAGGTTAGCTCTTCACATTCTTCATGGCAGTGTCCTTTCTACACGTACATTTACATTAATTCATTCAGTTTGAATTCTACGCTCGGTGTTCATTTTATAGTTCTGTTTGGATGGTGATCACCTTGAATGTTTTCGACCGTCACTTTATGTTCGTGAGCTCTGTGTTGGCATATTCCGGATCTAGTACTTACGTTCCATTGATTATTGGGTGCAGCGACGACCAGAAATTTACCTCTTTGCTGCACGGTATAGAGAGCAGCAAGGAGATGTTAAGGGTGCGCGCGTTTCTTACGAGGTTTTAAGGAATGATCTTGGACCAGGTCTTCTGGAGGCTATCATAAAGCATGCCAATTTTGAGAAACGCCAGGTATCACTTTCAAGTCTTAGTCTTGTGGAAGAACCGTTCTCTTGCTATTTCATTGTTTCATTTTAGATAGTCAA
Source organism: Physcomitrellopsis africana (assembly GCA_036785485.1). Taxonomy (NCBI): domain Eukaryota; kingdom Viridiplantae; phylum Streptophyta; class Bryopsida; order Funariales; family Funariaceae; genus Physcomitrellopsis; species Physcomitrellopsis africana. Next base: position 392,605 of record JAWRVF010000132.1, on the reverse strand, counting down.
ATGTGCATTAATGGAGTTTCATGTTTGGATCATGCTGTAACTCTGGGGAACAGAACTTTTAGGTCTGCATTATATTATTTCATTTTTAGGATGCAGTACCTGGAGCGGGAATGTGTGCAGGGTAATGACGAAGCTGCGTGTTCTATTTTTGATTCTGCTTTGGAGCTCGAGAAAATGAAGGAGGATTCTCGAGCACGTGCAGTTTTATACATCCAGTACGCTCGGTTTCTTGATCAGGTGTGTAATCGTTCACGACTATATAATAGTATATGTATCTGAATTTCAAATATGTCCATTGTTAACTTCCATGATGTTTTTTTGACATTTTAGATCTTTTCTTGTACTGAATTATCATTTCAGTTAGTCCCTTATTAAAATGTTCCACTAATTAGTAATGAATGAAATGACTGTCTTCATTCTTGAAGGTGCTCAAAAGCACAGAGAAAGCCCGTAAAGTGTACAGCACAGCCTTGGATAGTCTGCCAACGTCCAAAACCCTGTGGGAGGTATGCCAACTATCTCTTCATTTAATATTCTGTGCTCCATCTTTTGATGTGTAGTTTTGTTTTTGTGGACTTTGTTGGTCAATTGTTTTCAAAAATGTTCCTTAGACATGTGCAGGATAAATGTGGAAGGATCCTAACGAATTCTTAGTTCTGATTAACGTAGCTCACAAAATAGCTGATCATCTCGTACATCTGTCTGTTCAGTGTGGACCAATGCTTTCAATTTTTTTTACTCTGAGCAATTGCAAGATTTTTGAGCTCGTGAGGTTCTTTTTAAGTCGTTTGCTGATTCTTTTATGTATAATGACAGGCATTTATTAATTTTGAGGCCTCTCATCAACCTGCAAAGCCTCAAGTCGAGTATGTCAATTCTCTGATTGACAGTGCAATTGCTCCATCCAAAATTGAAGGGTCGTCTGCTTTGTCAGCATCTGACCGAGAGGAATTATCAAGCATTTACCTCGAGGTACTAAAATTACACTGCATCCGGATATCTGAGCTACAATTTTTCTAGCGTCAGTAATTTTTGATGTAAGTAGTTTGAAGTGGTTATATTGGTCATCTGAAATTCTGAATTGACAGTGACTAATTATCTTTTATTCTTTGATTTAAGAAAAAGAACTTGTCCCAAATAAGCCGTGGTAATTCTAACTACCCAAGTTGTGCAGTTTGTCGATAGCTTTGGCACTATAGAAGATATCATGAAGGCTGAGTCACGGCATAGAGAACACTTTCCCTCTCCCAAGAGTGCTGTAGAATCTAAGAAGAGACCATCCATGGATAATTCTGCGCCTGATCGTGCGAAAGTGCATAAGCCTTATGTTGGGGCAACCGCTACAGCAGGGCCTGCTGGGCCCCCTGCCTACAACAACGGGCAAGCACAGTGGAATTCATTCACTCCTCAACCTGCATATTCCCAGCAGCCCCAAGGATGGCAGCAACCTCCTCTGCAGCAGCTGACTCCACCAGTGCAGCCACAGCAGTGGAATCAAGGCTATGGTTCACACCAGGTTAGATTTCAGTCTCATAAGTTCAAGTCATATGTATCATTCTCTCATCATGCATTACAATTTATAGACTTTGTTATGTACTGTTGGCATGTGATGTACACAGAAGAACGGCTTTTTTGGTACCCAATTAACACCAGCATTATTTGCAGAGTGCGTATGCCGGGTATGGAGGGTATGCTCCGTATGGACCTCCACAACAGCAAGCACCTGTGCCACAACAACCCCCATACGGTGGATATGGCCAAGGATATCCCACTCAGGTATGGAGTCTTAAATTTAAAATTGTAACATTACGGTAGTTGGGGTTGTCCGAGATGTGGATGCGCTGCGTGGGGGTTCTTGAGTGCAATGGGTTTTCTCTGTTGATTGAGTGTCTGGCTGGCATGATTGATGGATTGTCAGCAGGAGGTGAACGGTTGGAGCTCAGGTGGATGGTGAGGGTGGTCATAGCATCATTACATGCATGTTGGACACGGTATGAGCCTTCGTAGTTTTGTAGAAGTGGTCCTACTACGGAATTCCATGCATACATCGAGGGGTAATGTCTCGTGGGCGCTTGGGGATTCTCAAATTACATCTTGGATTAATTGTTGAAGTGTTAATTGATGGTTCGTCTTTAATTATGACAGGAAGTAGTTCAACCTTATCCTCATGCACCTGCTGGGTACACTCAAGATACATCATACAGGATGCCTACGCCTTCTACGGCTCCTCCAGCGCAACCAGCATCGACAGGATATTACTACGGAAACTACTATTGATCGATGCTTACTGTTGAAACTCAGTGGGAATGACGGAATGCTGATGCCTCGACAAATTCTGCTTTCAGATTGGCATCACGTGCTGCCTGAGGAGAAGCCTCGTGTTATGAGCCCTCTGTTAGAGAGAGCTCCATAGGTTGCACAGGATAACGTGGTTAGGATAGTTAGCTTGTTGAATGTGAAAGATTTGTCCTGCGTTCTATTCCATTGCACTCACGAGATGTACTGCTTTGCTGAGAATGAATTATTTTGAGCTGAAGACGGCATATTCTGGCATTCATTTTGTTAAGAGTGGTGTTTGTACCATGTTCTGCAATCAGAAGAATTAAGTAATTATTGGCAAATTACACATTGTGAGCATTTTGATGAGATGTTTCATTCTCAGGATCTCGCATATATCTAGTCCGGTATTTCCACTTTTACCACTTCCACACCGTCATAAATGTGCCCAGAATGACGACTTCAGTGCGGAACCTATAAAGTAAATCTTTCCTACAGTGGAATATGACATCTGTTCTTTTCATTCCGATAGTAGCTCTTGGTACAGTCCATGATGATGCAAGGCTTTATGTCGAACATATCGTAACTTTTGTGTAGTTTGCAGTTCTAGATCAATGACGAACTCACAGAAGGGATGTTTGAAAGAGATGGTGAAGTTCCATTTCTAACATTTATTGTTTGACGAAGATTGTGACAAAAGTGTATTCAAAAGGTTATAGTGATTATCGTCTAAACCTAGGTTAATTGGAAATGATATATAGACTCGTCCAACAACATAAGGATTGGCAGAAAATGTATGTATGTGTCTGTGTAAGTATACAGATATTCAAAGTGATTTAACATTTCCAAACAATTATTTGAAGTTATACAATAAATATAAGAGTATTAAGGAAAAAAAACGTGGTGATAATTCGCCAATTCACTGTCTAAAGATGAATATGTCGAAAATTTGTGGAATGGGAAAAGTGATAAGTGAAAAACCACAATGCAGCTCATTGTCAATTACAAGCTCTAAAATGGATTCAAAATAATGGTTGTAAAATGAAATTATTTTACATTCAATGTTGATAAATACACAAGATGTGAAATTAAGTAAAATCAACACTTTTTGGAAAATAAAACATAATCATGTAAGTACGATTGAACTTGTAAATGCTTCACGATGCCATGTTAGAACATATGTTTGTTTATGACTCACACGAAACCAATCCTATTATTACTTTGTTGTTATTATTTTTTGAATATATGAAAATATAAATATATAATTTAAAGAAAAAATTCACCTCATACTTTCACCATTACTCATTCATTAGTAATAAAAAATTTCTACATATACTTTATCTTCCTTCTTAAAAATGCAAGGAACTTAGGAGGTAAACTTTGAAGGTCTTAAGAGCCCAAGCTCAAAATCTACGAAAGTGTAACACAAATTAAGGAACAAATTCTCTTAACGGATTCACATCGAAACGGATGAACCCTAAATTCTAATCTCCTTTCTTCACTTGCCCTTTGAAGTTCTTGTAAAAACCCTAATTTTCAGGGCGAGGACCCTCTTTAGCTGGTTTGCGATTCGGCAAGTGGAGGCACCGAATCCTTTGAGCTCAGGGCTTTAGTGTCCGCGTCGACACGTGAAGGCAATTCAAGCTTTACAAGGCCTTTAGACTCACTTGCAGGATTGTGCTGTCAGAATTGGGGCGCACTCCGGAGAGGAGACGGAGGTGGGGGAAGATTGTGACCTCTGTCCCAGCTACTTCCTCCAAGCCTTAATTCGGCTTGCTTAGGAAGCTCCAACGCTGGGGCTCATGCGTCGAACAGGAGTCATGGTCCGAAATGGTGGCGTACAAAAACCCTGAACTTACCCTTAGGGTGGGACCTAGGATAGAGACAGAGCCGCCCGGCCCCACCTGAGGAGCCAGCGGAGCAACCCCTTTGTGAAGGGCGCTCAATTGGGTGCAGTTAAATGATCCAGATTGTTGTCATAGCAATAAGCGACTAGAACCGGTTCCAAAATGTTAACAAAACCACCACGCATCGCCACAAAATACCAAAATGTTGGAAATTCCGCATATTCTCTGCTCTAAACTGAAAGGTCGAATAACCTTATTCGCTTTAGTCAGTAATATTCGATGCTCGAGCAACTGTCCTCAACGTCGCCTTCGATCCGTGGGTGGTCCCTGGATATCGAAAAGTTTGCGAAAATAACGTTTACAGTACGAGGTGGAGACGGATGGAAACGGTGGTGGCCGGCGACAATCTGTGCAGGTGGCGAGTGGTTGGGAGTATATGTGGCGATTTTCTGATGTCGAAATTTTTAAATCGTCGGGTGAAATTTAGTTCGCCACGCGCCGTGAAAATGGAAGAGAACGGTGAACGCAGTAAAAGAACAGAAAGGAAGGCCACCGAAGGAACACCGAAGGGCAGCCTTCGAACGGAGATTCGAGAGAGACGCTCTGGCCTCGAGAGCGTGCCGCACTTGGCAATCCGGTTTGCGAGGCTGGCCTTGACGTACTTTACGCCGGCAGCCTCCACGGGACCACGACCAGCGCCTACAATTGTGCCACTCCAACTTATGAATACTGGTTGGCCAGCCTCCAAGGTGATTCTTGGAAGTCCTGCACTCGATCTGGGAATCATACATGTGGTTATTTCGTGGATCATTCCGTATCTTTCTCGTTTTCCTTGCTCTGTCTGGCATCTGGAGCGCCCATCGCGGTTTTGCTTCCAGTGTACAAGATGAGCCTGCCTCGTAACGTCCATTGCAATGTCAGCTTTGTTGTGAGTGCAGATCGTGGTGGATTTCGTTTTACCTGGATTTTATGTCTAAGTAAGAGCTAGTTTTAATGGGAGTTTGCGAAATTCTGTGAGGAATTGTGTTTGAGTGATATCGTTAGGTTCGTATGATGTGGTTTTCTGAGGTTTTTGTTCATTGCCTTCAGGTGCTGGTGATTGGTATTGGACAAAAGTTTGTGAGTGCAGCGATGGAGCTGCGAAGCGCTGTGAGTTAGTGGTGATGTGTGTGTGTGTGTGTGTGTGTGTGTGTGTGTGTACATATATACAAATATATAGATATACGTACAAGTAAAGTGTATCGGATCTAGGCAGTTGTTATTTCAATGTTTTCCATTTTTGAAGATTGTGTGTGCTGGGTTCCTCATAAGGCATCGACTAGATGTGAGTCTAATAAAACTTTTATGGACGTGATGAAGTATCTGAGGCGGATTGGTGTGAAGCTCCACGGGGATTAGCTCTCTTTTCTAGTAAAGAGAGGAATTAGTGACGTTTAAGGGAGCTTGAATTTGAGTTTACAAACAAGATGTGGATACATAGAATAGCTTTATTTCTTAAAGTGCGCAGAAAATTGTTTTAGGAAAGGAGAGTGCGATTAATTTCCTGGGATGTCGTACTTGGTCGTTTTTGTTCCTTTTTAAATCCGCCGTTTGTTTGATAGAGAGTCTCGTCGTAGACAAGTCATCATTGATTCCGTGCAGTTCTTACGGATCGAATAAATTGCACCTCTACTCGTTGATCTTGATTCTCTGAATGCTGATCTATTGGTTCATTTTGCACCAAGATCGGGACAATGAGATGCTAAAGAGCTTATGGTTCGGGTGGGTCGGTTTGGGTGGATAATCGTTAACTATGAGAGGCATTTTATGCTACCTTGAGAGGTTGGGCAGCGGCGTGGAAATGGCCTGGAGAGGCCTACGGTCTGACACTACTGTGCATTGGAGTCCTTACGGCCTGCTGAATGCTTTCGTCGAAGTGTTGGTAGCATTTCTAGTGCTGATGTGCACTATCCTTAACTTCTTCACCTCCTCCTTTATTCGACTGTCTGGATTCCACATTCCTTGCTCTTGCTGTACGCATTATCAGAAAGGAGTTTCAGGAAGTTTAGTCGAAGAATCTAAATACTCCTTTATATCGCCCAAGTTGAAGTCAATTGATGCTCCTGTTGCAAGGGACGCTTGCTTGAACGGTTTCCATTATAGTGATGAATATTTTAGGGAAACCCAGTTGAAGAAGCCCGCGTATTTGTCCCTGAGCTGTAATTTAGCAGAGGGCACTCTTGGCGGGTCTTCGTTGGATGATTTCAACTACCGAAGTCAAGTGGATGTGGACAGGGAGCAGTATGCGAAAGCTCAAGAGCTGCTGCGCGCTCTTCAGTCGGAGCGTGAAGTCATGGCTGCTCTCTATAGCGAGCTGGAAGAGGAAAGGAATTCTTCCGCAACAGCTGCAAGTGAAGCATTAGCTATGATCTCCAGACTTCAAGAAGAGAAAGCAGCTGTCCAGATGGAAGCTCGGCAGTTTCAGCGGATGGTAATGGAGAAGGCCATGTACGATCAGGAGGCGATTGAGGTTTTAACAGAAATTCTCGCGAAACGCGAGGATGAAAAAATCGCACTGGAAGAGGAGCTCGAATTGTACAAAGAGAGATTAGACACTGTGCTGTCGGAAGAAAGGGATTATGCTGAAAGAGTGGGGAGGGATTATGTCCCAATGCTGTTGCTGGAGGGAGCTCCTGCGGATGAAAAGTCAACTTCTCCGAAATCTGAACGAGCAGATCCTCCGGTGTCGGGGAGAACTACTCCGAATGGAAGGATCTCCAAGGATGGAAAAATTACTCCCGATGGAAGACCTGGGAAGGATGGGAAGATTACTCCGGATGGAAGACCAGGGAAGGATGGGAAGATTACTCCGGATGGAAGACCAGGGAAGGATGGGAAAATCACCCCCGATGGAAGACCTGGGAAGGATGGGAAAATCACCCCCGATGGAAGACCTGGGAAGGATGAAAGAATTACGCCAAATGGGAGGCTCGCGAAAGAGGAAGAAGCAGAATTCCTGGATAGACTCTATAAGACCAAGAGCCAGCTCCTGACTGCTTTGTTACAAGAAGGGATCCATGAAACTGCGAGCGCTTTGGAAGAGTCAGCGACCTTTGCTAACGAGATCCACAGAGCGATGTCCAAAGTCCCTGCGAGAGCTGAAAGTCTTCCAATATTGGATCACGAAAGCTATAAATCTGCATTAGGATTGGGTTCGGTCAAGACAGGTCGTGAAATCGGTTTGCCAATTCCTCCTGCAGTTACTAAGAAGCAGACTGAGAAAGCACCGTCGAATGATGCAGGAAAATCCACAGACGAACCTATGTATGTCAGCCGTAATCCCGCTCCTACCATCATCGAGAAACAGATTGAGAAGGTGTCGGCGAAGGATGGCGATGATCCTGTCGTAGTCAGTCGCAAGCCAACTCCTACAATCGCTAAAAAACAGGCGGATGAGGTGTTAACAAAGGATGCTGAAAATGCTGCTGCTGCTGGGCCTGTCTCAGTGAGCTGTGATTCAACTCCTCTTATCCCTAACAAGCAAATCGAGAATACGAAGAGTGCTGAAATAGCTGCTGATGAGCCTCTGTTTATTGCTCATGAGACTGCTTTGCCTATAATACCTCCTGTAGTCGCCAGAAATAAAACTGAGAAGTCATTAGGGACGAAGACTGCCGGCAAAGTTTCTGATGAGCGTGTGTATGTCAATCGCGAGGCTAGCCTCCCAATTCTTCCTTCTGTGGCCGTTAAGATGCAGAACGAGAAGATAACAGTAAAGATTGATCAAAGATCTACTGATGAACCTCTGTTCGCTAGTCTGAAGAGAAGGTGGAGCGCGCGTAGTTCTCAGGAAATATCTGCAGGAGAGGCTCTAGCGAAAGCGAAGGAGGATAGACGTATAGAAGAGAAGAGGTTGTCAGTGTTGGAGTATGTGAGGAATTTGGAAGAGCAACTTCAACAGCAAGCAGGGAGGCCCGCTGCCCAGATTTCTAGAGCAAGAAGTGTTGACGGGAAGGAGGAAGATGCTAGATTTAGAAGTTCTGGTCAATTTGAAAGATCTGTTTCAGTGAAGTCAGAGAGTTCAGGCGGAGCTGATAGAGACGAGTCGGTCCAGCGAAGGCTCTTCGCAGATGGAGATTCTGTCCACAAAGAGTTGCTCTTGAACTCTATACAAGATGAGGGAGTTTACAGGATTTATTCGCAGCAGTACAGTTTGAATGCTGGCAGCGACAGTAAATCCACTGTGGACGGAAGTGGGTTCCTTGTCAACGACCGAAAATCTGAAGATAGTGCTGAAGAAGCGTTGTTTGTACACGATGTCTATGAGGTACAGAGCTATTCTCGTGAACCTCTATCAAGGTTTTGCGTCTGGGTTGCAGGCACTATATGAGTCCATAGGTATGCAGTTAGCTGTTTCAGACCGCTTAGGGAAGGTGGATAATCTTGACGTTGAGGAAGAAAAAATTAAATCGCCGATGAACAAGACAAGTTTTGTAAATAATGTCGCAACATTCCCGCATGCTTTGAGACTCAGTGGTAACATTTGGAATGGATAGAAAAGTAAGAAGATGGGTTCCCTCCCATTTCCAATTTTCTCAGGAATGAATATTCTAGGTCTAGTAAAATTAATTGAACAGCTGACCCATTATCTGAAAGCTTTGGACGTTGACAGGTACCTCATGAAGCAGAAAATTGACTTTTGAGAATGGAAAGAACATCTTCTCGAATAGATCGCCCAACATTTGCGGGAGTTACCAGTTGTGGAGCAGAGGGATGTGAAGCTTTTGGACTTCTTCCGGCACGCGCTGCACTTTGAAGTACCTGTTCCAGCTTTTCATGCCTAATCCATTTTTCATAAAGTCTACACTTTCTTGTCATAAGGTGTGCAGAGTTTAGTGATTTGGAATTCCGAGAGCAGGATCTGAGCTGTTTTTCGTTTTCTTTTAGTTCAATATCAACTTTTCGCCGCTTAAATTGTGCTCCTCTTTGGAGTTATTACCCACAGTGGAATTAATTCTTTCATGGAATTTTGGCCTCATAATCTGTAGGTTGGAGTTGCATATGCTCGTCCAAGGACACTTAAGAGGCGTATGATCAACAGTACATTAAGGAGATCTTCATGTAGACTTGGCACACCCAGCTCAGAGCTCACTTGTGACTCTTTCTGGTGGATGTTTCAGCTCAACTATAGATAACCTTCCAGATCCTTTTGTTGGTGTATGTGTATGGTAGACTGAAAGGGGAAGCTGTACAAGTTTTGTACAATGAACAGGATCTCATGATATACCCTCTTGGAAATGTCAACTACTCTAATCTCCTTCTCACAAACCAAAGTTGGTCCAGGTGTTTTGCATTTCTGGAGTCATTTGTGTTGGGGGCACTGCATTGCTTTATTCAAACACACTGAAAAGTATTCATCCTCTAGAGATGAACATTTGTTAAGATGAGTTCAGAAAGCCAGTCTAAAGGTATGGATATGTTATGTGTTTGTAGCATGGTAGCATGTTTGCTGTATCTTAGCATGATTTTTCACCTTATTCCCTAAGTACAAAGTGCTCTTCAATGAATTGTGTCATTTTAGGATTTTTAGGGTTTAAGAATGTAACTAATGTTGTAAATGGTATTTAAGGAGTGTTTTGAAAGCATACTATTGAACACACAATACTACAAGCAATGTTTGTTGTTGTTGTTGTCATTGTTGTTATTATTTTTGTTATTTTAAAAGAAAGTTTAAAAAATAAAAAACTAAGGTTTAGGGATTATAAACATCAAAAATGACTTGTAATAAATGATTGTGATGCAATGGAAGAGACACTTTTCAAGTTACAGCTACTTTGGCTTGGCTGAGATTCTAATAAATTGCAAAAATAAACATAGAATTATAGAGGTTTTTTCACTTGACCAAAAAGATACAAAGCCATAGTTGAGTATTTCCATTGCTTTAGTGTCCACCAAGGGATTATTTGAGAAATTATGCAAGTTTCTTTCTTTGTATCAAGCCTAGGAATGTGGAGATTGGCGAAGATGTAGTACAAGTAGAGGTAAAATATTTGACTAGTTATGTTATTATTGCATGTTTTGTGGATAAAAAACCACCTCCACATCAAACTAATTGCTCATCTAACTATCTAAAAGCATTAAAAGAACTTTGATATTAAACAAAAATCTTAGAAAAATATTTTTTTATTTAAAAATTAGATCTAATATATATAAATATATATTATTTTTATTATTAGATATTATGAAGACTAGATAAAGAATGAATCTTATAAAAAAATTTAGAGTAAATAAATTGTTATCTAAATAACCAAAAAAAAATGAATGCAAAAAGATCTAAACATTTAAATCTTTTAATAAAAAACTAAAAAAAATACCAAAAAATATAAACTATAATGAATTTATATTAGTGGAGATGAATAGACAAAATTAAAATAGATTAGAACATACTATATGAAGAATAAAGACAATATGGACAAAAGTAAACAATCTAAAGTACAAAAAACACATGTAAAGTTTTAGAATAAGGTAAAGTTGTTAATTAGTTCTTTCTATCAAGTCTAAGAGTTATAAGAAGCTCCAAATTTATGCCATTTAGAATATTGAGAGAAAGACAAAATAATTTATTTACATGATAAAATAAGGGTGGTAATAAATATGTATATGTATATAGAGCCAAGAGTGGATCAAAACAAGAAAGTGACAAATACCAAGAAACAATAAATCTACAAGGTAAGATAGTTTTTAAAGGTCAAGAGGCTATTGATAGCTAAATATAGCTAAATATATTATATTTTATAGTAAAACTAAGACAGGACATATATCAAATTTAAAGATCATTTCTACCCATGCTTACAGAAGTAACATTGATATCATTATCTTTTGCTAGTTTATTCAAGAATAATAATACCATCTCTTTCATAAATTCAATAATATATTAGCCCTCTATGACATTGGTTGGGACAAAATATTAGAATATGAAAGATCTTGACTAAAAATAAAAATATAAAAACTTATCATAGAAAAAAAAAGATAAAAAATTTAGTCTCATATTTAAATAGAATAATATATATATATATATATATATATATATATATATAGTTAGATATTTAATTATAAAATAAATAAAATTTACTTTTATGATAGATTGAAGAATTAAAAAAATAATATAATATAAAATATAATTATTAATAAAAATAAAGTTAATTTCTTACATCCTTCTTATTTTTTCATTTTACTTTTAATTTATCATAATTTCTTTGTAGTAGCTCTAAAATACTTATTTTGGATTTTATTAGGAAAATAAATATATATATATATATATATATATATATACACATACACTGAAATATTTATTCTATTTGATAAGTAAAATTTCAATAAATAGAATGTACTTAATTTTGAATGTGCATTTCTTTTGGTTGTTCTTCTTTGATTTTTTTCTTTTATTTTCTTCTTTGATTATGCTTATTAAGTATACCATTAATTACAAGAAATTCTTAATTAATATCATCTTGTAACTTAGATTAATTTATAAATTTTATTTTCACAATGATAGATACAACCATAAGCTTTGACATATTTCTAATCTTATAGACTTGTATTATAATAAGTAATATGTATAAACTTATAATATGTCTTAATAGAAGCCTATTATTATTAATCTTTGATAGTAGGCCAGATTAAGGTTTAATGTGATAATTGGCATGAATTACTTATAGCTTAATGTTAGACCTTCCTAGTAAACAATCTAGCTACTATAGGTTGTAATTATTAAAGAAAAACTATGATCACTTGTATTAAAAGGTGTTAGATTATTTGACATCTATAGAAGCTATACTAAATTCAATTTACATAAAATGGAGATTCAAATAATTAAAAATAATAAGATTTTAGTATGTTTCTAATGCCATTAATTATAATTTTTTATATTTGATAAGCCTTATATTTATTCTCTATTTATAATAGATTCATAAGATATAATAAAAAATATAATATCTTATGATCTTTAGTGAAGTCTTTGATTTCTACTTGTATCTTAATAATATACTTTATATTCTTCTTATGTATTGTTAGATGATGAAAAAATAACCAATAAGATTTTAAGCATCTAATATTCTTTCTTCAATTCCTACTACTGTTTCAAGTCCCTCAATTAATAGCCTTTGTACTTGAAAAATCAATAATAATAATTTTTTATTAAAAAAATCTAAGGGATTACAATAGTATTAGTGTTTATAAATAAAAAGAATTAAAAAAATTACAAAACAATGACTCATCTTACATCTTAAGTGGCAAGAAATACAAAAAAATATAAAAATTAAAAAAATAGATCTTGTAGAAAAAAAAGTTACTATTGAGAGGAGAAGAGTTGGAGCAATGGAATTTAGAATACTACATATAATCATAACAATTGCATAATAATAATACATTTAATAATTTTATAATAGCTGTATACAAATCTTAAATACAAAACAAAAACCTAGTACATCATATTTTGAACTAACCAAACTACTATATCTTAAAGTTTAGATTTAGAAATAATATTTTAATTACCAATATTTTATAATTTTTTTTTTAATTGTACTTATCTTTATTCTTTGGTAAAGAAATTACAAAGTACAAATGCTATTCTACTAATAGTATTTGGAATAATAAATATTTTTTTAAAGAACTAGGAATAATAGATGTTGCAATGCACTTCTAATAATTGAATCAATTCTTTATTTGTGCATATAAGAGACAAGTTGATTTAGTTGTATTAACTTTAGGTAGTCGTGACTCTTGTAGTAATTTTTTTTTGTTATTAATTGTAGTAAAGTCCTAGCTAATTTTTTTTTATAATTTTTCTAAAATATTTTTAATCTACTTAAATAATTATTGAGTGCATTAAGGATCTAAATTTTTTAATTTATAGAAATATGCCACACTTTACTTAAACTCCATTAAAACCTAACTTGGCAATATTATTTTTGAAGCAAATATATGAAAAATCTTGGAAATCATTATATAAAGAATTTTTTAAAAAATAAAATAAAATAAATGTGTAGATAACTATTTACATAAAAATTACTTAGAATCCATGTTATCAATATGACATATTTGTCCACTTTGCTAGCTTTTTATCACTAAAAAAATTACTATATAGTTAGTTTGTCAATTGGACAAACATTTCAAATCACATTTTCTTTTTGTTATCACATAGATTCAAGTTGCTATCTTAAGATGTTTATTCTTGATTGATATATGTAAAGAAGATAAAAAAAAATATACCACAAAGATTTTATTGTGAATTTAATAAAGCCCGTACTCAAAATGTTGACATTAATAACCTATATGAGAAAATGGTGATGCAAGTTTAAAATATGGCTTTTGCTATTTCAAAGTTTTACTTGGTCTAGTACTAACAACCAAGCACTATTTATTTTTAGAAATCATAACAATCTCTAATGTTTACAAATTTTATTTATTATCAAATACCTCCAAATGTGCATCTTTTTCAAACAACTTTAAAAACAATGGATTGGTAGAAAGTAGAAACTTTATTAACATAACACAACATCACAAAAGAGGTTGTGAAGGTCAATCAGAGAAAGAACTAATGTTTTATTTAAACAAGCATTCCAATTTGGTAGTATTTGAATACATGTAATAAAAATAGGTTTCGAATCCCACATCATTCACAAAATTCTTTTCAAAATATCTATTCACTAGTGCAATAGGAGAGTGAACAATACATCGATCCACCAAATGGTAATCGACACCCACACGTTTCCACCAAATATTTTTCCTCACGTCTTACTCTGACGCCCTCAAATATGTCACTTGAATTCAACTCCGCACCATGTTCTGATATTTAATTTTTTTTCTTCTGCGAGGTTCCTGGTTTGTGATGGCAAGTCTCACAGATTCCGTTGGAAAAGTTCTAGCAATCTTCACATCCTACAATGATTTGATTCTGTTTGCAACATTAATAACTATTTTTCAAGAGCAGACTGGAGTTAGCTTCGCAAAGTGCACAAAATGACAAAGCTTGTTGAGGGTGCGCGACGAAGCTTGTTGGTTCTTTCGGTCTCACACTCTCAGATCTGGCCTTCAGAGTTGCAGTCATTCTTTGTTTCTGTTTCTGAGGCGGGAATATTTTTCTTTCGGTGATTCGCTGGGGCAAGGTGGATGTTTTTGGGGGGTATCGATACCAGCGTTGGGTGTTGCTGTTGAAGACAACAGAGGTGATGAGGGATATTTTTGGTATCTTGTTGCACGCTTCGGTGGTAGCAATCGATACGACGCAGCTGGGTGGCTGACTCCTTAGCACTTCCGGGTCAGATTTGCAGCGCGTACATCGATTCTAGGTAGCCGGTTTGCGAATTCATCTCTGGTGTAAGCCTGGGCAGGTCTCGGTAACAGTGACTCGGTGCTGTCTTTCTAAGAAGTAAGAAGAAACTGCAATAGATTTTGTAGTATTTGATCAGTTTGGTCACTTGTGTGAAAGTGTAGAATATCCTCAAACATCCGATTATGAAGCTGTAGCTGGTGTGACTGCCTAGAGTGTGCCGTGCTGAGCCAACGGTTCCGTAGTCGGAGAGAAACGTTTGTAACTGGTGTTCATTTCTCGACAAGCGATCATTAGTGCACTTCGTGGAGGGGTATGGCTTTGCGCTTCAATGAGCTTGCAACCAGTTTGATAGGAAGAATCACATGAAGGGGGGATAGATTATAAAGGGGATTCAAGAATTCAGTTGAGTTGAAGTGTGTGCTACACAAGTAGTCGGTAGCCAGAAGAGCTGTTGATGCACGACCGTGATTGTGTAATGCGTCGATAAGAGATTTGGTGTTAGTTATCACTACGACCATGAATTCGGTATTGGGCGCGTTCACCCTTAGGTAGTGGTCAGCTTATGCAGCATTAGGATCAGTTCGCAGCAATCGCGTAGTCATAACCTGACCAAGCAGGGGTAATCGTTTTCGCAACCCGGACGCGGTCTCGCAAGCCTGACTCCGTCTAACCAGCACACCAGAGCATTATGTCAAAAGAACAATAGTTGTCAATCGATGCTCATTAGTAAACGGTGGCCACGGTAACTAACTTATGTGTCTCTGTAGATACTTGGTACCATTTGGTTTCATACATTGAAATCTAAGTGGGTACCAGTCCCTTCTTCACAAGATGATTGACTGCGCTCGTTGATTTGGCTGATTTGGTGTGAATGCTCCTAAATTAAATTATCGCAGACTGATCGTTAGGCAGTGGAGCAAGAAATTGGTTTTGGAAGTTGGACGAGTTGGAATGTCAGTTGTGTAGTTGGAAGCTAGCAATGAGAAACAGTGCGTGGCGTGCATGTGTAGCTGATTGGCATATGTTGCATCTTTGCAAAAAGACTCGTCACACTTGGTGGATATTGGGAGACGTATTGGTTTTTTTTAGTTCTTGTGCTGGCACACAAGTATAGCTTGCTTTGTGCATTAGTTCCGTGAACAAGATTGTGTAGGTTGAAGATTAAGGGTTGTTTGGAGAGTAATTGATGATTCATTTTATGTATGTGTAAGTAAATGTGTTTTGGTGGACTCTTTCAAGGACATGGAGCTTTCTTTGAAGACTGAGTTTTTAGAATTGAGATTTAAAGACATCTTAAATGTCTTTAAATAAGAGGACTCTTCAATAAAAGGCAATAAAAGAACTTGTTATTCAATTTAAAAGAAGGATGGCAAGAAGTTAAAAGGCATTATTGGATCAAACAATCGTTTTTTGCAGCTATTATTGGAAGATTCAACAAAATAAATCTTGTTGAAAAGGCAAAGATGTTGGTAGCAAGTTAAAGAAATTGGTAAGAAGTTACTTTGATGCAAAGAGAAAACAAAGAGAAATTTAGAGAATTGCTCTTGGAATTGAAATAGTTTAAAATTTTGATACATAAAATTACAACAAAACAAGGATTGTATTGTACAAAAGACTATGTGATGAAGCAAAGAATATTCTTTAGAATTCAGGTGATTTTAAATTGATTAATTATATATTACAATAGTTTGGTTACATCCAAAACTTTGAAAATGGAATAATGAATATAATAAAATTTTCTTCAAAATTTATTCATCCAATTTTTTTTTAAAAATTCCTATAATATTGAAAAATAATGGAATAATTAGTATATATGAAACATAGATTTTTTTTAAAAGCATTACAAAAGTTATGTTGTTTGTAGATGTTGATATAATTAATATTATCAAATATATATATATCTTATTACAACTAAACCATCTAAATATCATTAAAGTATTATATTGTGGTTGTCATTTTATTTTAAAGGATATTAGAATTATTATAAAAATTGAGATATTACAAAAATTAGAATTTTTGTAATATTCCAAAAAATAGAATTTTTGTAATATTCCAAAAAATAGAATTTTTGTAATATTCCAAAAAAATCTTACAAAAATATTATTTGATGATAAATCTTCAAAGATGACACTTTTAAACAAAATCAATATGATGATACAAATTGCTAGTAGAATGTACTATCTCCATAGCATGGAAGTGGTTTATTATAAGTTAAAGCTTTAAAATATTATAATTATGGATTCAAAAATTAATTATTTTAAAAAATATGATTATATACATATAAAGTTGATTAATTTTGGAATATGTAAGTTTAAAATAAATGATAATAAAATACCAATAAGAAAGCAAGAACATAGAGCTTTTAGTTATATAGCTCTTAAAGCAAAAAAAATATTAAAATAAACCATTTAAGAAATTTAATCTATTTAAAGTATTTTTCTAAACTATAGAATAATTTGTTGTAATATTTTGGCATAAGATGGAGATAAACACTATGAGAATGATATTCCTAAGAGTGTGAAAAACAAGATCTTAAGCTTGTAAGACATTAATTGTGGTATAGGACTCAAATCAATGGTTGGAGAGTGTTTAATTGTTGAAAAATCTTTAAACAAGCCTTTATTTCAAGTCATTTTAAAAATACTAATAAAAGTAAAGAAATTGGTTTTAAAAGAGCAAATTAGTAAAAATACAATAATTATATCAAATTCTAATGTATAAATAAAAGTTTTATTAATTTGATTAATAAATTAAGATAATTTTTTTTTTAATATAGGTATTTGAAGTAAATTATTTATATGCTAAATCAAAAGTAGTTTTTTTGTATCATAATTATACATATACAAATAGAAATTAAATACTTATTTTTAAAGATATTTAAATATATTTTTATTACTATAATACTTTATATCTATCTAAGTTGGATTTTTCAAAGTTATTTATATAATTAGATCTTGAATCTAAAACTTTCAATAGAGTGGAACACAATATATAATAAGATCCAAAGTTGTTAAGAAAACATGTTGTAGATATAGATTGGAATAGATTTTTGGCACAACTAATTCAAAAGAAACAATAATAGTTTTTCAAGCTAAGTAGATTATTAAATTTTGTAATTAGAAGGCTCTAATATTCAACTTTTTATCTAGCATGCACTAATAGTAGTAAAACCAATTGACAAAAAGAAATAGTAGATTGATTTTACTTAAATACTTGGAGTCAATTATAAATGGTATTGTGGAATAAAAAAATTGCTTATAATAGAGAAGAAAAAAAGATAAAAAAATGATGTAATTTCTAAATTTGAATTAATTTAATTTATTTATATAAATTGGATTAAAATTTTTGATAGAAGTCTTTTTTTAAAAATTATAGAAAAAAATTTCTTATTTAAAAGAGAGACAAATTTATACTAAAAGAGCCTTCAATGGATACAGGATACATACTATTATGATAAAAAAATTCATATAGTCTACAAATATGGTTGAAAAATATTGGCTTGAATTCTAAGTAACAAGAAAGTTGAAAGGCAATAGTAGATTTCTTTTCAAATTCTTAAATTGATATATTTTATAATAGAATTTCTTCTTTAAAATAAAAAAATTAAATAATTCTATATAAAAATAAATATGCTAAAAATTCATATATATTTTTTAAGATAATAGCTAATTTAATGGTTATCCATCAAATTAAGCAATTTATACTACCAATTCCAAATAATACCAATATCTATGAATTATAACAACAATAAAAGTTAAAAGATGGAAAAAGGCAATTCTAAATAAATTTAAGCTCACAAACTTACTATTTTTTTAATATCTAAAACTAACAATAGAAAGATTTATAAAAATTATAAGGATATTTGGCATCATCAAAAAAAAACTCTATTAGATTTTTTAAAATTTATAAACCATTAGATAATTTTAATTTTAATTTTAATTTATGTTGTTGGTCTTTAGAAACTTTAATGATACAATATTCAACCAAAATGGAGCAAAAGACTATCCAATATATCAATGAGTATAATAATTTATCATCAACTAAATGAAAAAATAATACAGATCCTTAATATATGTTCAAAAGGTAAAAATTATAATTTATATTATAGACAAAGAAAAACACTATGCTAAATTAGATGATTTGGTACTATGAAATTATAATTAATATACTGAGAGCAAAATTAATACTTGTACATCTCCAAATTATTGCTTGTATAATCTCCCAATACTAAAAAAAATCATTTATATGTTTGGAAGTATATAGAAGCAAAGTATATATGGAATTAGATAACATTAGTAATAAACAAACTTGTTATATATTCTAGGAAATAAAGGCTATGACAAGCTTTTTCAAAATAATAAATATTACTTTCTAAAACAATTCTTTTATAATTCCAATCTTATGAACCTTAAAATCTATACTCTATCAATCTTAAAATCTAAATCTTTTCAAATCCAAAATTCCAAATTTTAAACAAATTCTATTCAAATCCTAAGCAATCTTATGTACATCTCAAAGAAATCCTAATAAATCCTAATCAAATTTTTATTAAAATCTAAAATTTCTTTAATTTAACCTTTAAAAAATCTTTTGAAATCTTTTTAAAATCCTAATAAATCTTAATTAAATTCTAAGAAATTTTGATTAAATCCTTATAAATCTTAACTATTTTTAATTTATTTTTAGAAAAATCTCAAATAAACCTTAAAAAATCCTATAAAAACTCTAAAAAAATCATAAGAATTCTTAATCAAATTGTAAAGAAACCTTAATCAAATCCTAATAAAAATCCTAAGAAATTCTAAATTTCAAGCAATAAACTTCAATGGGCAAAAACTCCTAATTAGATCACTTGATCAACTTCTCAAGTTTTAATAAAGTTTAAAATTACTTATTAGAATTTAATCCAAAAAATACCTCTATTGTTAAAACTTAGTTCTCTACTCCAAGTTTGATGAAGAATTCCAATAGTGAAATCTTGTAACTTAGTTGTTAACTTTTTTTCCAACTTGGTATATGGTTCAAATGTCATGTCTTATATTAACACCTTGAATTTTTGCTATATCCATTTTTGAAATCTTTAGATATCTACGAATTAAAAATTGACCTCAAATTTGTCCAATTTTAGTACTCTTTGTATATGAGGTCCTCTCTTGGATATCAATCTAATAATTTTTGTAGTAAATATTGTAAGAGCTTACTCTTAATTTTTTTGAAGAAGTAATTACATTAGTTACTACCTATTCTATCTTATTTTGCTCCCTTTATGGCCCTACAAAAGAAATAGAAGTCCATTTTATTAATATATATATATATATATATATAGTATAATTATTAAATTTGTAACTATGTTCAATTTATTAGCTATAAATTCCTAAGAAAATATCTATAAAGCTTTTGCTTAAGTTCTTTCTACACATTTTGGTCTTCATTGCCTTTTCACCTAATAGTTGTATTACAACACAACACCATTTTGCCAAACATAGATGTTCTTCAAAGATATTTATTATAGACAATTTGGACACAAAAAAATGCCATGGCTTTTAAAAGTGAATCATGGTCTAATAAGATGATGTATTGGGAAATTTTAGAAGGTTTTAGTATATATGGTAGAACCATTTAGAAAGACACTAAATAAAAAATTAAAAAAAAAACCAGAATTTTATTTTTTTAATTCTCAATAAATAGAATAGAATAAGGATAGCAAAAAGAATTGTAGGATCTAGAAAAGAAATGATTATTAGATGGAACACTAAAGTTTCCTATAGTGAATTAGTAATTCACAATCTGGATTTTGAAAGAGCCACCTAGAGTAAGGTCATAACTGACACATTTACTCCAAAATTTATCCCAAAATGAGATTTAAGATTTTGGTTCCTAATGTACTCCACAAATTAGTAATCACTGGAAAGAATATATCCCGTATATGTCAAAAATAATAATAATAAAATGTGTACATATTGAGAGATCTACTACTGCTCTTAGCCAATTCATTCACATTACTGCAATAATACATCCAAACGAGGATATAAACTTCACATATATAGCATCTAATGATGATCTTACTATGGAACAAGGACCCCTTTCATAACCTTGACACAGTTAGCTGAAGTCACAGCTTATGAATAAAATCCATGGTATTTTCAGCTCCAGCAAACTTGTGAGGGGAATCTATATATCAGAATACTCATGAGCAGGACATAACAACAAACATCTAGGAAGATCTTGCACCCAACTGACAACAGCTCAAAAGGTTGCGTAGATCTTCCAGGGATTGAAAAATGAAAATAAACCACAGTAATTGCACAAAATTATCTTCTAACAAAAGCAAGGTAAGACAGTGACCAACAATTGTTGGACACCCAGCACATTGGAAATTCTGTCATAGACAAGATTGAGAGTATAATCCACTAGTGGTGCAAACAATAAATACTTGTATAACAGATGTGCTCAATAACGCCTTGGTCCCTTCACTTAAAGAAATCAAACCATATGAATCTGCTTGTCAAGCTGCAGGCCAAGTTGAGTGCTGGGGTGTTGATCTCAGCTTTCCACCAGGTCAGTAAATCAAATAGTCATACTGGACATGCTCTGAAGCTAATGACACAAGCACCAAGGACTCAAGGAAGCTTTGAGCACTATCATCCCAATGTGGCTAGTAATCCTTACCCTGTTTCTTCCCCTAAATTATACTGCCGCAATTTCCATATCCTTCAATTAGGCTTGATGCCACTTGAAAAATGGATAAACACTCATCTACAGTGGGTAGGGCAAAAGGCTTTAAAGTCCACAATCAGATCAAGCAACCAGTTTGTGGATGCACCATCAAATGCCATGACATATCCCCATGAACACTTGAGGTTCATTCATCCAAGGATCCAAGGCACACTGAGGATCCATTATCACTAAGTATTACTCCTTAACTCTTAAATGAATGACAAAGGCAGTACGAGTGTGATGATGCTATATAAAAACAAGCTTCACAGACGTTGCTCCAGTTGATGAACCACAAACTGAGAATAACGTCATGATTGAAGCATTCATGCCTTGAACGTCATAAAGAATTCGTTTTGGAAGCAGCAGGATCATGTCCTGGTGCTACCAGCGCATCTGCAACACGAGTGGCCTGTTCAGTCCCTTTCCCCGCAATCCAAGTACCTGGCTGATGCTTGAGCGGAAACAAAACATGTAGCTGCTTAAAAATAAGCTCAAAACTTGTGAAGGTGATCACTGCTGCAGGTACGGTTCTCATCAGGTTTGTAGCATATCCCCGATAAAATCCAGCGAGACCCTCCTCAATGGATACTTTCTTGATACAATCGACAACCCCTGCATACCTGAGTTGCAATAACTTTGAGTGGCCTTGTTCTTGGAGCCTTGACCTAACTACCTGCAGTGAAGTAAAATCTCACATCAATCAAACCGACAAGAAATAACAAGAAACAACTAGCAGGAACCACAGCAGGAGATCACCAAATATGACATTAAGCCCATTTAACATTATGCCACAAGACAAAGTAGCGATTACATAATGTAAAAGGTAGAAAGCCGCACCTCATGAGGGTAAGTAAGCGTGGAGGCAATCAGTTTCGACAGTGAAGATGCCAATGGTACATTAAGTGGACTTAATTCCTCCACAGATGTCTTATCTAACGCAATGACAGGCCATGGTTAAGGAATGTGTAGAAGAAACTACCATGTTTCACCGCAACCACACCCTCTTACTTTTTGTAAGAAATATCTACCTCTACAGGGAATAACCGAAGCAGCTTCTCATCCAAATGCATGTTCCACAAGATGAGAAAAGCGGAAAACATGAAAGGATTGGAGCCACAAAATAGAAACATACCTCTGTTAGCAAAATATTCCTTCAAGTACTCGTATGCAGGGAATTGTATAGCCACGTGGCTAATTCCTGCCAAGGCCGGCACCAGTCCACTGCTCAAGACAAACACCATGACATTTATTCATATCAAATGTCTCATACTGCTCATCCCTAAAGAAAAGAGCAGCAACCAAGAAAACTCATGGGCACAGATAGACCCTGGCATTTGGAACTTCAAGTTCTCTGTTAGAATACGCTCAGATTAAGCACCTAAAAGCATTCAACAGGTATCAACTTGGCACCTGTACAACCCTCGAGTGCCCTCCTCAGCAGCTATGCGGCGAAGAGCAGAAAATGTGCTCTTGTAGGGCACTATGTCTGATCTTAACCGTTGTGTCTGCATATTAAGCAATATTACATACTCATCAATCAATATCATTCACTCATCAATCGGCCACTCAAGTACACTATCCACTCATTGTCCTAGAAAAGGTTTCGTTCCAATTTAAATGAAGCTGTAACCAAAGGAAGTTCACGATTACTGAAGTTTAACTTAGAGATCACATTTTAAAGGTCTCACTTGCAGTCGGGTTTTAACCACCCATAGAGGGTTGGTAACCAAACTAGTAGCTGCCCCAGCTCCCGAGGCCGCCACTAAAGTGGCACCCATAGGCATCCTGTGAGGAGTGGTGTGATCTGCACCCATTTATTAACAATGTGAGTAACGATCCACACTAAAACATTAAGGTCCAAAATATTCTAAGAACCACATCCCAGGTATGCTCCAGTCAAATAAGACATTCGCTTCATAACATTTTCTTAGATGACATGTTCATCTAGAAATATTTGAAGTGCGAAAAGATGCATCTATCAAAAGCTTGCGACACCAAAAGACCCACCAGATGTAGGTAGTGAACAAGCTTTGACACCTCGCGAGGAACAAGAAATTCAATAGAAAATTAGCTACTTGCTGAAACCTATGAACAATAAAAGAAGCAAATTCCGATGAAACAAGTCAAGTCAAGTCCTGCAACAATGTCAACCTCGTTAGCTGAGGGGCTCACCAGCATCGTGACGTTCCTCGCTTTGCAGTACCCTTTTGAGATGCTCGTAAACTGTGAAATAAACCTGCACAGCAAGCCTCCTATGTCACGATTCTTTTAAATTCGAAACTTCTAGAAAGCCTGGTAATGAAAGAAACTGAACGGATAACCTCACTTCAATCCTACATACAGCTGCCGAGCTAAAGCAGGCTCCCAAGTCACAAGGGCAATCTTAGTATAACAATGATGTATCGTAATCATTCTAAAGAAAGATAAGAGAGAAAAGGTAGAGACCGTCCAGTTCGTGAGCAAAGCCACCATGGTTGGTGACAGACCACGATAAAGACCTCTTGGACCCTCGTCCCTTAAGATTTTCGACAAGCTTCCGATTATTATTCCACCTGCGGCATCCCAGTGCTGGAAATCGTCAGTCGCCTTGATGTAGCTAACGCCTAGACTTAAAAACGAAGCAGGGATTACATGCCAATGTACTGTTTTGTTCAATACTCGTCGCCAGAGATCCCTAGTTTAAGATGTAAAACACTAAGCTTTTGTAAACGAATCGGATAATCATAAGAATGGAAGCGCAACTTTGCGATCTACCTTTCAGAGGCCCCTCAGAGTTTAAAATCGGCCGATTAACCTGCAAACGAGTCTTCACCACATCGAGAGGAGATACAAAAGTAGCGGAAATGATTCCTGCACCCATTCCAAGACAGATGATTACATCCAAGTTACACTAATTCCCTGCATTGGCGTAATATGAGAACCACCCTCCCTGGTCATAGACCACGCTTTTACAACTGAACCCAGATTCAGACTAGTGACTTAATACTTAAACTATACCGAGTTGAGCCTGGACAGTCCCCGGACAACAACTTCTCCAACATTCCAGCCTGAAAAGTGGAAAGAAAACGACACACAATCCATGAAATCCTCTGTAACCCAGAAGGCCAAAGTTATCAACAAATCGCACATTTAAGGGATCACCTTCCAATTCTCCACGTACGAATCCTCCAGCAACTAAACAACTAAAAGAAAATCATACACAAAAAATTTAAACGCCCAAGGGTATAAACAAAACAATGGAAAATGAAAGCACCTGCGCCAGCCCCTGCCGCGCCATTGAAAATGATGGACCGCTGCTCCTCTGGCATGGTGTCCAACAGCAATTTCCTCCCTCAGCAGCTCCTAACGCACGATCCACGAGACGCTTGTCCCATATATCAGTCACCGCAGCAAGGCGTAATCCAGGCTCAGCACAGGAGCGTTGAAGCGGGCAAACCCTACGCCAGATTTCACAGAGCTGTCGGTGCGACCCCTTCGCAGCACGGCAAAATGCACCCCACCACAACACATATCACCTCGGATTCTTCACAACGAACCCCTAACTTGCATCGACACACTTAAACAAACGCCGAGACTCCTTTAGTCCCTGTAGCGTCGCTAGAATCGAGCCAGACAAGGGGAAGCGAGGCGACGCTACTGTTTCCAATGCTTCCAGGCATTCACGTAGCTCGCAGAATTCCGAGTCTACACATACCCACTCACTCTATGCCTACTCCTGCATTCCGTCTTGCGGAAACACTAGGTAGTCCGACGGATCCACACAAATTCTTTAGAATCTTGCTCGGTCATGATACAATCCGAAGTCGACGAAATTTCGGTTGGTGTGGTGCATTAACGGCGTTGCATGTTTAGGGGTGAATGGAGCAGGTAGGTAGGTGTGAATAGAGCAGATTGGAATCTTCACCACGTAGGACTTGCATTTAGCCTACGTGGATTCTCTCCACCCTGCAGAATCAGAATCAGAATGGGGTTAGGCTCTGGGATTCAGTCATCATGAGATTCTGCGCAGAGGAGTTGACTCCGTGTGAGAATCAAAGAATGTCTATATGTGTATACAAATGTAAATGTATATATATATATATATATACATAGGATGTTGTTAATGCCACCACTGTTTTTGTTACTGCCACCACAATTCATTTTTATTAAATTTAAATTATTTTGTATAATTTGAAAAAAAAAAAAAAAAAAAAAAAAACATTTTGAAAATATTAACAGAATTTTTTATTGGAATTAAAAAAAACTAAAAAAATATATTGAATGGGTAGTGGATTGTGGTGGAAATAGCTAAAACTATGGTGACATTAGCAATACTTTTTATATATATGGATGACTCTACTATTGAAACTGGCGAGTCATAGAGGACACTTTCAAAGAAACTAGCAAAAACAAAATCATGGTATTTTATCTTAAGATCATTCTGAACTTCCTTCAAAAAAAAGATAATTTTTTAAGTTTTAATTTCATTATATTTTTTAATTTCCAACATTTTCAGCATCAATTTTCAATGAAATCTTACATCACAAGCAAATTAAAACTTGAAAAAAACTAAAAAAGTAAAAAAAATAAAAATATATGAATTTTCAAATGTATTTCCCAAAATATCTTAATTTCATAAATTAAGCTGATAAGATTTTCGTGCTTTTTCATAATCACTTCCATA
Source organism: Physcomitrellopsis africana (assembly GCA_036785485.1). Taxonomy (NCBI): domain Eukaryota; kingdom Viridiplantae; phylum Streptophyta; class Bryopsida; order Funariales; family Funariaceae; genus Physcomitrellopsis; species Physcomitrellopsis africana. The sequence goes on along the minus strand of JAWRVF010000132.1, from coordinate 366,789 downwards.
ATTGTTGAGATGAAATACAGAATAGAATCTAAATATTTGTTCAAGTTTAATAATATTAAGTATTATCTTTGTTAATATTTACCTCATTGAATTACTAGAAAACATAAAGTGCAATAAAATATTTATAGTTTTTTTAATAATATATATATATATATATATATATATATTACCATTGTCTAAAGTCATATATCTATATATCTATTTTTTCATTTTGTTTGATAAGACATTAAAGATTTTGTGTGCTATTAAAAACAACTATGTGCAATTAGTTAAAGTACAAATTTTAGTAGTAATATAAATATTTTGTTAAAAGAAGCAAATAATTCAAAAGAATTTATAGTAATGAAAGAATATGATATTTAAAAAATTAAGATTATGATACTTATATATATATATATATATATATATATATTTAAACAAATATTTCAAAAATCTATAACTTAATATATATTATTAAATATTTTATATTTTATGAGAATATTACAATAAAACAGTAGAATATACTAGGTGTTATTAAATTAAAATTTTTAATTAGAATTTTCATTGAGATTCTTTATAATAATTATTATAAACACTTTTGAGTTTCTTCTAATTCAAACATAGGTCCTAATCCTATGAAGCTAAGCTTTTAATTTCCTTTTTTTTAAAATCATCTATACTTACTTACTTACTAACTTATTTACTTACTTACTTACTAACTTATTTACTTACTTACTTACTAACTTGTTTACTTACTTACTTACTAACTTATTTACTTACTTACTTACTAACTTACTTACTTACTAACTTACTTACTTACTTACTTACTAACTAACTATATTTGATAAAAATATGATATTTCTGTACAAACTTCAATCAATAGAAAAATATTCTATTTATCTTATTGATAGTTTACATATTAATATAAATTTTGTTCCAAAATTTGATTGAGGATTCTTATTTGATCCTTTCACTATAGGAATTTCTTTGTAGACATGTTGATTTTAATACCTAACATTTGAAATAATTATTATTGAAAATTTATTACAAATTAAAAATTTTGGTCCAATATGATATATTTTGGAAATATATATATATATATATATATATATATAATATTTTATTTTTAAAAAAAATTAATTAAAAAATATAATATTATAATAAAACTTTTTACAATTATTACAATTAAGATTGTTACAATTAGAATGTAAAAGATTTATGATAAATACATCAATAATAATAATATGATCTTTTTGAAATATAAAGTGGTCAAGGTAGACCATATAATTGATGTTTTGAAAGTTAGTTCTTGTACATATATAACAAATTTGTATAGTATCTTTTACAAGATTAGAAATAAAACAACATTTGGATTGCTTTAAAACTTCTATTGATAAGATTTAGGTGTTTTGATTTTTATTTCACATTTATCTTTTAGCAAATGTTGTTATTGTTGTTGATTTTTAATTTAATTTATTTTTTATTTTTTATTTTTTATTATTGGATATTATGTTTAAATTTAAATAGTATTAAAGAATACTATAGAATTCTAAATAATCACTTTCAAAGTTTTTAAAAGACCACAAAGGATTCAAAATAACCAAAGAAAGTCACAAAATCTTCTAAAATTTAAATAAAGGTTTTTAGAATTTCTAGAATATTTTAGAAGATTTTAAAATGATTTTAAAATATTTAAAAGTCTACAAAAAGTAAGAAAGCACTTCAAAGTATCTAATTTTTTTAAAAATTTTATTTTTTTAATACTCGTAACAATAAAAATTTATTTTTATTATAGTTATTTTTTTTAAATTATATTTTTTAACCTTAAATAAATAATAAATATATCAACAAATATAAAATTATAGTATGTTGAAGATTATTCCTACTCAAATCTTGTTTAAAATAATACACAATAAATTCACTAAATAATTGGTAATTAAAGATACCTATCTATTAGATAAACTATTTATAATTAGATTCTATTTTTAAAATATCTAATACAAAAATTTGATAATAATGAGATAAATTTGGATTTATAATTGGTGCCTTGAGTAGCTTTTATTTTTTTAGTATCTATCTTTTTTTTTAATCAAGTGATAAAAGATTATTTTTGGAATAGATTATATTTTGTCTTGTTACTATGTTTGATATTTAAACATGATATTTTATCATTATTCTATACTAATTTTATATTTTTAGGATATTGCTAATGCAACTATAATTTTTGCTATTGTCACCACAACTTGCCATCTACCACATACCATTATAATTTTTGCTAATGCCATCACAGTCTGCCCTAAACTTGGGTTGTACACCACAATGCACTTTATGGAATACTAAAATACATATCCATAAAGAATGTGCACTTTATTCATTGTAGTGTACATTAGCAATGTTTCATAAAAGTACATTGTAGTGTGGAGCACAAGTTTAGGACAACTTATAGTGGCAATAGCAAAAATTGTGGTAGCATTAATAACATCCTATTTTTATACTTATTTTTTATAATTTTTTTTAATATAATATGTGAAAGTAATTTTTTAATAAAATTCTATTTACACAATAGCTGATTATAATTTACTATACATGTAATATTTTAAATATAATTTTTTAAATTAAATTTAATTCTTATATAAAATGATTTAGTTTATATTATGTCTTAGTAAATAATTAAGGTGGTTATTTAGTATATAAATAATTAATATTTGGCAACATTATTACATCTTTCTTAATTAAATATATCTTTCAATGTAAAAAAATAATATAAAAATGATTATTTATTATCTCTTATGCAATAAGTTATATTGCTAGATATATCAGTTATTTATAATGTATATATATATATGAATTATATTTTTATTAGATTTAAACTACTAAAGTTTAGTATGATTTATTTTTCATAATATCAAATATTATTAGAAAATATTATATTTTATTATTCTTAAAATCTAAATTGAATCATTTCATTTACTAAAAATTATTGAAAATTTTCTTTGATAGATAAAATTTATTTAGTGGTTAAAATAATATTATTTTAAAAAAAGTAATAATAGAATATAATATATTAAAAAAATAAATTACTTAAAAGATCTATAGATGTCTTTAAAATAGTATTATATATATATATATATATATATATATAGATATTAATTTTAATTTATGAATTTTTTTGATATTAAAATTTTAAAATTAAAATAATGATATGGATTTTTTATTTTTTATATTGATTTATTTAATAAAAGATGTAAAGACAAAGCAATAAAAAAAAGAATTATAAGAAAAAAGAAGATGTTGTATTAAAAACAGTATTAGATATAGTGTCAAGAATAATACAATATTTATCTTGATTCAAAACTTACATTTATAAACTTGAGATGTTCTTTCTTTAACCTACTGATTTATATTGTAGAAAGTAGGTTTTATGGAAGCTCTTAGGAAAGATTGTAAGAATCTGTGCAATATCTTAAAAGTTTAAAGAATTGTCAGTAGACACTTTTAGAATATTAGAAAAAGTCTTTGATATTTATGAAAGATTGAAAAAGCTTTTAGATTACTAGAGAAGGTATGATTATTTTTATTACTAGAATTTAAAATAAAAATTAGATATTTTATATGATAATTTTATTTTACAAATATTATAAATGTCAAGTTTTTAAAACAATGCCAACAAATAAATTATACAACCAAGAAATTATAATTTGTTAATAAGATATAAAAGAGTAATGTAGAAAAAATATATTTTAGATTTGGTTTTAATTTTTCTTATGTCTTAAATATTAATTGGTACTAATTTGGTGGTAAAAAGTCTTTAAGTTTTCAAATGACTCTAATTAGTATTAAAGAAATAAGTACAAGTAAAATTTAGTGAATTATTTATAGGTAGTTACTAAAGTGATTTTAAAAGTGATTATTTGAATAAAATCAATTTATTATTAAGTCATATAAACTTTCATCATTATTTTTATTGTAGAATTCTTTAAATTAGAATAAATTCAATTGCTGTCCCTTTTTTTTTTTTATCAAAGATAATTGTCAATTAAAAAATATAAATAATTCTATTTTTTGATTTATTATTTATATTTCCTATTGAAATATTTCAAATTAGACAAAATTAATACTAATTATATTACTTGAGATACATAAAAGTCAATTTAGATTCTTAAGTCAATAACAATTATACTCTTGCAAGTATTTATGATTAAATTCCAACTAAGTTAGTAGAGAGAATTGATATAGTAACCTCATGGATATTAAACTTTTATCAAGTAATGTATGAATTTTAAATTTTTTAGACATTATATCAATTGATAGCAACTTAATAATGCAAGTATACTTTTATTGTAGAATATTATATTGCTCAAGTTTAAAAAATAAACAATAATAATAATAGTCATAAATTTTGATTGAGTGAAGATCTAAAGAAGATATGAAAATAGTACATCCAATTGGTTGATCAACAATATAATAAATAAAAGATAGGAGTAAGATTATTAGAATCACAGCATCTATAGTTTTGCCTTTATAATAAAAAATAAAAAATAAAAAAACTTACTACTAGCGTAAAAATCTATTATATATAGTCTAATATTGATTTGTTTTTACTTATGATAAAAATATTTTGTATATGGTCTTGTGGTTTCAAGATGTCTTTCCAATATGAACTAAGCATAATCTTAATAACAATTATTAAGCAATACAAGGTAGTAATCCTTAAATCTAAATTAATATTAGCTTTAAAAATTCATTAATAATAGAATCATGTATTATTCACTTACTTTCTATTGGAAACCACCTCTTTATATTTGAATTTTATACTACTAGCCTAACTTATCTTTATATATATATATATATATATATATACAATAAAATTCAAATAAATAAAATAAAATTCCAACAAAAAATGGATTTTTTAAAATTTTATATATAATAGATAAAGCTTTAAGTTTTTCAAATATTTATCTATTATCATTATTATCACTAATCAGAATTAAATGTATAAAATTTATTGATCATAATTTCTTGTTGAATTTTATATTAGAAACTACCATTTTTATAAACTTAAAAATATAACAAGCATTTCAATGTAAAATTCTATTAAATATATTTATTTTTTTGATACTATTAAAAAAATTTACGTAAAAAAAATTAATCTTTTTGAAAGATCTAATTATATTTATATTATAGATATATTATTATTGATAATTATTTTAAAATGTGCCATAAATATGAATTTTTAAAGATAGAAATTAGACTATAATTTAAATATTTCTTACATAGCAATCTTAATTTATTAAAAAATATCTACTTATAAATAAAAAAGATGAAATATAAAAATAAAATTTATTTATATTTAATTTAAAATTATATAAAGCATAGATGTTGTTATTATATGAACTAAAGAAATAACTTGGTTGTAACAACTAAGAATAATATCAAATAATAAATCTCTAAGAACTAAGATAATAATTATATGTAAATGAATTTAAAATTTATTAAAAAAAATCATATCCATATTGTTAACTAGCTCAATTAACTAGGCATTATTTATAGATTAATAGAATTCAAATAGTAGATAGATCCAAATAAGTACAATCCAAATAGTAGATAGATCTGAACAAATACAATCCAAATAGTAGACAATTTAAGTCCAAGTAAGAACTTATAACATGTTACATATATCTAATCCACTTAAAAAACCAAATCCTTGAGAAGAATAAATTATACTAGAACATAATATTAAAGTAGCCTCTTAAGCAAAATGGCTAGCCACCATAATTAATTAGAAGTAATATAAGTGTATAACAAACTTAAGTGAAATCCAACTCTTTTTATCTTTGATAATTGCCAATCTTATTAAAATCTTAGCATTAGACTCAATATAGTTTCTCATGCCTTATTTTTTGTACTAATCAAAGTGACTTTTTCTTAGTTTGGCTCGTAATTATAATTAATGCAAAAAAAATTCAAATTAAAATTCTATTTAATTCATTTATTTGATAGAAGTCAATTATGTTGAGATTGTTTGAAGTTAGTATTAAATTCAATTCCAATTCATTTGTAATTTTTTTGGAATTGATTGTAAATCTTAGTTTAATTGTTTAAAAGATTTTTTAATAACTTTGAACTACTAAATTTTGGATCAACCGTAGCTTTCTATTCATTTGAGAAAATTGTTTTGGAATCGATTGATAGTTTGGTCAAGATACTCAAAGAATTTTTTTTGTGTTAAAACTTAAATTACCAAACTTTGGATTGGCCAAAGCCTCTAAGTATTGAAGTCCTAATTGAAGACCATTGAGTAAGATATCCAAGTTTGAATTAGATAGATATTTAAGAGCGCCAAAGTCTGAACTAATTATCCTTCAGGTAGATATTTGAGTTCCAAGCTAGGATATATATCTAGTGCCAAAGTTTGGACTAAGAACCCTTAGAGAAGATGTCTAAATTTTGGACTAGTAAGTACTGGTCTCTTTTGTCTTGTACTCTTTAACTTTCATTTTCTTAACTTTGGTGATCATTTTGAATAGAATATCTTTTCAACCTACTTAAAAACATAATTAATACCTACCATATATTATTATTCTAAATATATAATTATATTGATTTTTATAAAATAATTATATATATATTAAAAATCTTTTAGCATCTATATTATAAATTTTAAAACTTTGTATCTTTTTTAAAATATTTATCTACACTCATGTATTCAAAGTTGTATTTATTATTCTAAAATGTCTTTTTGAAACTAAACTTGAAAGGATTTTTTAAGCAACATAAAAACCTCAATCTAAAATGACATATTATTATTAAAAACATAAATAAAATATAAAGGCTAATTCTAACCAATAATAATTAAACTAATAATTATATATTACATACTATTCAAATCATCCATATGTGAATTTCAAATGAATAATTAAACATGAATATAAAAATCATAATATAAATTTAAATATACAAATATATATGTGATAAAAAAATATACACAAATTAAGCACGAAAAATTCAGTCCTTCCACATTAAATAAATATAAATCTCAAAAATTCTTATAAAATAATAAACTTTTAAAACTAATAATAATATCTATAATAAGTAATTAATAACTTAATATCTTAGTAATAAAATATTTAATTTTAAAATATACTATGAATTTATTTTATTTTTAGAAACTCAATATTATTTCTATAATCAATTATAAACACAAGTATGTACATAAAACACTATGAGACAAAATATAAAAAATGTGTATTATTTTGAACACCACTATATATGAATCTTTGTTTATTTGCTCTTGATATGAAGGTTGCATCTACATTTGGTTGTTAAGCTCTATGCTTTAAACTACACAAGCATACATAGAAATAAGGAGCCATATGCCATATCAGCCACATCTGAATTTGCACCCATAATGACATCTACTGGGAAACAAAAGGATTCAAACATAAGAAAATAATTCAGACCATTGCCTTAATTACAAGCAAATAATACATAAATTAAAATTTCTACTTTGGCATTTTTGAGATTAATTGCATCACATTTATATTTATAAACTAAAACCATGAAATAACAATTTTTTATCTTAATTAAAATTGAATGTATTCAAAGTATATTAAAATTGAATGTATTCAAGGTCTTCTCTTTGATGCTACAAAATTTACAACAAAAAACTAACAATTACAAGTTGTAAAGGTCAAGTTGAAGACTATAAAAAAATTAACAATATGCCAATTTTAGTTGACTTTTATAATAAAAAATTTAGTAGAATTATAAAAAAAAACATTATTTATATTAATACACAAAGAAAAATTATCATAATTTTTATGATTTTATTGCTTTTCTATACTTTAGAAAATATTGTTACCAGCTCACTCATAAGGCACATACACCCATCTTGAATTATTACTAGCAATAGTAATACAAATTAAGATTGTCAAAAAAATAATAATATAATCCAAACAAAGATTGTAAATTTTTTTAATTTAAATTTAATTCTAATTGTTTCTTTAATTTACTATTTAAAATACAATTAGATTTTTGCTTCAGAAGATCTAAATGCAGATAAGAGACATAATAGGCATAGATAAATTTTATTTCTTTGTTTATTTTATTTTATTTATAAATTACCACCAATATTTTTACTAAAAAAAACAATACAAAATATAATTCAAATTAATCAAAAAAATTGATATAATACAAAGTAAAAAATCACATTTCTCAACACAGAAAATATCAACATAAATCTTGAGTTATTTGTTTTTTCTTTGAAATAACATAAATAAAAAATAAGTATGAGTATTTGTTTTTTTAGGTCAAAAAATCGTACTTTAATTAAATATTAAAAATTATCTTCAAATATCATAGTACTATTAACAACTTCTTTATTTATTTAATTTTATTTAGATGATAGAGACTAAGACCTAGAAAAATCTTTTATTTCACAAGTTTTATAGAAACACCTAATAACTAACTATAAGATTGTATCAAAAATAGATTCAATATTGCCTAATCTTGATTGCTTTGAAATGAATGTAATATACAAAGTATCAATTGAATGTAAATCATCTAATTGAACAAAGACTATTATTTCATAATGTTTTTAGTTATTAATCATAGAAAAATATTATTTTTTAACATGGTAAAATTTATGTTTATTTTACAATTGGACTTTTTAATTTGTATTGCATATGTTTAATATATATTATTGATTAATTTTATTCTAGAATTACTTGCAATACTAGTCATAAACTATTAGAGTTTCATTCAAGTAGGATTTACCTAATACAATATTATAGTTTGTTTTTAATACTCTAATATAAACAAATTTGATAATGAATACATATAATATACTATGTGACTATATAGAAAACTCTTGTATTATATCAAAGAGCTATATTACCAATTTATTAGCCATATTCAAATTACATGGTATGAAAAAATATTTTGGCAATTAAAGCCTTACAATTCACACTACCTAAATCAATTTAAGTCAAATCCATAAAAAAATATGATTAATAAGACCACTATATTATCAAATTAAATGGTAATTATAAAAAATCAATCTCTATTGCAATAAAGATATCTACCATAAATAGAAGTGATATCATGAATATAAAATATAATAATCTTTCAGTTAATTGGTTTGATACAACATTACATATTTTTCAAGATAAAATGAATAATTTATAAATAATATAAATAATCAAAAATACAATTATTTTAAAAATATTTTATACAATCAGATAGAAATATGAGATAAATATACAAAGACCATGTATTTGCTGTTGGGAGAAATGATTTTTTGAAATGGTATGATTTCAATAATGTATATAATTGTTTTAAAATTTTAACTTGCTTATGAGGTATTTGTAAGAATTCAATACTTCTTTACTTTAAGTTTAGAAGAGTTTTAATTTGATAAAAATATATTTGCTCCATTTTGCATAGATTTTAATATGGTAGTATAACTTAGCATCATTGGCTTTGCATACCAAAATCCAATAGAATACATAATATTAGTTGTATCTAACTACTAATTAAAAAAAGAAAAAAGAAAAAGAAAAAAATACATATGCCAATTTAGAAACCTTACATTGAAAAAACATATGCATAAAATATTTTAGACATGTTTTTATTACAACAATGTCTTAATCAATTACATTGACTATTAGCAACAAATAACTCATAAACTCAAAAAGATGGAATAACAATGACTAATAAGTTGATAGTAAGATTGTTAGCAAAGCCATTACTACATCCTAGATACAAACCAATTGAAATTTTGATTCACATCAATCACATGCAACCAATTTTGTTAGAATTCTATTAGGATTTGAGTTAATTGATTGTCTTATTTAATTTTTTTGAGATGTAAAAGGAACACATGACTTGGCTAATTTCAACAACTAGACCAAAAAAAAGCTCTTCTCTTATTGTAGGTAAGATGGAACAATAAAACATGCACATGAGCCAATGTTCCAACTCCAAATTTGTTGACCGGAATATAATGAACATTACAGCAAAACTTATTCAGATATTGAAACTGTTAATCATTGACACACAGGCATGGCGCAGCATGCACATGCAGTGTCGGCCACATCCAAAGCGGCACCCACAAGGACATCCGCGGGGAAACGCCAGGCCAGTGTTTTTTTTGCAAACCCACACAACACACAAGGTGAGGGAGGGAGCAGACGACGCGGGGGGTATGTCGTGCCCCGCAAAACAACCCCCACCCACCGCTCAATCGAACTGTGGACTCGCATTCAGCGTAGCGCAAACAAACCCGTCGCGTCGACCAGGGGAACACGAGACGGGAGTGGAACGTCGGGGTTCCCGAGCGGGGCCCCGAAAGAGGAAGGTGCCGCAGTCAGGCAGGGTGCGGGGGCTTTGGGGGGCACCACGTGGCTGGCAGCTGAAGAGCGCCCTCCACAGCAGGAGCAGGAGTAGGACCAAGGCTCCTCCCACCGGCGCTCCCCTTCGCCAGTTCGCCTTGTACCCCGCCTCGGCTAAAACCCTAACCCCCCTCCCTGCTACCCTGCCCCTGCAATCGTTGTCTCGTCATCGGCCCCAATTGGACGAGCCCGAAGGCCGCAGGCAGGCGGGTTGTCGATGCCATCGCAGATTTGCCCCTGTCGCGTCCCCCCAGCCTGCGTTGCGTTGGCTTCTGCGTTTCGTGGATAGGCGCTGCCAGAGTTTGTTCGCGAGAGTTTGAGGCGGAATGGCGTCTCGTGTGCCATGGCGTCGCACTTTGTCGTTGCTCCAGCAGCGATCGGCGCAAGCTATTGCTGCTCCCTGTCCTCCCGCGCATGGATCGTCTCTGTTGCACCGGTTGACGGGGAGGGCTCTGTACAGCTCCAAGGGAGCGGGCAGCGATGTCATCGGTATTGATTTGGGTACCACGAATTCGTGCGTGGCCGTGATGGAGGGCAAGGCGAGTCTTTTTTTTTTCTTCTTCTTTCTGTTAGGGTTGGGTTGGTCTGTGATAGGTTGGAGAATTGGTTTCAGAGTGATTCTTTTCGGATATTTTGGAAACAGTGCATTAGCATGCGTGAGAATTCGCGTTGACGTGTTGTTGATCCGGTCGTGTGATTTTGAGACCTGTGCTGGATAGGCGTATGTTGGATTCCGAGTCTGATGGCACTCTTGTTGGTTTTCGGTACTTGTGCTGGTCTGTGAATTGGAACTAGCAGGTGCCACGCGTGATTGAGAATTCCGAGGGTGCTCGCACGACACCATCCGTGGTCGCGTTTACTCCGAAGGGCGAGAGGCTGGTTGGCACTCCTGCTAAGCGACAAGCCGTGACGAATCCAGCGAACACGCTGTTTGGCACCAAGCGTTTGATCGGGCGACCTTTCGACGATCCCCAGACTCAGAAGGAGGCGAAAATGGTGCCGTACAAGATTGTCCGAGCTCCGAACGGAGATGCGTGGGTGGAGGCTGGGGGACAGAAGTATTCTCCGAGTCAAGTGGGAGCTTTCGTTCTGGGCAAGATGCGGGAGACTGCAGAGTCGTACTTGGGTAGGCCGGTGTCCAAGGCAGTGATCACGGTGCCGGCATACTTCAACGACGCACAGAGGCAGGCGACGAAAGACGCAGGACGGATCGCAGGGCTGGACGTGCTGAGGATCATCAACGAGCCGACTGCTGCGTCGTTGTCGTACGGTATGGATCGCAAGGAAGGGTTGGTCGCGGTGTTCGACTTGGGAGGTGGAACATTCGACATTTCTATTCTGGAGATTTCTGGTGGCGTGTTCGAGGTAGGGTGGTGACTTCTGCATTTGGGAATTCCCGGGTGTCGTGGTTTTTGTCGATGTTGCGGGAATTGCTGGGAATTTGGAATGGTGCGTTTTGCGCGGTGGGCGCAAGTTCGGTAGGTGGAGAGTCTGCGTGCTTACGGAAGAGCGGTGCATTTTAGGTTGATCTGGTGCGAGGACTGCGTTTTGTGGCAGCATCGTCGTCGTTAGGGGTTTGTATCGCTGTTGTGTGATCGTTCTGATGGATGGCGAGGTGGACCTGGAATGGCAGGTGAAGGCCACGAACGGAGACACCTTCCTGGGTGGAGAGGACTTCGACAATGCTCTCCTTCAACACCTGGTGGATGACTTCAAGAAGGAGCAAGGCATCGATCTTTCTTCGGACCGGATGGCGCTTCAGCGGCTTCGCGAGGCAGCTGAGAAAGCGAAGGTGGAGCTGTCATCTACGCCGCAGACCGATGTGAACCTGCCTTTCATCACAGCCGATGCGTCCGGGGCGAAGCATTTGAACGTGACGCTGACGCGGTCGAAGTACGAGCAGTTGGTGAATCACCTGATCGAGCGCACGAAGCAGCCTTGCAGGGACTGCCTGAAGGATGCAGGTCTGACCGCCAAGGACGTCGACGAAGTGCTGCTGGTGGGTGGAATGACGAGGATGCCGAAGGTCCAGGAGATCGTGAACAACATCTTCAGCAAGGAGCCAAGCAAGGGGGTGAACCCCGATGAGTGCGTGGCGATGGGAGCCGCCATTCAAGGTGGGGTGTTGCGTGGGGACGTGAAGGACATTCTTCTTTTGGACGTGACACCGCTGTCATTGGGTATCGAGACGCTGGGAGGCGTGTTCACTCGTCTGATCACCCGAAACACGACAATACCAACAAAGAAGAGCCAAGTGTTCTCGACGGCGGCGGACGGCCAGACGCAGGTGGGCGTGAAGGTCTTGCAAGGCGAGCGCGAGATGGCAGCCGACAACAAGGTGCTGGGACAGTTCGACCTGGTGGGCATTCCTCCGGCTCCTCGGGGCATGCCCCAGATCGAGGTGACGTTCGACATCGACGCGAACGGGATTGTGAACGTGTCCGCCCGCGACAAAGCGACAGGGAAGGAGCAGGCGATCACGATCCAGTCTTCGGGCGGCCTGTCGGAGGCGGACATCCAGAAGATGGTGAAGGATGCGGAGCTGTTCGCACAGAAGGATCAGGAGAGGAAGGCGCTGATCGATGCGAAGAACGACGCGGACACGACGATGTATTCGGTGGAGAAGAGTTTGAACGAGCACAAGGAGAAGCTTCCGCAAGACGTGGTGGATGGAGTCCAATCAGCGTTGGCCGACTTGAAGCAGTCGGCGGAGTCGGAGAACGTGGAGGAGATCAAAGCAAAGATCAGCGCGGCTCAGACAGCGTCGATGAAGATCGGGGAGGCTTTGATGAAGAACCAGTCGGGAGGCAGTTCCGGATCTGGAGCGGCCGGAGGGCAAGCGGCGGAAGCCGAGTACGAGGACGTGAAGGAAGGAAAGAAGTAGGGTAGGTGAGAGACTAGTGTCGTAGGAATACCCTGATGCGCGTGCCAGGTAGCGAGGACTGGTGTGAGCCGCAAGAGTTTTCTCCCACCCCGTGATTAACATGTGGAGAGCTTTTTGAGCGAAGAGGTGTCGTATGCTGCAGTTCGAAGAGGTATTCTGGGTGGGAGCGGTGCAATTTTGGCGCGGTGAACGGGCGCACACCAGGGAAGCGCGTGGGGCAGAGAAGCTGGTGGATAGACCAGGATCGAGCGCTTTCGGGTGGTGGGCTTTCTAATAGGACTTTTTTGACAACCACATGGACGTTATTGGAGACCAATGTTATTTGAAATTGTTTTTTGGCTTTTGCATTGTTAAATTGTGGTTGGGATGTATATGCAGCTTTTCCAGCGGCTTTGTGTACATACTTTTGGAGTTTGAACAAATTTATTTTACTAGTCACTAAGCATCGAATGGTTACAATTTGTTTTTTCATTGGAGTATTGAATTATGTTGCTCGTTTGTAAGCTGAACATTAAACTCTATTTTCTATCATTTGATTCACTCTGCCAACTTGTAATTCTATACTTTCAATTTGAACATTTTATGACCAAAGTCTCAAGTTATTAATTCACTCAAAAACTTTAAATTTTAAAATCTAATTGAGAAAAATGGTATATTTGTTTTCTCTTTTTTTCTTTCTTTTTGCAGATAATTATATTTGAACAAAAAGATTTATATTATGATCTAATGATAAGTTGAGGAATTGGCATGATTTGATGAAGCAAACAATACTCCAAAACATATTACTTAGCTGTTAGACTAGAAGATTTAGACACAATTCATTTTTTTAAAAAGTATTATCTATGCTCATAATTTATGTCTTTAGGCTGGGTTATCAATCTCTTCTAATTTCACATTTAGATCATTCATTTGTGGATCTAATTTTTGTGGATTAGTATGACAAATTGATGTTAAGTCTATATATTAAGCTCCTATTTGAAGCTCATTATCTACACCAACACAATATATTGGATATCTAGACAAATCAATAAAGGGTCTAACTATGAATTGGCCAACAACAAGTAGACTTTGCTAGATTATTCTTACCTAGATAGTAAGTAATAACTAGTTCATAAAATTTCTTAAGTAGCATATAATGGTTAATTTGTACTTGACATGATTGCTAATGGCAAATGCCAATTGAACTTGTTTGAGTATAATAACACTATGTCGCATATAATTAACACACCTTTACGTGTTGCAATAGTTGTAGGAAACAAGCATAATAGAAGGCTTCTTTGGAGCAAATAACTAAATACAATTACTAATATATATATATATATATATATATAAGTATATATTTATAATTTTATATTTTTTTTTTTTTGTTTGTGATAAAAATAGCAAGTTAGATGTGGAATAAAAATATTCATTTTGACACCCTCTATGTCTCTTTTTGTCTCTTCCTTCTAACTTCTATAATTTTATTTTTATATAAGATATTTTTGTGATAGATATAGATAAAGCTTATGACCTCTTAAGAGTATTTAATCAAGCAATCCAAATGGAGAAGAGTAGAACATTGGAAATGGATTATAAAATGGAATTGTTTAGTTGCCTTTGATTTAATGATATTTTAATTAAATTATTATTATTATTAACAATAAAAATTAATAGATAATTGATTTTTTTTTAATTAATATAAAAAATATTATATTAGATAGATGCAACTTTAATATACTAACATGGCTTATTAATAAATAAATAAATTAATCAATTGGATTTTATTATTATTTATTTTAAAAAATACATGCACTAATCAAAATATTTATGCCAATATATAGAAATTTGTTAAGTGGAACGATATACAATTGTCAAGGATGAATGTTGCCTCACCTCTAATCATATGTCTTTTGATTTAATGCCAATTGGTTTAAATAATATACCTATTTTGGAGCAAAAATATATTTATATGCAACAATCATTATATAAAGTTAGGATGGATAATAAGAATACATATGAAATGCTATTTGATAAGATTTATTATAAAAATAATAAGCATATCAATCTAGAATATTCAATAAGATCTAAGTTTCTATTCTTTACTTTCTATCTTATATTTTAAATTTAAATATCATATTATATAAGATTAGAAAATTAAATGAAAATTCTAAAAATTTAAACTATGTAGTCATATATACAATATAAGACCAAAATTTGATATTTTATTGATTCAAGAACATAAGCTATGTGGTACAAGAGTCCAAGATTTTAACAAAGTATTTTAGCCAAATGTAAGATTTCATATTTTAGAAGCTATTTTTAAGTATATTTTAGATAATATTTATCACAATTCCAATTCACAAATGGTATAAGGGATGTATGTGTGTACATTCTTATTGCTCCTCATTTCAAGCAATTAATAGACAATTTAGGATCTCTTATGAATAATATAGTTCTTTGGATTTCTTTTAAAGATGTTTTATATAAGAATCTTGGTATTATTAACATATATGCATGTAACTAATATCAAGAAAAGGACACAATTATGATTAGATTTTGTGGATATGCTCCCTAAGGGCAACTCTTGAATTTAGATATAATTGCAATATAACTAAATTACAAGATAAATTATCATTTTGTAGAAGAATATTAACAAGAAGAGAATTTATCACATAGAGATTATTCTAATCTCAATTACAAATTGAGGACTATTTTGAAACAAGCAAGTATTGAAATTTTTATAGAATATTAGATAAGATGGAGTATGGATGCTTACAAAATTGGATAGATCCTATATAAATACATATAATCTTTTAAGACAAAAGAATTTAGAATATTAGATTAGAAAAGATGTAGTCTTATTTGATCTTTTGTAGTATTAATTATTTAAATCTATAAATTTTAAATAAAAAAGTTTATTTTAAAATAAATTTGTTTTATTTTTAAAATCTAAGAGTAGAATTAAAGATTCATTACATATAGACAAAGATTAGATATATTGGTCATTTTTTAAATTAAAATAAGAATTTTTTAAAAAAATTATAAATCTTTTTGTAAAAAATAACCATCTTTGAAATCAATAGAAGAAATAGTACTAAAAGAAAATCTTAGAGACTTATTATGAATTATAATCAAATCTTTAAGACCTACAATGTGAAATTTTTTTTAAAAATTAAATAAAAAATCAAACTAAATTAATTTTTTGATTAAAAATAAGAAGAGTATTAGATTAGAATTAAGTTAAATTAAAAAAACAAACTGGTAATAGGTCTTCTAAAAAATTCTTTGTACATTTTAAACAAAAATATTCTAATTTTTTTATTTTTATATTTTATATAATAATTAAAGATTAAAAATAATAAATTAAGATAAAATAAATTTTAAAATAATATAATTTTTATATTAATTTATATAAAAGACAATAAAATTTCTTAACAAAAGATCAACAAGGCCATCTAATTATAATACTAATAGAAATCAAGGTCATAGAAAAAATGAATATTGACTTTGAGTAGATCATACTTTGCTTACTTTATTAGGTGGACAATGTCTTACATTAGGTAGAATCCACCTAAATTTGACCTTATCTTTGTAGGTTAGAGTACGGTCCTATCTTGCCTATTCCATTACATCATCAATGTTCTATCCAGCCCATTAAATGAATATTAGCCGAGACCATATTCTATCCATTTTATTGAGTGGATAAGATTTTGCACAACCTATTAGGTGGACATTTTGCAAAATCCTATTCTTTCCACCTCATTTTGTAAGTAAGATTCTATTCAATCTATTATCTCAATTTTGGATATAATTTTGCTTAACCTTGTTTAATCCATTCAATAAGCATTTAGTATAGTACTATCTTTTCTATCTTATTAACTGGATAAGATCTTGTATTTGATGGAATATATCTAAATTTTGCATAGGCTTGGTAGGAATAGATGAGATTTTGTCTTATTTACCTAATAGATGGATATAGTCCTATCCAATCTATTAAATCAATATTTAATAAGGCCCTACCTTGCTTATCTTATTGGATGAGCAATAGATAAGGCCCTATCTTACTCATTGTATTAGATCTACGAAGTCTTGTCTTATCCCTAATAGTTTAGGGTTTAGGATTTAGGTGGATATTAGGTGGATATTAGGTAAGGGCCTACTTTATATACTTCATTAGATGGATATGATCTTATTCAATCTATTAGATATGGATATTGGATAGAATCCTACTTTTAATACCTTATTAGTCAAGTATGGTCCTATATTAGACAAGATCAACCAAATTTGGATATTTTTTAATTGGTTTAATTGAGATCCTAACTTGCCTACATAATTAGATAGATGGTGTCTTGTCCAATCTATTGAATTGGCATTAGACAAGTCACTACCTTGTCCACTTCATTTGGTGGATATTAGATAAGATCCTATCACACCTATGTGATTAGATAGATAAGATTTTTTTTAATCCATTGAATCGACATTAAACATGGCTCTGATCTATCTACCTGTTTAGTATTCTTTCTAACTTGTTAATTTTGCATTAAAAAAGAATATATTTTATCCTTCTTATGAGGTGGACATTGACTACAACCTTATTGTATTAATTTTAATAGGATGTTAAAATCCTATATTGGATTGGATTTTTCAAATTTGGCCATGCTTTGTTAGGTTTTGGAAAGTGTCTATCTATCCACCTATTAGATTTGTATTAGATAAGAGCCTATCTTGTTCATATCATTAGATGGAAAAGATTTTATTAGATTTATAGAATTATTATTGAAAAAGGATAGAAGGAGGAGTAGAAGGAATTAAAAAAAAAGGTTATTCTATCCATGTGATTAGGTGATTAAAGTTCCTTCTAATTTATTAGATATACATTAAGTAGAATCCTATCATATCTATCTTATAGAATGGATAGTTGATAGGATCCTATCCTATCAAATTTAGTCTAATTATTATAAAATAAATATTTTATTATATAAAAAGTCAAATAATAGATACTTAATTAAAAAATAAGTGATATTATTATTTTTTAAAACTAAAATATCACTAAGATTTTATATGTGATGCAAATTAATTTAAAAAATATATATTTATTGATAGTTTGAAGATGTAAGGATAAGATTGAAGTAGAATAGTTTATAGAGTAATTATATTTTAAAAAATTAGAATAAAATAATTTAGTAGTTACAATATAAATAGAAGTCTTTTTAAACTATCAATTAGAAAATTTTAAAGTATCAAGAAGAAGATTTTAAGGCACCAATTAAAAGATTTTATAATATTATTTAGATGCTAATAAGATATCAATATATATATATATATATAATATAAATATATATATGATATTAATATATATATATATATAAACACATACACATACATATACAATTATAGATAGGCAACAAAAATTTAAAAAGCAACAATTGTAATAGATAGAACTACTTGTGTGATTAGAAAGAAGAGCCATGTCTGTAATTTTTTCTTGTTTTTGTTTTTGATGTAATTTTTTGTGTATAAAGAATATACATGTATTAATTTTGAAAATTATATATATATATATATTTTATATATATATGTTGAGTGAATTATTTTTCTATGTAATTATAATTACAATGCATTGATTGCTTCAAAATTGATAAATTAATAAAAGCAAATTTTTTAAAAAAAATTATAATATATACTAATATTTATTTATATCATAGCCATTTTATTTTTAATTCAACCTTTATTGTGCAACTTAAATTAAATTTATCAACAAAGTCAAATATTGGATTAGAATGAGTGATCAAAGGTATCAAAGGTACGAGAATAGAGAACAAGAGACTTGAATTAGAAAAAAAATTTCAAAAAGAAATCAATAAGAAATTGAATTAACCAAATGAGTACACAAACAACACCAAGAAAGGTGAGCTAGAATTCTAAGAGATGTATTGTTGAAACTAAAGAATTCTTCAGCCTCAACTTCCATATATATTCATGTCTAGGATGCTTTTTAAGTAGCTTCCATCAAACTAAGAAGCTTTTCAAACAACTTCTATCAACTGGAAAGCTTTTCAAGCTTCTTCTACTAACTTGGAAGCTTCTTAAGCTCCTTCCACTAACTACGCAGCTTCTTAAGCTCCTTCTACCAACTTGGAAGCTTTTCAAGATCCTTCCACTAACTACAAAGCTTTTTTAGCTACTTTCACCAACTAGGAAGCTTCTCAACTAATTTTTACTAACTCAAGAATTTATAAAATGTGTTAGAAGGTTTTATAAATCTTCAAAGTGTATGTTCCTAACAACACCCCTTTTTCTAGCGACAAATTCCAAAAAGAGCTCATACCTTCAAAAAAATTTTATATATATATAAAAATAAGAATATGTTGCACTAATGAAGCTATGTATTCTATTTTTTATTCTTTAGCAATAAATTCTATTAATCTTCAAAGAAATTGCCTATAGCCTTGAGCTAGTACCTCTATTGTTGAAACATCCCATCCAAGGATTTGATCTTAATTGCAGCCTTCAAAACATCTTCCAAATAAGATCTTAGGCTTAGAAGAATTCATCTTTCTAAGTTCAAACAATATCACTAAAGCTCAAACATTGGTATTGAGACTTGCACAATTAGGTGTTGCTTCTAATAGCTCTAATTGTGATTATACTTGATGCTGAAATGTATTGTCTTCACTTTGCTCAATTAAAGGCTGTGAAAATCCACTAGTTTGTTTGAAGTTTGCATAACAAGTGAATCTTTTGAATCTTATTTTGCTAAATTTCTCAACATTTGAAGGTTGGACATACTAACTAACTTACTTCTACCACTCTATTCTATCTTAGAATAGTTGACTACATATTGATAAAGGTTTTAGTTTAACTTTTCCCTCTTATAACTATTCCTTTAATCCAATCTTTACCAAAAATTTATCATTGAATATATTTGGATTTGTAGAAATAGAGTCAATAAAATTCTTATATATTTAAAGGCATATTAATAATATTTTTGGCCGATTCTTACATATGTTCATTGATATCATAGCCATGCAGATGAACAAGATATTCCAATTTTTTCCACTTTTGCCATGAATCTAATACCTTTTCAACCTTGTATTCTTCTTGAGTTTTGATTTTGATACTAGGTGGTGATTGTTGTACTCTTCTTGGAATATGCAACTCCCTATAAGGCTATAAAAGAGAGACATAGAAAATTGGATGTACTTACATAAAAGATGGTAGTTCTAAGTAATATGCTACTAGATTAATTTACTTCTGGTTAAAAAATAGTCCTAATCTTTGATAATCCAACTTATTGCATGGTCGCTTGGTTTTGATGTTCTATTGAAGAAGCCATATTTTATCTCTAATATAAAAAGTAAGTAGTTGATTCTTGAATTTATCTGCAGATGTTTTGTAAGCATCTTGAATTGCTTATAATTGAAGCTTCAAGCTTGTTTGATATTGCGATACATACTTTGCAAATCCTTCAACTGCTAGATTGTTATTCTTTAGCATACTCTATAGATCAAGCTTTGGATGATATCCGTATTTGGAATAAAATAGTGTTTGCTGAGTTGAGGTATAAATAGTATTATTATATATAAACTCCGCTAATAGTAGATACAAAATCCAATCATCTTGTTGAAAGTTGATATTGCATTATAAATACGGCTCCAAAATTTAATTAATTCATTCTATTTGGCTGTTAGTTTGAAGATGGAAAGCCAAAGAAAGTTTAATGCCTACTTTCAATATTTCAAAAAAAACATCTTTAAAACTTAGATATGAATTAGGGTCCTCAATTGGATATAATATCATCTGATAGGCCAAAATATCAATATATGTTGTTAAGAAAGAACCTTGCAGTTTCTTTATTAGATGTAGTTTTTTTATAAAGAATGAAATGAGGCATCTTAGTAAGTCAATCAATCAATACAAGGATGCTATCCAATGAATTGGATGGCGATAGATTCATAATAAAATCCATCAAGATAGAAGACCATGACCGTCTTGGAAGAAGGAAGGACTATAAGAATTTATAAGAGCAATGTCAAGAATTCTTAAACCTTAAATAGATGTCACAAGAGAGTACAAAGTCCTTCACAACCTTCCATATTTAAAGCCACCAAAAATCTCGAAAAATAAGTTCCAAGGTCTTGTTAAATCTATAGTGATTCATAGTTGGGAAGTCATGGCAAGATTGAAGAATGTATTGTCATGTTGGTCCTTCTGGGATATACAAATGTTCTTCAAAGTATAGAAGATCTTCCTCAAGCTTAAACTTATCAACATTTTTATTGAGGCATCACTTGATATCAAAGGCCAAAGCATCACTAGTGGTTGTAACATGCACCTCATCAAGGAAATTAGAATTAATAGATGCTGATGTAATAGTAGCGTAAAAAAAAAATTACTCTCGCTTCAACAAAATCATATGTTATTAATGAAATATTATCTTTTCTATATTTGATATAAGATATAATTTTTTTAATAAAATATCAAACAATCTTTATTGCTTCTCAAGTCAATAAATGATGATAAAATTAAATTGAGATAATAAAATATTTTATTGAATTTGATAGGAATTAAGAATCCAGATTGATATAAAATATTTCAAATTCTTGTGATTTGTATATACAATCATAAGATGCATTCCTCCTTCAAGAAAATGATGCCATTTTAGAAACAAATCTACAATAGCAAGAAGCTTATTATTATGGATTTCATAATTAATTTTGATAGGAAATTTTTTTTGAGAATAAAATGCAACGGGATGGAGTTTATTATCTATATCCATTTATGAAAGTATGACCTTAAGTGCAAAATCCAAAGCATTAATTTCTATATAGAATGCTTTTGTAAAATCTGAATGCACAAAAATTGGAATTGTGATAAATATTATCTTGAGCTCTTAGAATAACTTCTCCCCTTAAAGCCCCCATTTTAACTTATCTTTGTATATCAATCAAATAAGAGGGATAGCAACTTAAGAGTAATTTTTTTATGAAGAACCAATAGAAGTTAGCAAATCTAAGAAAACATTGTACATCTCTTATAGTCTTCACAATAGTCTATTATATAATTGCCTCTACCTTCTTGGGATCCATCATCAAACCTTTGATAGATACGATGTATCTCAAAAATTCCATCTTTGATTGATGAAATGCACATTTTTCTAGCTTGGCATACAAACCTGCATCTTACAACTTTTATAATACCAATTTGACATGCCCCTCCTGTTCCTTTAACTTTTTTGAGTAGATCAAGATGTCATCAACTAGATCTCCATAAACTTATATAGGTGCTCTCGAAAGATATTATTCATTAAATGCTAAAAGATAATGGATGCATTTGTTAATCCAAAGGGCATGACATTAAATTCAAAATGTCCATATTTTGTCCAAAATACGGTCTTCCATTCATCTTTCTCCTTGATCCGTACCAAGTTGTATGCTCTACAAAGATTTATCTTAATATAGATCTTGATTTAGCTGAGTTGTTCTAAAAGTCTTCAAATTAACAATAGTGGATAACGATTCTTCACCATTATTTTATTCAATCTCCGATAATCAATGCACATATATAAAGAATCATCTTTATTCTTTGCAAAGAATATAGGTACACTTGCTAGAGACTTTGAATACCTGATAAAGTTCTTTGCAAGGTTTTTATCAATATAATCTTTCAATACCAAAAGTTTATTTTGAAAAAGATTATAAATTGGGCCAAAAGATGGTTGTGTTCCTTTTTAAAGATCTATAATACAATTGTATGGTCGATGCTCCAATAATATATGAACATTTTTTTTTTAGAAAACATCTTAAAATTTATTATATTATTTTGAAATACTTGCCGATGAAGTCATATCTTCTTTAATTGAAGTAGCATAAATAACAAATGATGTACCTTCTTTGGCCAATCTTATAAAAGTTCTTACTCCAATAAATAAAGGCTTACCAACTCATGACTTTTTATAAAGTTTTCTTGTAGGAATTTCTATTGGAAATGTTATTCTTTGCAACCTCCAATCTATAAATGGATTATGCTTTTTCAACCAAGAAAATTTGAAAATAATAAGACTTAAAGAAGTCCTAATAACAAAGAATATAATTTAGCTACATTGATCTTGAAACGACACTTCTACAAGTATGGTTTTATGAATGATACTATCAGAGGACAAAGGTTGTCCATCTATTGTCTCTACATGAATAGATTTGGATTTCTATATTAGAGGAATTTTATGAAGCTTAACAAATGTCTCATCTATAAAACAAGCAAACGCCTCCAAATCCAACAAGGTGATTGTTTAAAGCTTCTGAAGGCCAAAACACAAAAAAATTATAAAACAACAAGTAGGTTGAGTAGAAAGAGAAGAACTTGAATAATTTTACAATATTGAATTATCTAGTTGCACGGTCCCTACTATGAGTGAACATCTTTGTTTATCTAAACAATTATACTCCTAATTTTGGTGATGTATCAATTTTGTTTCTTTGGACAATTGCAAATCTTGTAGCCTTTCTCGCCACAATACAAGCATAGACCTTCTTCCATTTGACGCTTCTTTTCTTATGGACTAAGAGGTTTAAAATGTACTACATCAAGTTGCATATCTTCTATTTTTGAATGTGAATTCAAAATGCTTACCAATGTAGCAAGAATGTATTAGATTGCGTATTGTCTTATTGAAGTCCATAAACATTGATCTTGGCAACGTTAAAATAATTGATTATTACATTTTACGGCTTATTAATGGCTTCAATTGAACAATTGTGGATCTAAAAGTGATAATAAAAAATCCTTCACATCATCTCTTAGTCTTTGATAAAATTGACTCATTAAAACATTATCATCCCAATTGATGTCATGTTTTAGTTGCCTAAAATTGGATGCATAGATTGATGTAGAACGTGTCTCTTGATGTAATACTTGGATCTTAGCTATTATTTAACAAGCCTTGTCATGTTTTCCAAATACTCCCGTAAATGCTTCCATGAAAATTTCAAACCTGCTTAAAATTAGTAATCTCTTTTCAAACAAGAGAATAAACCATAATAATGCTTGCCCTGTAAGTAAGGTTCTAACTAATCTAATCCTTGATTCTTCTATCAGATAAGTATCAAGTTGTAGAACCATTATCAATTGAATTTGGTTAACAAATCCTCGGAACTTTAAATGTGTACTATCATATTTCTTTGAAATATTAACTCGAGGCTTCTTACATTCTTGAATAAGTAGATTTTCTTGGCATAGTATAGGTAGTATTGTATCTTCAAATATAAAAATTGGAGGTGGATATAATTTAGATTGTGGTATTTCAGATATTGTGTTATTATAAAGTTTTACAACAATCCCTTCAATCTCTGCAGTTGTAATAGATAACATAGTAAAAATATTTATAATAGTGTCTAATTTAGATTCAAAAGATTTGATCATATTAATGTCTTGACTTCCAACCATTCTAAGAGAAAGAAAAAATGAATTTATAAAAAAATAATATCAATTTAGAGGAGGATAATCTATAAGCTCTAAAACACTTTAAATCTTTAAAAAGAGGGATAATCCACTTTTTCACAAGAGGGATAAAGTTCCAATATTATGATGAAGAAAATATTAGTTTAGAGGAAGATAATCTGCAACCTCTAAAGCATTGATATACCTTCAAGAAGAGGGATAATCCACTCTTTAATAAGAGAGATCCAATTTTAATATTTAAGATGAATGCAGTCTTGACAAACTATTAAAGATACAAGAATACATAGCAAGAGATTTAAACTAGAAAAAAGGTTTCAAGAAGAAATCAACAAGAACTTGAATTAACCAGATGAGTACATGAACAGCACCAAGAAAGATGAGCTAGAATTCCAAGAGATATGTTCTCGAGATTAAAAAACTCTTTAGCCTTGACTCCCATATATATCTCTATCTAAGACGCTTTTTGAACGGCTTCCATCAAACTAAGAAACTTCTCAAGTAGCTTCTATCAACTAGAAAGCTTCTCAAGCTCCTTCTACCAACTTGGAAGCTTTTCAATTGACTTTCACTAACTCAGGAACCTCTAGAATGTTCTAGAAGGTTTTGTGAACCTCTAAAGTACATATTTATAATAAAAGGTGGATGTTCAAGATCTTAACATTATTAAGAATAGGTGGCCAAAATTATAATGAGTCTAAACTTATAGCATAATGTATATTCTAATATGCAAGAAGAGATGAATCATTAAAGAAATAAAATCATTTGATGTGAGTGGCAATAGATGGAATGGCATTGCATAATTCAAAATTAAGTTTAGTAGATTTTGTAGTCATTGGTGGTAAAGTTTGGTTACTTTTCCAATTTATAGCATTTTACATATGAGATGTGGAGGTTGATGTGGTATGTATGTGATTTAAGATGCTATAGGAAGACAAGCTAGAATTGGTTGTTTCAATGCATGAATTTATCCACATGTGGTGCAATCTACTCTACTCTTTGTACAACTTATTTTACAAGACAAATTTGGAGACATATAGTTGGAATAGATGATGACATAAAATAGTAAAGGTTTTATTATAAGAATATTCAATTTTTGGCAAAGATTTTGTCACGAAGTATAAAAGTTGTTTGAAGTTAATTATAGCAACATTAATATATGACTAGAAACAAATGCAAATGGTTTTTGTTGAAAATCAAGCATAGAAATCAAGGTGAAGTGTATTATAGAAATTACTAAGGATGAAAAAAAATATGGTGGTGTAAGCTACAGGATGTCAGCAATGCTTGGAACAACTTGTGGTGAAGTTTTACTTTGGACCAAATGACATATTTTATTGATGTGTCAATCAAACAATGATTGTTAAAGGTGGTTGTATGATATCAATTTGAAAAAGAATTGAGAGTATAATTTTGTAATTGGGATTACATGTATTGAAGGGATGAGTCAAGGACTTAAAAGCAATTGAAAGGTTTGCTGAACAAAGTTGGAAAGATATAATTTGATACCTTGTGGTATTGGTGGCATTGACACACAGCTCATGGATGGCATGTTTGTTTGTGAGCACAACCATATTGTTGAATCAGACGGTGTAATTGGTATTATTGATGTATGTTATGATGGGATTTCTTGTGAGTCACTATGCATCATATTTGCCTCCAGTCCAAGGCATTCAAGCTCTTAGGAAGCTTCCAATTAAAACCAAGGTGTTTCTGCTTCCAAACTATCCTCCAAATTTAAGTCATTTAATACAAATTAAACTTATTAACAAGAAATTTGCATCTAAAGAATACGAAGTTCATAAAACATTTTTATAGTTAAAAATGTGGAGTGGAATGATACACAAATTAGAAGACTAACTTAAAACAACCTAAGAGTATACAATAAAATAATGTGAAAAATCAATCAAATAAAAAATAAATAAAAAAATAAAAAATAAATCACAACAAAATAGCTATGACATTTTATTTATTTTCTCAAAACAACTCATCGATGTCAAAAAAAATACAACTGGGGTGAAAAAAGAACTGAGAACTTAAAAGAAATCAACAACTCCTTAAAAAAGAGACTGTGCATGAAGTCGGGGACAATTGAATATGCCGACTAACTTTAACACTATCTTCTCAATAATTTCTCCCGCTATGCATATAGGCCGGGTGTAGGGACCTAATACGCAATTAAACCATTAACAAATTCAATATCCCTGGTATACCATATTCGGCGACAAAAAACAAAATCCACAAAAAACAAAAGCCACCACGACATCCCAAACAACGAAAGCATGCAATCAAAACCAACCACAGCTGTAAAGAAAATGACCCTCAGGATAAAGAAAATGCGCCATTCATCTCCACATTCCACAAGGGAAACATCACCTCTGCTCAGAACCAGCATTTGACAGAAGAAAGGAAATAACCTATGATTCCATGTCGATTAACTCATCCATGTACCTCTACTCTCGTTTGCACACGACCGGCGCACGGACCTACATCCTCCCCACAACAGGGACTCTGCTAATACTCTGCTCGGCTGTCTACGACGCCATGCACTTCTCTCAAACGGCCCAAACCATAATCCACGCAGGCACTGGTGCTGAAAGCCCACCACCCGAAAGCGCTCGATCCTGGTCTATCCACCAGCTTCTCTGCCCCACGCGCTTCCCTGGTGTGCGCCCGTTCACCGCGCCAAAATTGCACCGCTCCCACCCAGAATACCTCTTCGAACTGCAGCATACGACACCTCTTCGCTCAAAAAGCTCTCCACATGTTAATCACGGGGTGGGAGAAAACTCTTGCGGCTCACACCAGTCCTCGCTACCTGGCACGCGCATCAGGGTATTCCTACGACACTAGTCTCTCACCTACCCTACTTCTTTCCTTCCTTCACGTCCTCGTACTCGGCTTCCGCCGCTTGCCCTCCGGCCGCTCCAGATCCGGAACTGCCTCCCGACTGGTTCTTCATCAAAGCCTCCCCGATCTTCATCGACGCTGTCTGAGCCGCGCTGATCTTTGCTTTGATCTCCTCCACGTTCTCCGACTCCGCCGACTGCTTCAAGTCGGCCAACGCTGATTGGACTCCATCCACCACGTCTTGCGGAAGCTTCTCCTTGTGCTCGTTCAAACTCTTCTCCACCGAATACATCGTCGTGTCCGCGTCGTTCTTCGCATCGATCAGCGCCTTCCTCTCCTGATCCTTCTGTGCGAACAGCTCCGCATCCTTCACCATCTTCTGGATGTCCGCCTCCGACAGGCCGCCCGAAGACTGGATCGTGATCGCCTGCTCCTTCCCTGTCGCTTTGTCGCGGGCGGACACGTTCACAATCCCGTTCGCGTCGATGTCGAACGTCACCTCGATCTGGGGCATGCCCCGAGGAGCCGGAGGAATGCCCACCAGGTCGAACTGTCCCAGCACCTTGTTGTCGGCTGCCATCTCGCGCTCGCCTTGCAAGACCTTCACGCCCACCTGCGTCTGGCCGTCCGCCGCCGTCGAGAACACTTGGCTCTTCTTTGTTGGTATTGTCGTGTTTCGGGTGATCAGACGAGTGAACACGCCTCCCAGCGTCTCGATACCCAATGACAGCGGTGTCACGTCCAAAAGAAGAATGTCCTTCACGTCCCCACGCAACACCCCACCTTGAATGGCGGCTCCCATCGCCACGCACTCATCGGGGTTCACCCCCTTGCTTGGCTCCTTGCTGAAGATGTTGTTCACGATCTCCTGGACCTTCGGCATCCTCGTCATTCCACCCACCAGCAGCACTTCGTCGACGTCCTTGGCGGTCAGACCTGCATCCTTCAGGCAGTCCCTGCAAGGCTGCTTCGTGCGCTCGATCAGGTGATTCACCAACTGCTCGTACTTCGACCGCGTCAGCGTCACGTTCAAATGCTTCGCCCCGGACGCATCGGCTGTGATGAAAGGCAGGTTCACATCGGTCTGCGGCGTAGATGACAGCTCCACCTTCGCTTTCTCAGCTGCCTCGCGAAGCCGCTGAAGCGCCATCCGGTCCGAAGAAAGATCGATGCCTTGCTCCTTCTTGAAGTCATCCACCAGGTGTTGAAGGAGAGCATTGTCGAAGTCCTCTCCACCCAGGAAGGTGTCTCCGTTCGTGGCCTTCACCTGCCATTCCAGGTCCACCTCGCCATCCATCAGAACGATCACACAACAGCGATACAAACCCCTAACGACGACGATGCTGCCACAAAACGCAGTCCTCGCACCAGATCAACCTAAAATGCACCGCTCTTCCGTAAGCACGCAGACTCTCCACCTACCGAACTTGCGCCCACCGCGCAAAACGCACCATTCCAAATTCCCAGCAATTCCCGCAACATCGACAAAAACCACGACACCCGGGAATTCCCAAATGCAGAAGTCACCACCCTACCTCGAACACGCCACCAGAAATCTCCAGAATAGAAATGTCGAATGTTCCACCTCCCAAGTCGAACACCGCGACCAACCCTTCCTTGCGATCCATACCGTACGACAACGACGCAGCAGTCGGCTCGTTGATGATCCTCAGCACGTCCAGCCCTGCGATCCGTCCTGCGTCTTTCGTCGCCTGCCTCTGTGCGTCGTTGAAGTATGCCGGCACCGTGATCACTGCCTTGGACACCGGCCTACCCAAGTACGACTCTGCAGTCTCCCGCATCTTGCCCAGAACGAAAGCTCCCACTTGACTCGGAGAATACTTCTGTCCCCCAGCCTCCACCCACGCATCTCCGTTCGGAGCTCGGACAATCTTGTACGGCACCATTTTCGCCTCCTTCTGAGTCTGGGGATCGTCGAAAGGTCGCCCGATCAAACGCTTGGTGCCAAACAGCGTGTTCGCTGGATTCGTCACGGCTTGTCGCTTAGCAGGAGTGCCAACCAGCCTCTCGCCCTTCGGAGTAAACGCGACCACGGATGGTGTCGTGCGAGCACCCTCGGAATTCTCAATCACGCGTGGCACCTGCTAGTTCCAATTCACAGACCAGCACAAGTACCGAAAACCAACAAGAGTGCCATCAGACTCGGAATCCAACATACGCCTATCCAGCACAGGTCTCAAAATCACACGACCGGATCAACAACACGTCAACGCGAATTCTCACGCATGCTAATGCACTGTTTCCAAAATATCCGAAAAGAATCACTCTGAAACCAATTCTCCAACCTATCACAGACCAACCCAACCCTAACAGAAAGAAGAAGAAAAAAAAAAGACTCGCCTTGCCCTCCATCACGGCCACGCACGAATTCGTGGTACCCAAATCAATACCGATGACATCGCTGCCCGCTCCCTTGGAGCTGTACAGAGCCCTCCCCGTCAACCGGTGCAACAGAGACGATCCATGCGCGGGAGGACAGGGAGCAGCAATAGCTTGCGCCGATCGCTGCTGGAGCAACGACAAAGTGCGACGCCATGGCACACGAGACGCCATTCCGCCTCAAACTCTCGCGAACAAACTCTGGCAGCGCCTATCCACGAAACGCAGAAGCCAACGCAACGCAGGCTGGGGGGACGCGACAGGGGCAAATCTGCGATGGCATCGACAACCCGCCTGCCTGCGGCCTTCGGGCTCGTCCAATTGGGGCCGATGACGAGACAACGATTGCAGGGGCAGGGTAGCAGGGAGGGGGGTTAGGGTTTTAGCCGAGGCGGGGTACAAGGCGAACTGGCGAAGGGGAGCGCCGGTGGGAGGAGCCTTGGTCCTACTCCTGCTCCTGCTGTGGAGGGCGCTCTTCAGCTGCCAGCCACGTGGTGCCCCCCAAAGCCCCCGCACCCTGCCTGACTGCGGCACCTTCCTCTTTCGGGGCCCCGCTCGGGAACCCCGACGTTCCACTCCCGTCTCGTGTTCCCCTGGTCGACGCGACGGGTTTGTTTGCGCTACGCTGAATGCGAGTCCACAGTTCGATTGAGCGGTGGGTGGGGGTTGTTTTGCGGGGCACGACATACCCCCCGCGTCGTCTGCTCCCTCCCTCACCTTGTGTGTTGTGTGGGTTTGCAAAAAAAACACTCCCCCCCCCCCCGGGCCTGGCGTTTCCCCGCGGATGTCCTTGTGGGTGCCGCTTTGGATGTGGCCGACACTGCATGTGCATGCTGCGCCATGCCTGTGTGTCAATGATTAACAGTTTCAATATCTGAATAAGTTTTGCTGTAATGTTCATTATATTCCGGTCAACAAATTTGGAGTTGGAACATTGGCTCATGTGCATGTTTTATTGTTCCATCTTACCTACAATAAGAGAAGAGCTTTTTTTTGGTCTAGTTGTTGAAATTAGCCAAGTCATGTGTTCCTTTTACATCTCAAAAAAATTAAATAAGACAATCAATTAACTCAAATCCTAATAGAATTCTAACAAAATTGGTTGCATGTGATTGATGTGAATCAAAATTTCAATTGGTTTGTATCTAGGATGTAGTAATGGCTTTGCTAACAATCTTACTATCAACTTATTAGTCATTGTTATTCCATCTTTTTGAGTTTATGAGTTATTTGTTGCTAATAGTCAATGTAATTGATTAAGACATTGTTGTAATAAAAACATGTCTAAAATATTTTATGCATATGTTTTTTCAATGTAAGGTTTCTAAATTGGCATATGTATTTTTTTTTTTTTCTTTTTTCTTTTTTTAATTAGTAGTTAGATACAACTAATATTATGTATTCTATTGGATTTTGGTATGCAAAGCCAATGATGCTAAGTTATACTACCATATTAAAATCTATGCAAAATGGAGCAAATATATTTTTATCAAATTAAAACTCTTCTAAACTTAAAGTAAAGAAGTATTGAATTCTTACAAATACCTCATAAGCAAGTTAAAATTTTAAAACAATTATATACATTATTGAAATCATACCATTTCAAAAAATCATTTCTCCCAACAGCAAATACATGGTCTTTGTATATTTATCTCATATTTCTATCTGATTGTATAAAATATTTTTAAAATAATTGTATTTTTGATTATTTATATTATTTATAAATTATTCATTTTATCTTGAAAAATATGTAATGTTGTATCAAACCAATTAACTGAAAGATTATTATATTTTATATTCATGATATCACTTCTATTTATGGTAGATATCTTTATTGCAATAGAGATTGATTTTTTATAATTACCATTTAATTTGATAATATAGTGGTCTTATTAATCATATTTTTTTATGGATTTGACTTAAATTGATTTAGGTAGTGTGAATTGTAAGGCTTTAATTGCCAAAATATTTTTTCATACCATGTAATTTGAATATGGCTAATAAATTGGTAATATAGCTCTTTGATATAATACAAGAGTTTTCTATATAGTCACATAGTATATTATATGTATTCATTATCAAATTTGTTTATATTAGAGTATTAAAAACAAACTATAATATTGTATTAGGTAAATCCTACTTGAATGAAACTCTAATAGTTTATGACTAGTATTGCAAGTAATTCTAGAATAAAATTAATCAATAATATATATTAAACATATGCAATACAAATTAAAAAGTCCAATTGTAAAATAAACATAAATTTTACCATGTTAAAAAATAATATTTTTCTATGATTAATAACTAAAAACATTATGAAATAATAGTCTTTGTTCAATTAGATGATTTACATTCAATTGATACTTTGTATATTACATTCATTTCAAAGCAATCAAGATTAGGCAATATTGAATCTGTTTATTTAGTCTATCTTGCATTTAATGAAAATTGTGTTAAATGTGATATGTCATTATATTTTAAACCATTATGGTATGCTTATTATTTTTAAATTAAACTTTATAAAGATTTTAAACATGTGTTTTTAATTTAAGGTTATAATTTAAGAATAAAAATTGTATTGTATATCTGCAAGAATTCTTTTGGGAATTTAGAAATCTTTTTGTGCAATCATATAATATGTTATTAGGTTCTTTAACAAAACTAGTGAAATACAAGATATAATTATATCTTAGGCATCTCATTAAAAGTAAGTAAAATAATTAAAGAGCTTTTTAATAGCACTACGATATTTTTAAACTGTTTGTAATACCTGATTTATAAATGATTTTTTGACATAAAAAATCAATCTACATGCTTATTTGTAGTTTTTGTTATTATAAAAAATAAAATAAAATAAAATAAATTAATAAGATTTTTGTACACATTTGTTGCCTTAATACAATTGTGAATTATATGTATTGTATTAGTTTTGAAAATTATTTTGTTATAGTAAAAAAATAACAATTTATTTATTTATTTTAATGTCTACAAAATAGTTTATCATGATGAATATTTATGTAGTAATAATATTTTTATTAAAAATAGACTCTCAAAATAAGATATTTGTATTCTTTTTCCTTTTTCTTTATTTTTTTATTTCTGTAATTTTTTATTCTTGATATTTTTTCTCTTGTAACAATACCGCCACATTTCACTATAACATCAACACTCTTAAAAATAATAAAACAAATACAATTACTATTATATATCAATATCTTTAAATGGATGAATTCCAATCAAATCTATATCTAGAAATTATCTAACCAAGACATAATAACAGTTCTATGTTTCACTAATTTCTTTTATCATCTATTTTTTAATTGCTTCTCTACAACAAAAGATTCTATCAATTATATAATGACTTCTTTTAAAAGTAATATTTTATAATCCTATCTTCTTATATGTTTTCCCCAAAAATATTCTTTTATAAAATAATTTGGTTCTAGTTGTTGTATTAAAAATATATTTACAACCTAAGTTTAAAATCAGAATTAAAGATTATTTTAAGATCTTAATTAAGTTTTCAAACAAAGAATTAATTTTGACTTTTGTATTAAGTAATTGCAACTTAGAGAATAAGGATTCTTAAATATTATAATGTACAACAAACTACAAGAATTTGATGCATTAAAAAAATAATTTAGACCATAGATTTTATAACCATAAGCAAACAATACATAATATAATCTTTTTAGTTTGGTATTTTTAAAAGTTAATTGTTTCACGTTTATATTTATAAATTTAAGCATAAAATAAATAATTCTTTTTTAATTAAAATTGAATATAGTCAAAGTTTAGTTTACATTATTGTAAAAAATTTAGAGTTGGTATAAAAATGAAGTTTAGGTTTTTATTTGATGCTACAAAATTTGCCAAAAAAATTTATCAATTACAAGTTGTATAGGCCAAGTTGAAAAGTACAAAGAAATTAATTATGTGTCAATTTTAGTTTATTTTTATATTACGAATTTTAGTATAATCAAATAATAATAGCAATAAACAAAGCAAAATTATTGTGATTTTCATAATTTCATTGCTTTCCTATGCTTTGAAAAATATTATTACTATCAAGCTTATAAGATCTTTACACCTATCTCTATTTATAACTAGCAATGGCATTGTAAATTGAAATTGTGCAAAATAAAATATAACACAATCTAAATAACAATTGCAATATATTTTGATTCAATTGAAATGTTTTTTGTTTAATTATTTTAAAATTTAAGAACATGACAAGATTTTTTCTTGAGAAGATTTAAATGCATATAAAAGGATATAACATGTTTAGATTTTATTTTTATTTTTATTTTTTAATCAATTATCATTAATTTCTTTTAAGAACACATAAAGTGAAGGTTAAATCAATCAAATAAATACATCAATACTAAGAAGTTAGATAAAATAAGAAATTTACATTTAAAAAATAGATGTGGTTTTTTTTATTTTATTTTATTTTATTTTATTTTAATTATAAGATATATCAAACAATTTGTTTTTTAACAAATAATAAAAAGTGTACATTCACATTAATTTAGAATTAACATAGAATTTTTATGCAATTAAGCTTTTAAAATAATGTAAAAAATATTTCTTGTATATATATAGTTTTCATTTAATTTAGCATATCTCTTTAAGATCTTATTTTGTCACAGATCAAAAGGAATTTACAGAATTAAGAGATTAAAATTAGTAGATGCAACTTCCATTATAATGAACCAAACACAAACAAATAGTTGGAATTTATTTTCACATTTTCTTTTTAGCCTTATAATATCCTGTAATACTTATTTTTTAAGATAATATTTTTATGTTCTCTTCATCTTTTTAGGCAACATGAGCATAGTCTCATCTTAACAATTTTTATAAATGAAGTTGAATTTTAAAATTTAAATAACAGAAACTAATATAATTTTAAAATAATATATTTATATGATAAATAATATTATATACTCTTTTTAAAGCAGTTTCTAAATTATAATGCAATGAAAGCAAAAATACCCAATTGAAGTATATTTTTAAAGTTTTAAACGAAGAATGTTGATTTAAACCCATTACATAGTTATTAGATTTTAATTGAAAACTCGTTATATGAGTTTTAATTTTTTTTTAAAATCAAAATACTGATCTATTATTCATACAATAGACTCTCATATCTAAAGTTTTAAAAAATAAACAAACAAACAAACAATCAATCAAACAAACAGAAAAAAGATAACAATAATAGATTGTGATTCCTAAAAGCCTAACATCTTCTACTTTAAAACTAAATGATACCTATAATACTACAAATATATATATATATATATATATATATCAATCAATCAATCAATAAATTGCTTAGATTAATTGAGAAATGATTTAGTTGATAAATTTTTAGTAATTTAATAGGTTAAAGATTGTGATTTTCAGTCTTTGCTTAAAAGTTGTATCCTTGACTCAAAAATCTTTAAGTTTGAAGCGACATATCAGCAATCCTTTACACTTATATGAATACAAGGTCTATTCAAATACCAGATTTATAAAATAAAAAAAGAAAAGAAAAGATAAGAAGATTCAAAACATTGTTTTTACTTTTGATAGAATGTATTATACTTATTTCATGAATGTTTAATAAGTATCGATTTGTTAGTCTAAATTTTTTTAAAAGAGAAAATTATATACTTTTAACAAAATAGCGAGATGTCTACTTATTTTGAAGTTGATAAGTGGTTTCTTTCTATAAATAAAAATATGACAGAGCTTAGTTTTTTTTAATTTATTATTTGAATACTAAATATTTATTTTTATTTTTATCCATTTTTAAAATTATAAAATTATAAAATTATAAAATATATGTAAATTCAACTTTATTCTTAAACACACAAATGTACCAATCTTTCTATTTTTATTTTGTTCTTGCATTTACACCATCTCAGTATTTTATACCCAATTGATTTTATTGTAACCTACTCCCTTTTTATATTGTTATATGGATAAATTATTATAATAGTAAATATTTTTTGAATCATTGATATATTGTTAAATCATGTAATTTACTTAAATAAGAATATATTTACATACAATATATTCACATGATTGTTATACATGTAATGGTAAAGTAATTTACTATAGAAAAGATTTTAAATACTAAAATTGTTTACTAATAAAAGTAATAAAAGTAAACATTAAATTTCACAAGTATATTTTCAAAATGCATATATACATTCACTACAAGTGGTCTCACCACAATGGTTACTTTTCTTCTTCTATTCCTCAGGGCCAGCATTTAAGAAGAGGAAACAGTATATTGTGTTGGAAAGTAAATAAATAAAATATTCTAGCCCTAGAAAGGCACTGACACGTGTCGCCAGAGAAAAGGCGTGGTGAGCATAGACGTTGGACTCACCGCAAAGCGAGAACTACGACCAAGGAAACTTCCACGTTGGCATCGGAATCTCAACCCGAAGATTAAGAAACAGCTTGAAAATCCACGCCCACGATCGCAACGCAAGCGACGGATGATAAAACAATGACGAATGTGAAACGAATGCGTAGAAGTCGGTGGCAGTGCGGTCGCCGACTCCTCATCGCGCGTGCGCCCGCTATCTCGCTCTCGGTCTGTCTCTTCTGATCGAACTGAGATCCAGCCCATCGCGTGAAAGCGATCGACATTTGCTGGGACAGGTTCCAGTGCATTTCTGGAATTCTCGGCATGCTTCACGTTTGCGCTTCTGCTTGGAACCCAATCGACGCGCTGGATGGTGATGGAAAACGTGGGAGCATCGTCTTCTTCCGCAGGGTTTGTCTGCAAACCCTAACCCACGGAATTGTTGTTGTTGTTTTTTTATTTTTTTATTTTTTTATTTTATTTTTTTCCACTCGCGATCGTCTTCGCCCCTGTGATTGAATGGTCCGTCGTCTTGGTCTAGGGTTTCGAGTTTGAAGTGGCGAGTTCCCTGTTTCAGCTCCAGCTACTGAGTGTGTTTTGTCGTTTCAGCATTTGCCCCCGCGTTCGAAGCTGTCTCTTCTTGCCCTGGTGTGTGTGTGTGTGTGTGTGTGTGTTTTTTTTCTTTCTGTCGACCTCTCTTTGAGTTATTGCAGGGTTTATGCTTTCGTCGCGTGTTTGAAGAGGATGTCGGTTGAGATGAGTGTCAAATGTTGTGAGAGGGTTTTGATGGAGAGGGTTTTGATGGGGAGGTTTTTGGTGTAGAGAGCGGTGTGCCGGTAATCGGTTAAGGATTGCGTTAGAATTTTAGGATTAGGTGCTCGGGGTTTGTGTTTTAGATCGGATAAACGTAAGTTGTTCTTCTCGTTTCAACTTTTAGTTTCCGCTTCCTTGTCAAGGTGGGATTGTTGCTGGTTAATGTCGTGTTGGGAAGCTTAGATGTGCTGTGCAATTGCATCCGATCGCTGTAGTTTTTGGATTTGAGCATACATATTTGGTGAGGTTTGCTGTAATGGGATTGTTCAGAGGTTCGAAAGTGCAGTTGGCATTTCTTGGTGCTTAGACAACTAAGCAACAGGCTTCTTATGCCTTTTTTGTGAAGGATGTCTGGTC
Source organism: Physcomitrellopsis africana (assembly GCA_036785485.1). Classification (NCBI taxonomy): domain Eukaryota; kingdom Viridiplantae; phylum Streptophyta; class Bryopsida; order Funariales; family Funariaceae; genus Physcomitrellopsis; species Physcomitrellopsis africana. The sequence goes on along the minus strand of JAWRVF010000132.1, from coordinate 329,312 downwards.
GGATATTGGTAGGATTATAGATCCAATGTGGGATGACGTGTATGCTATTTTCATCGGCTAGCCTCTCTTGCCTTTTAGGAAAATCCAGTAACATATAATCTTTTGAAATTATCATGGCGGAGGTTTTCTTCACACACCAGCTCAGATGGAGTCAGTAGGCCAACTACAATTTTGTGATGTGTTCTGATTCTCGGTTGTTCAAGGGTGGATTTGAGTGAACATGATATTGCATGTGGCGCACAAGTCAATCATTGAGAGAAACTAGTTCTAGCGGCTCGGAAGCTCTGATCAGCATATGGTTTGACAGAAACTTTGCTCAATTGTAACCAGCGAATTGCGTATTTGACCTAATTTACTTCTTCGTGGGACCTTAGATATGCAGATTTAGGACGACACTGTAAAAGTCTCCGCACAGGTGCTCACCTTGACGAAGAGAAATTCTAGGGCGAGGCTTTAGTCAATTATAGTGCAATGAATAGAGATTGACGTGCCGCAATTGTCAAAAGGAGAGGGAACTTAACCCAGGTTGGTGGTTTGGAAGAAAATTATTTTCAAGGCATGAAATCACAAGAGTTCAATCTCTTTGCTCAGCTTTGGGCTTAATATAGGGATTCCAGAGTTTTATTGGATAAGCCCAGGAGTACTTGTAGTGAAGCAGGCGTATTCCACTCACAGCGTAAGGATCACTTTGTGACTGTTCTATTGGAGGTTGATTAGATTGCACTATCCTGTAAGCGGTATACAAATGTGCAAAAGGTGACGGAGATTTAAGATCAATGCAACCACATGCGGGTGATGCTCAAATAGCTGGTGTAGTGGGTGGAGCACACAGAGCACTGGCAAGCGCCATTGATAACAGGCCGAACAGCAACAATGAGGCTAGCTCCCCCGGAGCGATGCAAGAAGAACAAGTGAGGCCAGTGGTGGTGCGAGCTCCATCTCAGATCAGCACAGCCTCCCAGCTCCTTGCGGGGGGCATTGCAGGGGCTTTCAGCAAAACATGCACTGCCCCACTCGCTCGTCTCACGATTCTTTTTCAGGTATAATGTTATTTATTTCAAGATACAACGTTTGAATTGATGACCTATCTGGATTGTGTTAAATAGTGTTGTAGTTCGCAAGATTGAGATAGTTTATCATGGCACGGGGACCTTTCTTGTTGGGTTTGTGAGGTGCCTTTTCTGTGCTTGTGGACCTGAGATACTTAGGAATGTATTTTTTTCTCATCGGACCTTATTGAGCAGCGATGCTCAATTCTAGACGTGGTTTCGGGCGTGATTATTCTCTGAAATTCTGCTTTATTCAAGAACCAAATAATTATGAACTTTGGGTTTAGAACTCGAGCTTTCGAATTTTTCATGCTCATGTAGTTACCTTCGTTCTGATTGTATTGTTGATATTGTAGGTTCAAGGTATGCGATCAGAATCAGGTGCTGTGTTGAGCAGCCCCAGTATTCTGAAAGAAGCCTCACGAATCTCTCGGGAAGAAGGTTTTAGAGCTTTCTGGAAGGGCAATGGAGTTACGATAGTTCATCGACTCCCGTACTCATCCATAAATTTTTTTGCTTACGAGCAGTACAAGATGGTATGCAATTACTATGCAATCTATTTAGGGGCAGTGTAGTGATCCAAATTGTATGTTTCTGATATTGAAGCTGTTTGAGAGATTTTCAATCTGCTGTGAACGTTGTCTATAAATGGTTCTTTTGATTACCTTAGGTATGTTCGAAATGGGGTAGCAGCTAAGTTCAGCAGTCATGTTTGCATCTTTTCATTCTGCCGTGTTCTTCCTATTTCTGTACGCATCAGAAACTATATCTGCTAAGATGACACGCTACTATTGGCAGCATTTGAGGAAGATAATGGGCATTGACGGCGATCAGGAAAGCCTCGGGGTCGGAATGGGTACAAGGTTGTTAGCTGGTGGAGGTGCTGGTATTACAGCTGCATCTTTGACTTACCCGCTGGATTTGGTTAGAACGCGCTTAGCTGCACAGGTGAATCTTTGTACTCTTTGTCACTGGAATGTACAGTACTTGAAATTTTTGATTACTTATTTTTGTGTGTTAAGTTTATGGAAGTCCACCTGGTTCTACTGCAGATTTCTCGTTATTGGATTGCATAATTCTGGTCACATACGACTTAAGTGCAGAATCATTGTGCGTGGCTAATAGTGTAAATTCTTTCACGAGTTTGTGCGCCTGGATCTGAGGAAGCAATGTTAGTATCTGACTAGTGTTTTCCTTTTGGTGCATGTTGCAGACGAAGGACATGTACTACAAAGGCATTACTCACGCTCTGATAACCATTACCAAGGACGAAGGCTTTCGGGGACTGTACAAAGGCATGGGAACTACACTAATGGTATTATTACTGAACTATTTCTAGCGTTATGAGTGTGTTGTGGCTGTTTACTTGTGATACCTTTTAGAGATTCTCTAAGTCCTGCCCACAGATAGGACTCATGATAGTGTAAAGAGTACTGATTGTATCAATCATTCCATAGTGAATATTGGAAGTATCACGTTAGGCGATTAGAGGAATGATGGACATTACTCCTCCTTGGATGCCTCCAGGTTCCAGCTTGAATATGAGGAAAGTGATGGAATATTGTAGTATATTTAGGTGAATCCCCAGAAGTCCCCTCCCTCTTCCCTTCAATTGAGTGCAGTACGTTATAAATATGGTCTCAGTCAAAGTCATTATTGAAGCACTCTCAACAGAAGCCTGGCTGATGGGAAGTGCGGGAAAACACAACATGCAGGTATGGGGTCGGTCGGGCATTGCTGAAGAGTTGTGAAGTCATATGATTGTATTGGGTGGGGTTTCAGTGATGCCCAACCGACGCTTGCCCATGTGCCATGTCAGGTAAGTGGCAGTAATTTAGTGTTACTCATGTATCGTGTGCGGTCGGGCCACGTTGTGCGTTTATTGCGACTTTATGCAAAGCGATTAGAATCATGTGCTTTTAAATGTCGTAGTTGGAAATACTGTAGGAGGGGACCAGGGATTTCAGTTCAGAACTTTTTTGTAAGTAGGTAGCATTCTATCTACTTTGAGAGCTGAGCATCATCTGAAACGTTTTCAAATATTGATTCCCTGGGAGTGATTATCTGTGCCCTAACTTGTTGCATCTGGAAATTCGCACTTGTAATGTTAATTCCAAATTGCAGGGTGCGGATAGTTAGAACTCATGATGGACATTCTATGCATTTGCCTATGTATCATATAGCTGCTTTACTGTTTTCTTCGGGTGTTGAAACTGCTGGAGTCTATGCAAGAATTTCATCTTACCATGTTGTTTCGTTGTTTGGAACAGGGTGTTGGCCCAAACATAGCTATCAATTTTTGTGTCTATGAAACTCTCAAGTCGATGTGGGTGGCGAAAAGGTATAGGCACCATTTGATTACAATGACCTTGTGACTTTTGAGATCATCGCTGGTAGTGCGAAAAGTTCAAGGATACTTTTGGGATTTTGTAGTGGTTTTCTTCCTTTCTTATACTTCGAAATTGCAACTGAACACTTTTGTATAATATTTGAAAATTACAACGGAAACAGATCACATAATATACGTTGGGCGTTTAGTCTGTTAGATATGCTAACATAATCAATGCATCGATCACTATGCAGGTCAGACATGTCACCAGCCTTAGTTAGTCTTGCTTGTGGTAGTTTTGCTGGAATATGCTCATCGACAGGTATGTTCCTCGTCAGGCTGTAGGGCTCTGGCTTCTTATCATATTGCTTATTTTACTTTTCGTATTTGGCTCTAATATTTTTTCTATTCTATCGTGTACAACTGTCTCTATTGTCGGATTATTTGGTGTGATGATCATTGGTAAAGATCACTGCTGATTGGTCCTTTACTTTGTGCAGCAACCTTTCCTATTGATCTGGTGAGGAGGAGAATGCAGTTGGAGGGAGCTGGGGGAAAGGCCAAGGTTTACAATCATGGTCTTTCTGGGACATTTAAGGAAATTATCGCGAAAGAGGGTCTTTTTGGTCTGTACCGGGGGATTCTTCCAGAGTACTACAAGGTCATTCCCAGTGTTGGCATTGTGTTTATGACCTATGAGTTTATGAAACGCATCCTACGGCCGAGGTCGTGGGATGGATTGTAGATTGGTAATGCGTTATGATATTCTTTTCAAATACATTGTGGTCATGTGTTGAAGGTGTGGCCTTACTGTGAAGAAGGTCAGGGATCGAGTAGTTGAGGTGGGGTGGAGTTTGGTCATTCTGTTTCCCCTTTGGAAGTCAGTTGCAATAAGGCTGGCATCTGGAGGATGTCCATCACAAAGTGACCTTGCACAGGAACGTGTTTGTGTTTTTTTTTTTTTGGTGTTTCAGATAAATAATCTAATGAAGAGAAATTAAATAATAATATTACTACAAAAAAAAAGTAATGAATTTAACAGATCTTGAATTTAGTAAAAATTCCCCGCCATTTGTATAACAGTAGCAGACATAGGCAGAGACCTGACCATTATGCGGCTAGAGTTACATTTGATATGCTGTGTAGCATGATCACTTCCTATTCTACTACATATATCTCCAGGCATTTAGGAAAATGCAGTACAAACTGTTCGAATTCCTAAGTCAACCGTAAGCGCATGGAGCGGAGGGGCGTTATGGAAAACGTTAGGTTGAGTTGGTAGCATAAGTTGAGTTACTTTTTCAAATGGTATATCAGGGTTATGCAGCTTCTCTACTATCTGCTGCATACTTATTTTAAGAATGTAGTTTTTGATTTTTCTAAAAGGAGTTGTGTTGCCAAAACCTTAGACCCTGGTCATGATGACAGTCGAACTTCTTATGTGAGGCTTCAGTGGGAGAAAGAAGAGCAAACCTTCAACAACTGGTCCTCTCCTACTCATAGTATTCATGTACTGGTAGTGATTCTTCAAAACTACAGTAAAATTTTCATTCAATTAAATCTTTACGCACTTTTGCAGGAATTTCTGCCTATGTACTTTCAATTTGCAAATGATTCAGTGACCAAAGAACACTTGCATAAAACAGGCCTTAACCGCTCCAGCAATTTCGTGAGTCGCATTCCACTGAAGTCTGAAACTTTTTGGAAGAATCGTAATTTGCCCAAATCTTATTGTTATGACTACAAATTTCTGAAAATTGTGGCTTTTTTGCGAACATAGAAAAACCATTTGCGGACTTGAAATTTCATGATTTAGATTTTCAAAGCGAACGTTTTTAGGTAATTTAATCTACCACTTGTTCTTGTATATTTTCATGCTGAAAGTATAATTTTTGAATTGATTGAGGAGAGTATTGAGCTTGTATTATAATGGGTGAGTGTACATATAAAGTATGTTCTCTATGGCATATTCTTGGTACTTATTCTTTTCATGTATGCAAAATATTAAAGTAATTTCTAATTAAAGAGAATTCCAATACCTATTACTGCTGAAACACTTGGTTACAATTTTCTTGAAGTTTGTGTTGAATCCAAATTTGATAAGAAAATATTTTGTTGTAATGGTCAAAATATATGATTTATGTTAATTAAAAAAAAAGAAAAAAAAGAAAACTTTGTAGTAGATTGAAAGAAGATGAGGGATAAGTTAAATATATCAATATTTAAAGTATAAACTAAATGTAGTACAATTTTATGTTCACAATTTTTTGAGTTTATTTTAAATAAATATACTTTTAGATTATATATATGCATCTCTGTGTGTATATATATTCTTTTTTAGTACATTAAAACTATAGTAATATTAAATATCATAAGATTAACATAAAATAAAGTAATTCTTTTTCATACTTCTAACATAACCAATAAGTTACAAAGACTAAGTTTTTTTAATACAAAACTACGGTTTGTAAAACTTTATTGTAATTTTGTGCCATGCTTCATGCAAATTCTTAACATGTGCAGCAAGAACAATAATAATACTAATTTTTTTGATCTTTTTTAAGTGAGTATCAAAAAACTAAATTTAGGCACACAAAAATATCTTATAAAACAACAATGATGTAGATTACATCAATTAGTTTAGGTTTTTAGTATCAGTTTTAATATCATAGATTTCACATTTTTATTAAGTTTGAATTAAAATTAATTTAGATGATTTGAATATAATCTTAAAAGTATAAAAATAATATTTTTTAATACTATGTTTATAAATTACAAATAAATGTATAATGAAGAATTTTCTTTGTACATTATGTCAATTATGAATTAGGTTTTATTTGCATCTTAAAAGTATAGATTATAAATGATTATTGGTTGCCAAATATAATTTTTTATTTATAAAATATACTATTTTTATTTACATATTTTTTCTTTATTCTTTCTACATTCACATTTGTTTGAAATAAAATTGGTATAGATTGGCTACTATTTAAATTTTATAAAATCTTATTTTAATTTAAAATTATATTTTTAGCAAGGTATCTATTAATTGAATCTATAAGTTTTTTGACACCTTATTTGGTCTTCACTTCTCTATATATTTAGAAATACATATATTTTTTATTATCAAGATTATAATAAATATATATTTTAAAGTTATTTACAGCCAATTTTAGAAAGATATGTATCTATCATATATAATAACATTATAGCTTTAACATTATATTTTTTGATTGTTTAGAAAGATTCATGACTAGCTTAGCAAGTCTTTTTCTAATCAATAAACTTATATGGTAAAAATAAGAATTCAAGACCTAAGATAGAATAGTCTTAAAAATTCCTAATCAATTTTTATAATATTTTTTTTATAATACTCTTCTAACAACTGTTAAAGATTTCAATGTGTTTTTAAAACCAATAATTGATGTCTTTTTACAAAATCTATAATTTTTAAAAAATTTACCATATAATACCCTCTTCGAAGCATAATTTCTTCTATATATGAATTGAATGTGTAATTTCATTTGATCTAGAATTTTTTAAAGTTATTTAAAGTTATTTTGGATTTTTTAGATTTTTATGGTTCTTGCAATTTTTTATTTTTTTTAATTCTTTGGTTTTTTCTCTATTAGATGCAAACCTTATAAAGATAAGAGAATTTTTATGACCACATGGCATCTAGAAAAACACTTGCAAATTAAATCCTTATTTTTCAAGTATCCAATAAATAATCAAATTTTTAAGAATTTCTCAACTTTTACAATTATTATTATTATTATTATTTTGCATACTTTTCTTTCTTACCTTAAAATTCTAATCATGCATCTTCCACCTTAAATCTAAGTTTATCTAAGCCATAGATTCTAAAAATATCTATACACATCTAAATTTCACTTTTATCTCAATTAAGATATTTTTCAAATTTTGAGTCATTTTTTTTCTTGTATTGCATAACTATTTGATACACCTAGCCTTATTTTACTTGGATACATTCTAATCTTAAATTTTTAATCTATTTAATTTAAAATACATGTCTCAATCAAATATAGTGAGATTATTTTATAAATTTATTTTACCAAAAAACCTCTTAGTTTTTCCAAATGATTTGGTATCATTTTTTTTAAAAAATGATTTAATTCAATATATTTATTCATTTATTAAGACTATATTCTATAAATAATTTGGTCTAATCTAACTCTTTTTGATACTAATAAATAGCAATGAATTAGTCAATGAATCAAATCACATCTAACTATGAGGCATTTTACGTCTTTTGTATTCCACATAACAAAAAACAATCTTCCATCTACCATAAACTTGTCCATTGGAAGTGGTACACCTCTTTAATCAATCTTTACACAAAATAGTTTGTATTCTATCTTTAACTTAAAACATTCTCTTCAATATATTCTAATATTTGTACTTGATGCTTCTCATTATAGGACCTTGCTTCTAGATTGTTTAGATTTAAGAAAATAACAAGGATCTCAACAATAATAAATGACCAAACAAAAATTTCCATATCTCTTTAGATGGCCCTCAAAGAATATGGTACCGTATATTAGTCTAATTTACTATATTAAATAGATAAAAATCCATCAGATTATCAACTTTCAACTAAGAATATTGTTTCCATTTTAACTAAAATAAATATAATTTTTTAATTTGAAAAACATATTAAAGTAATTGTTGCCATAAATTTTGATTATCACTGCATATTTTTGTTTAAATTGTATATTTACAGAAAAGTAATACACATTCATATTCACATACATATATACAATGTTATACTCTTTGAAAACTCATTGTATGTAGGATTTTGTGGCCAATTATATTATATATTTTTGAAAAATAATATCCGTCTGCAAAGTATCACAATAGAAAAACAATTCACAATTATGTAAATGCCATATAACGAAGTGATTATGTAAAAACCAATTATATTATAAACTTGAAAGTATAATGGCACAACACCATGCAATCATGGATTACTGTGAATTTACAACGCAAACAGAAACGGACGTACAAGCTAGTTGCAGTATTACAACACAAGCCGTATAATACACACTTCCACGAACGTCTGTTTGTGGGTCCAACAACGTTTCAGATTATGTTCGAATCAAATAGTAAGTGTCAATCCCATCCCAGTTTAATACTGGAGATTCATGAACGCCTATCATTGTACAGTACCTGTCAGCTGTGCAATAACAAGAACTCCCGAGGAAAAAGGAGTCAAATTAAATAATAAATCTCTCCTGGAAATATTCTTCGCACCCTTGGCTTCTTCAGGCTTTTCCTCTCTACTTGAATACCTGTAAGCCTTGTAGAAATCATTGAGCAAATTTCTAACAAACCCAATGTTTAGCTGCCGTAAATGAAGGAGGCCAATCCTAACATTACAGTTACGTGAATGGCCTGGTGCAGCTGCTGTGCCAACTTGTGAAGCATAAATAAAAATCCTCACAAATTGGTATCATTGCTGTAAACCAGGTTTGTTCCACTAAAGACAGCAGCTACATTGATAATTATGCACTATCGAACTCCGTGCTGTTATCGCCCCATCTGACATTGTACTTGGCAGCCAAATAATGAGCACCTATTGGACCACGGCTGCCATAAGGATAGAGCTCTGGGCTTATCTTTCGCTTCTCCAACTCTTTCAACAAAGGAGTGAACAATGCCCATGCAGCATCCAGTTCATCACTACGGATGAACAGCCTGCGCTCACCCTCAATAGCATCAAGTAGTAGCCGCTCATAAGCATCGGGGATTTCTCGATCGTACCTGTAGAGGTCCATTGAACACTTCAGTGTAGAATAATAGTCGCACAGTGGCTTACTCAAAGATATGATAGGACTAGCTTTAGTTAAGGAAAAAAAAAAACATTTGCCATTTCCCTGTGCTTTAACAGGCAGCATTAATTAGCGGCGTCATGAGAGGAAATAAGCACTGATTATGTTGGTTCTTAGCTTGACAAACTGAAGGAAACATTTCCAAAAGGAACCATGAGGTGAGAGCATACCGATCAGCATAATGCAGATTCAAGTTTGACCGATCCAACCTCATACCAAGACCTGGCACTTTGTTGTTAATCTTCAGATATATGGCTTCATCAGGCTGCACACGGATTACTAATTCGTTCGTTGCTAGGTCAAGGTCTGTCCCAAAACTCCGCTTGTAAAGGTTACCAGGTACATGTCTGAATTGAACTCGGATCTCAGCTCTGCCAGAAGCATCTCAAACATATAAATTCATCGCTCCTTATCATAGAAGTTTCCTCACGAATGACATCACCTATGACTCCAGGATATTGGTAACATACTACAATCAACAACATTCGCAGAGACATAAGCAAATTAACCTTATCCTCAGAAAATCTCCACAAGTTCGTGAATTCAAACTTTGCATTTCTGGAACCGGTGATCTTATCCACACCTACATGAAATACGAAGCATAAATATACGAACCTCTTCTTGTGGAGGGCCTTTCCTGCCTTCATCAAAAATGGAACTCCATCCCACCGTGCATTATCAATAAAAAGGGCAGCTGCAGCAAAAGTAGGTGTGATACTATTTTTGGGCACAGTTTTATCTTCTAAGTAGGCAGGGTACTTCACTTCCCCTCGGATGTGCCCTTTGTATTGGCCAACCACGACATTGTCAACATCCAGAACCCTCATCGACCGGAGAACCTTCACCTGCAACAAGGAGACTCTATCGTTCAGAAAATTCCACTGAACTCAGCTGAGCTATCCCCAGCAACTACCACGAGAAGATCAAAAAACCATTACTCAACTCAAAATACAAGTAATGGTAGCGTCAACCAATACATCACACTCAATGAACTGAGGCCCCTCGAAGAATTCAATTGCACCTTCTCATTTCGGATGTCCTCAGCGTCCAAACTCACAGGTGGTTCCATAGCAAATAGCGCTAGTATCTGAAGAAGATGATTCTGCATAATGTCTCGAATAATGCCATAGTTATCAAAGTATCTGCATAATAACCAGCAAAATATAACATACGGTTCAAAATCATCCAATGCAAAGCACAAGACACCCAGCTGCAAAACATCGAACAACGTCCGAAGCTTACACAAATAATGGAGCCCTCAAGCATTAGAAACACAAAAATGCAACATGAAACCACCAACCATGATCATCACACATCACTATTCCTGCCAGCACTTTGTGTGGATATGTATGACGTGTAGAACGAAGGTTAAAATTAGGGAAATATGTTGAGAGAGTTAATTGCCCTGCAATCATCACACAAGTACACTGCTATCGTGGCAGAAGACTCGTACCCGCCACGTCCTTCGGTACCGAAATCTTCAGAAAAAATTAGTTGCACGTTCCTTATGTATTGTCGTGACCAAAGTGGCTCAAAAACAAGATTTGAGAACCGCAAGACTGACAGATTCTCTACTAGCTCCTTTCCCAAGTAATGATCAATTCTGAACAGAAAAAAAGGATAGCAAGAACTTAGACCAACAATAATCATCCAAAGAGAACGTATTACATTGGAAAGTTATGGAAAAGAATTGCGCTAATGACATTGGTAGCTTATACCCACGAAGATACACAAAACTAACAGACTATGTTTGCCAGCATAATTTTCTTCCATACTCTCTGATTACGCCATGAACACACATTCAATTGCACTCCTGAGAAAACATACCGATAAATCTGATCTTCCTTCAAGTACGTCTTTAAGCCTCGAGTGAGCTCCGCAGAGGATTCTGAGTCCCGGCCAAATGGCTTCTCCACAATAACACGTGTCCAACCATTTGCTGAAGAAGCAGCAAGACTTGAAGATCGAGCGACATCCACAAAGATATTAGGAGGAATAGAAAGGTAGAATAATCGGTTTGCCACTCTGCTTCCCTGCATAGCAATTCAACACCTAAATATTAACATGGACAGACCCCATCATGAAAATCAAATATGAATCCAATCACAAACTTAATTTACATACCCATTATCTTCATCAAACAAAATAATTCTTCTGCATTTAAATACACCAGAAGGAGTCACAGTAGAGGAGAACTACAAACCTCTTGCTTTCGAAGTTTGTCGGAAAGCTGTCCAAAAGATTCTTCAGAGCTGTACTGGCCGGCATGATAGAAACACCGTTTCAAGAACTCTTCTTGCTTTTCGCCACAATTCTCACTGCAAATGTTTCTTGCATTAATAATACTCATGCGTAATCAGGATGCTCCTAAATTTATTCTGCACACAATGTAAGACCTAAGTTGCAAAGCATAAAGATGAGGTTGTAGAGCATCCTCGAGTATCTACTCTGCAATTTGCAAAACGTATTGTTCCTAATGAACACTTAACCCATATGAAGTATCATACCTTTGATCGATCCGACACGTGAGTGTTCCCGATATCATTTCTCGAAGCGATTCGTCAGTCATTTTGCTCCGTGCGAAACCGAAGATTGTAAAATGCTGCAACGAAAACAGTGCAATCTAGGTTCTTGAGAGCTCCAATTAAGGAGTTAAGATACGAAAACACACTGTAACACCAGCAGAAACAATCAACCATTTAAATAGTACATTCGGATAAGGTAGTTTCATATTGTACACGCTGAATTAACGGGTAGGACGATAGAAGAGCTGAATGTAAAACGCGGTGACACTTTTATATTCCCCGTCTTATCTGAATCAACTGCTTCACCATATAACCGGAAGTTTTACAAGCATTGGTTCACTTGTACTCCGCCAAAAAAACCCATGTCCAGGACTTATGTAACGAACCTTGGGCAAGCAGCCCTCGTAATAGAGTGCAAACAAAGCCGGGAAGATTTTCTTCTTTGCTAAGTCTCCAGAAGCTCCAACAACTGTAATACTAACTGTGGTCTCAGTGTCCACTGAGCCACTATTCACATGAGCGGACTTGGGTGACGCACCATTTGTCGAAGCAGTAGTCTTAGTCAATCCGTTGTTCGTCGACACCTGAGCAGATTCAATTGGCCTGCTCCCTGTTTGCAAGCGTAAAAGGTCGAGTGTCTCACACACCGGAATGAAACGTGAACTTAAACACCATGTGCATTATGAAAGCATTGAGCTCAGTATGAAGTCCCAAACTACAAAAGCTCTTCAAAACACTCAATTCACCATCATGTCACCTTAAACCCCAACTCCCTACATCTTCGTGAAACCTAACATTATAGAGGGAAATAAATACCCAAAATCAAAAAAACGTGTATCTTTCTATTTACAAAAATACTGCAGCAAAGCTTCTTCTTTTTTCTTTAACTTTTCTTTTCAAAAGCTCCTCCAAGGCGATGCCCTCCGCGCCATTACCTGTCACCGTCGCCCGCACAGCAAAAGGATTCCTACCCTGAGAGGTCCGTCGCATTGCAACCGAGACTGGCGGCAACGCTAGGCCAGTCCGAGAGGCAACTCGCGTCGACCCCAAGTGCGCATCAAGTCCCCTCACGCAGAAGCTTGAGCTCACAGCCTGCGCGAGCGACATTGCACCCTGGTCCATCGGATTGAGCGCACCCCTAACAACTGCTTCCAAAAACCCACAACCCCGATCAAAACAACACCCTCCCTGGCATTCCCAGCACCAGGCACAGATACGAGAAACCCAAGGGAATGCCTCGAACAACACAACAGCAGGAACTCACGACACACTCACAACTGATGAGGAGATTTCAAAGGAAGTGATGCCGGGACTGACGCCGCAAGCGAAAGGGCAAGCACACTTGGGGATGATCAGCCCATCTGCTGTTGCAAAGCGCCAGCTTGCGCAAGTGATGAGATGAGCCTAAAGGCAAACGACCATGAGGGATTTTCAAGCTTTACCGGCGCCATTTCTTCTCCTCGTCTGATCCGGTCCTACTTGTGTCATTCTGGGCATTCGGCTTGGTCTGATTGATACCCGCTGCGGACGTCCGTCTACGCCACATGTTGTCGCGTAAATTTTGCCACCAGGAGTTGTCAATTATTATTATTAGTAGGGGCATCAAAGTTAGAGGATACATGGAAAAAAAAAAGTTTGGAGAAAGGGAGAAGATAATGGGAGTGCATCATGTTGTTTATTGGAGAAGATGGAGAGGCACTCGATTATAAAAGAAAACAATGAGTTCGCCTCATGGGTGTATAAAAAACACATGTGCTTTACCTCTTTCTTTTCCATTTGGTAACATTTGAATAAGATGAGAAGTTGTCATTAGAAAGAGTCAGTTTTCATGCTATTACTTGGTTGCCTTACTTATTGGCAGGTATTTAAGGGAAGCAATGTTACATAATAACCTTGCAATAATGTGCTTTTCTATTACTAGGGTAAAATGTGCTTCATAATTACTCTATTAACTTTGTGACTAAGTAGCAAAGTGCATAATGGTGTAGCGGTATAACATCTCTTCTATTAGAAGGGAGAATTTGGTAAACTGTTTTTCACTATTAGTATATGCAATGCATCAGTAATGTTACAAGGTAATTGAACTAACAGTGAATTTGTGTATTATATGTGTTATATGAAATTTTGGTGATGTTTAAATTTTAAATTCAATGTAATGGATTTCAATTGTTTCTTCTTGTATATTTGGTGGGTGGTGAGTAGAATTCTATAGCTAATACCATTGTTACATAAGGTGAATAATGAGGGCCACAAGATGAAGTATATACAATACTCAAGTCATCAAAATAATCTTCTAAATCATTATTTTGATATTACATAAAAATTTTTATAGATAATTGTTAACATTGTGGAATCTAAATTCAAGTAGTTTTTATATTAGTTGGTATTATCAAAATAATCAATTTTATAGTATTGTTAGAATTTGACATTTGATGTATTAGTATTGGTCAAAAAATATTATGGTTTGTAAGTATCCTATAATTCCATGTAGTGCATTTTTAACAAGTTGGTCTACATGATATTTACAATCACATACATGGCATTAAATATAATATATCATAATTAGTCTTTATCACTTAGAATAAAGTATTTGAGATGCACATACTATTTGTGGTGTAGAAACAAATAGAAGATGGTCTTAAAGCTAAGCTTAAAGAAGACCAAGTAACCACCTTATTAGATAGAAACCAAATTATATATAGTTACTTATTATGAATTTAGTATAGTTGATTACATTACTATAATCAATATATTTGTAATTCCAAAAAATATTAATTATATAAAAATATAGATCTTAAATTATTATTTGATAATAGAACTATCATTTATCACCACAAGTATAGGATATTATAATCAACAATATTTTTATAAGTAATTTGGTTATTCTAAAATGTGAATTTAAGGTCCTTGATTCTAATGCTTCTATCGTGCAAAGTAGATAGATAGAATATAGAATGATTTGGATGATACTATATTGTTTCAATATATATTATGACAAAAAAAACTAAGAATTATTTTACATATAAAAGTATTTATATTATTTTTAGAAAAAATATATAATAATAATATTATATAAAAAATTATAATTTTACATTTATTTTAGTAGCTACAATTATAATTTCCTTTACAATATAATATTTAGGATTTAAAAGCTTAAAATTAATAACTTTAATGTATTGGTCCATTTTAAAGTTATATGTAGTAATTGAAGGAGCTTCTATTATATAATAGTGTAACTTGTTGACTTCAATATTTTGATGTACCACCTTGTTTTAAGAAGGTGGTTGTTGTCTTTAAATTAAGATTACCTTCTTTTCTTGCAACACCTTTTGTTATATCTTTTATTGAAAAATTACAAGGTATTTTGTATATTGATTGGATTACCAATGTGTTGTAAAAATACTAAAAAAGATAAAAATTAGAGAGAGATATATATAAATATAAATATATATATATATATATATATATATACAAAGTTTCTTATAATGATGTCATAACTAATATAATAACATTGATAAAAAACCCATCTTTTGTATGTTTGCAACTTTTAAAAATTCAATGTTGATGTGAGTACACCATTGTATTATCCTACTACATTGGTATATAATACAATATAGTGTTGGTTTGTATTTGTGGTTTGTTAAGATTACTTTAAAAATATTTAATTGTATTCATATTTTTGGTTTTTTGGTTTTTTTTATTTTTGTAATTAAATTTATATTATATATTTATTTTTTTAAAATTAGATTTTTTAATTTAAAATAAATTATATAATAAAATATAAAAAATATTTATAAACATGCCACATCTGTAAAAAAGATTGTTTGCATTGCAATATTGTAAGAATTTTTTTAATGAAATTTGGCTTCAAATGCATTTTAAGTTAATGATTTTAAGGTTTATAAGATAATATCAATATTGTGGATATTTCTTTAAATTTATATAATAATTCTATGGATAGTAGCAATAATAAGATTATGTTAAGAGTTACAAATGTTTGTACATAAGATATAGATATTTAAAAAAAAAAAAAAATGATATAATTAATTGAATATTTATATCCATTTAATTTATAAACCAATTATATTATATGAAAGATATATTTATAAGAACTTATTTCTATTATCAATATTAAATTTGTATTATAAAGAATAATTTTAAAAATACTTGTCAACGTTTACAAAGTCTTTCTATAGACTTTTGGAATATATTAAAAAAATATCTTATATTTTTATACAATTATAGAAATTTTGGACAACCTCTAATAAAATCCTAACTAGATGTAGGATTTTAAAGTTAATTGGAGTTGATACATGAACAATAATGGTATTTGTAAGTCTCATTGTGGTTGCAATTTTATCATAAGAATACAATTAGTGATATGGATAACAATAGCAAAGCAATATAGAATTACAAGAAAAGTATAAGTAAAATTTTTTTAGAGGTTGGTATTATGGAAAATACATATATTATATTAGTATAAAAATCTATCCAACTCTATATTAAATAGATTTTAATATAGATTTTAGAGTAAATACTTTTATCTACTTCTACCTATATATTTAATATATTAGTATAAAAATCTATAACAAAATCTATTTAATATAGATAGGTAGAAGTAGATAAAAGTAGATTAATTTAATAATATCTTATGGAAAAACTTTTTAAAAGCTTCATAGATATAGTTTCACCTTTATACATGTTTATAAGTGATTGATAGGTTAAAAACTTGGCCAATACGTTAGCCACGTGTTGCACATGTTGATAGCTTATAAAACAAATTAAGTACATGGTGCACATATAGGAAATTTGTTTTGCAAGTTAGATATGTGTTTTATAAATTGGACATGTATTGGAAGTCCTATAGAATATTGCCATGTAATTTTTAGATAAATAGTATATATAGAGATAAGAGTGAAGCCTTCTTTACTCTTGTCAATTCCCTTTTTGCTTCTAGTCTAGTTCAAGAGTCTTTATATTTTCTAGTCTTTGGCAATAGTCATTCTAATTTCTTCTTGAATATATATACTTTCTTATTTTTATTTTGTCATTTTTTTTTGACGTAGATTTGATTGATTTGATATATATACTTTCAACATCTATACGCAGCCATATTATTTCACCTATGATGGAATACCATTTAAGCACCAAAGAACTAAAAATTAGTTTATTTAAGAAGTTTGATGGCACAAAATCTAAGTTTTGAAGATTCATCAATCAAGTAAAATTGGTGATTAAACTTCAACCTCAAAGTTATCCAACTCAAGGATCACAAGTCGATTTATTAAAATGTTATTTTTAAATTCTGCTTTATTGTGGTTTTTATCTTTTTTTAAATGATGTAATCTAATATTAGATAATTTAGAGGCATTTTAAAGAAAATTTCAATCTATATATGGAAAATATGATATAATTTGTATTACAACCAATAAGATCCGTATCTTATAATAAAGCAATCAAGTAGTATCTTTATATACTTCACAATTTTGACAATTAGCAATTGATATCAAATAGGATGATGTTGCACTCATCAATCAATTTTTCCATAGATTACAATATAAGATAAAGAAATTGATGCTCAACTTATCCAATCCTCAAACATTAAGTCAAGCAATTGACTTTGCTATAAAGTGTGACGATTGGCTTTTTGAGTTTCAATTTGAAAGTCGTATAAAGAAGCCTCAATATTATTATAATACAATAGCAAAATCAACATCTTTTTAATATATACATTTGAAAGTAGAAGACATATAAATTGATACAGGATGTTTCAAACCTCTTACTGAACAAGAAAAGACTCATCATTATTAAGAAGGATTTTGCTTATATTGTGGAGAACCTAAGTATACTATTCAACATTGTTCAAAAAAACAATGCAATTACAAAATCAGGAGTATGCTTGTTAGAGAAGATAATATGTTAGGAAACAAGTTTGTCTAGCTATAATAGGGACCATTGTTGTCAGGCATGATCTTCTATCTGAGAATACAATGGGTACCTAACTACGGAGAATTTATTTGAAACTTATTGGCAAGAGTCCAATAAGTGATTTGTTCTTAATGAAAAGGACAAACAATACAATTATATTACAAAATATAAATTATATTGGTAAATCCTTTTGTATTTAAGTAGATTTGTACAAAAAGGCTCAAATTGCTACAAAATCCTTCAATACCTTATTCACCCGCAAAGACTTATTTCTTTTTAAACTTTAGAATTTAATAACTCTTGATTTAATTATTTAGTTTTTATAAAAAAAATTCAAAGTATAGGTAGTATTCTTAAGTTTCACTTAAAAAAAGAATCAACTATAAATTTGCTTTAGATTGTTTGATATCTTAAAAATCCTAGTAGGTGTTTAAAACCTTAGCTCAAAGACACCTGAGCACTATTTTCTTCATATCTCACAAACCAAAAATCTTAATACCCTAAAAATTTTGCATATAGTCTTGTGATATCAATATATACACTTTTAAAAATTTTGAGCTAAAAGTTTATCAAATTTTCTAAAATATAACTCAAAATATAACCACTAGTTAATAGGGTCATTTACTGCGCTTAGCTTACAAGTACTAACTTCAACTTCCAATATCTCTTTCATCCCAACTTAAATCTCATCAAGCTATATGTGAAAAGTGTAACAAAAAAAGTGCTCTTTTCAATCCTAATCACTGATTCTCTATTGCTCTCTCTATGCGCAAATTATATCCAAAAGAGTGATAGTAGATACAATTTTGACACCTTAATTTTGAGCACCTATATCTCCTTCATAAAAAATCCAAATTATATAAAATTTGTACCAAAACCAAATCTAAAAATCCAAACTTACTGATCCTAGCCTTTGATATTCCACTCCTCTCAAAAAATAAACCCTAATCTCTAATAAATCCTTAGGCAGCTTCCTTGAAGCCCATTGGACATGATTTTTGGCCAATAGGAATAGAGACTTCTATCATCCATCTCCATTCATTCACATAGATGGCCTAACTACTCCTTTTTATATTAAAATCCCTTTCCAATCTTTTTTCTTATAAGATTTATATAATATGTATTCTAAATACCAAATAAAAGAAGTAAATAAGATTTCAAAAATCACCAAGATCTAACAAAGGTGATTTAAGGTATATAAAAGTTATTATTAATATAAAATTAATTTCAAAAATCACTATAAAAAAAAAAAGATTGTATAAACCTCAATAATAACCTTTTTAGATATATTTTTTTAAAACTAAAAACCTAATTATATTTTATAATTAATAAAATATATTGATATGGCTCTTACTTAATTGTGTAGTAAATTATATATTAAATATATATACAATATTTTCATATGATAGCCAAACCACAACACGACATCATATAGCTAGAATCTTATACAATTTCTAATAAAGGCCCTATTTTTTTTTCAGAATCCTCTCTTTGTTTTATAATAGATGTGTGTCTGGGACCTAAAATTTACAAAGCCTTTGCCTTGTTAGATTCACGAGCTTTAGTGTGTTTTTTAGATAAAAAATTTGTTAAAAATCATAGAATATTTTTAATTCAAAAAACTAAATCCATATATATAAAAATCATAAATAATTATTTATTATCTTTTAGAGATATTTTTTATAAAATTATTTTTATAAATATAATAATATATAGTTATAATAGTTATATAATCTTTAATATAATAAAATCTTCTTCTAATTCAACCATTTTAGGTTTATCATGGCTAGAAAAATATAATCCTTGAATAGATTAGATTTCTTGTAGACTTGATTTTTCTCAAAATATTAATAAGAGTCTTTTTAATTAAATGAAAAGCCATAAATTTAATATAATAAAATTTAAATTTATAGGTGCAAAAGCTTTTATAAATGTAACAAAATAAAGATCACTTTTTATTATTTATGCTACATCCATTTTTTATGGTAGAAAGACTTTAAGTAACATTTTAAGCCAATACTAAGATTATCAAGATGTTTTTAAGAAGAAGAATGCATATATTTTTCTAGAACATTATCTATATGATTGTTCAATTGATCTCAAAGAAAGAACTCAACCTCTATTTGGATCAATCTATAATTTATCACAAAATGAGTTAGTTGAATTTAAAAAATACATTGATGAGAACTTGGCCAAGAATTTCATAGAACATTTAAAATTTCCAATAAAAATTCTTATCTTATTTGTGAAGAAAAAATATAAATCACTACAGATATATGTAGATTATTGAAGATTCAACAAGATTACCATCAAGAATAGATATCTTCTATCTTTAATATCTAGACTTTTTGATCAATTGAATCAAGCTAAGATTTATACAAAAATAGATCTATAAGGAACATACAACCTGATTTGTATCAAAGAAGGAAATTAATAGAAGATTGTATTTTGAATAAGATATGGATATTTTAAATATAACATTATCTTTTTTAGATTTATAAATATACCAGCTATTTTTTAACATCTCATGAATGATATTTTTCATGAATTCCTAAATAATTTTGTTGTTTGTTACTTAAACAATATTTTAATTTATTCTAAGAATACATAAGAATATGAATTATATGTTCATTGTGTATTACAAAAACTTAGAAATATGAAATTGTATGCTAAAATAAAAAAGTATATATTTCATACTATTCAAGTTGACTTTTTAAGATACATCATTTCAAATGATGGTCTCAAAATGGATCCTAAAAAAGTCCAAATAATCATAGACTAAAAGATTCTAAAAATAATAAAAAATATGTAATACTTTTTAAAATTTGTCAATTACTATATAATCTTTATTAAGAACTTTTTTCAAGTTGTAGCTTCATTTATATGCATAACTTGTAAGAACAAATTTAAGTACAATAAAATAAAATAAAATCATTATTTAAAATTTTAAAGATAATTTTTATTTTTATACTAATCTTGTATTGTGTCAACTTTTTTAAAGCATTTTTTATGAAAATAGATGCATCAGATTTTGCTTTGAATATAATATTATCACAAATAAAAATAGATGACAAATTCCATCTAATAACTTTTTATTTTAGAAATTTTTTAATTGTGGATTCTTTTTAAGAATGGCATCATCATCTAGAAGGCACTTCTATTCTAGTCACCGTATATATAGATCATAATAACCTTGAGTAGTTCATGTTAATACATGTGTTAAATTGTTGTTAGCCTTGTTAGAGCATGTCTTTGTCAAGATTCAAATTCATTATTATTTATTGGCTAAGAAAATAATAAGATCTATTTGATGTTTTTTTTTTAGATATTCTTATCTTAGACCAAAAGAAAGAAATTTAACTTTTAATTAGCAAAAAATAATCTTCTTAAAGTTGGAGCAATTTCATCTTTGAGCAATGAAATTAACTTTAATTGTTGATTCAACTTTCTTCAAGCAAGTCTAATCAAATATGTCTTCAGATCTTCTTATTCAAAATATTAAAAATAATTTATCTAAGTCTCATGATACTTCCAAATTTGACCTTAAAAATAATCTATTCTATTTTAAAAGATGCTTATATGTTTTAGAAGGTGAAGCACGACTACATGCTTTTGAAGCTTGTCACAGCTTTCTTATAGCAAGTCATTTTTTATATAACAAGACTTTGGAACTAATATCAAGAGATTTTTTATGGCCTCAAATGTGGAAGGATGTTAAAGAATTTGTACAGTTATGCAACATTTGTTCAGGATCAAAAACTCCTTGTCATCAATCTTCCAAACTTCTCCAATCATTACCCATACTAGAACAACTTTGATCTTTTGTTTCTATAAATTTTAACATGAATCTTTCAAATTTAAATTCATATGATTCTATATTTGTGATTGTAGATTATTTCATCAAGATGGTATATTTTATATCATATATAAAATCTATTATAAGTAAAAAAATAGCTAAATTCTTCTTTGATAATATCTATTACTATCATGGATTATCAAAGAATATTATATCAAATAGAAGGATGAAATTTGTAGTAAGATTTTTAAGAACCATTTTTAAAATATTGAAGGTGGATATAAAATTATTTTTAGCTTTTTATCCTAAAATTAATAGACAAACGGAACGGATAAATTAAATTTTAGAGCAATGTTTGAGGTGTATTATTAATTATCATTAAAATGATTGGACAACTCTTTTGCCATTGGTAGAGTTTGCTTGCAATAATTTGATACATTCTTCTATTCAACAAATTCTATTTTTTGTCAATTATGATTATCATCTATAATTTGATATTTTTAACTTTTCAAAAGCTGATAATCTTGCAATAGAAGATTTGGTGAATTGGTTATCAAAGCTACATGCAATAAAAAAGGCACAATTAAAAGAAGTTCAAAAATGACAAAAGATTAATATAAATGTCTATTGCAAGAAACAACCTCAATTCCATGTGGGCAATAAGGTATTATTACTTCATTGTAATATCAAGACTATTTATCCTTGTGACAAGCTAGATTATCATAGACTTGGACTATTTCTAATTTGTGAACAAATCAATCCAGTTGCTTATCAATTATACCTATTAAAATCTATAAAAATCCGTCATGTATTCCACATGTCACTACTCAATTCATATAAGACAATGGATATACAAAGAAGAAGACAAATGCCACTACCTCCTATAAAAGTGGACAATAATAAAGAATTTGAAATAGAAGAGGTTTTAGATTTAAGTTTGCATCAAAATCAGCTGAAATATCTTATACATTGGCGCGGATATGAAATTAGTGAATGTACATGGGAGCCATCTAAGAATCTAGCAAATACATTAATAAAAATCAATGTATTTCATTCATGACATCCATCAAAACCAAAGTGAGGAGTCAAAAAAATCTTTGCTATAAAACAAAGCAAATTCAATAGAGATTTTATTCTATATTGTATCATTGTTTGTTATTCCTTTGAAATTTTTAGTGCTAAATAAGTGAAAAATCAGCAACCGGCAAATTTAACTTAAGAACTATTATTTGCTGAGTTATTGAATAAGACATTACAACTATTACAACCTTCAAGACAAAAGAATAGAGATAAAGATCCTCAAAAGCAATATGTTCTTTTTTAGATTAATGGCGAGATATAATGTGTTTGATATCACAACCTTGGGAGAGACTTTTAGTGTTTGGTGATACTTTTAGAAGTAGGAATTATTTTTGATAGTATTCCAAATATTTTCTTTGAAGAAAGTTATGAAAGCTTCAATAATAATCAAATATCAAGGTGGTCCTCCCGCCTTGATATGGGACACTATCAATAGGTGAGAGGACATATCAACTACCTTTGAAAGAAACAAAGATCAAAATATGTGGCAAATATAATTCAATGTATTTTAAACTTTTTCAATATGTAATCACTATTCTTTGTGGAATTCATCCCTAGAAGGGGGGATAATGTTACAAATATAAGATTTATTCTAATAATTATCTAGTTAATATGAATAGATAGAAGTAGATAAAAATAAATTAATTTGATAATATCTTATAGAAAAGCTTCTTAAAAGCTTTATAGATACAGTTTCATCTTTATACATGTCTATAAGTGATTGGTAGGTTAAAAACTTGGCCAATAAGTTAGCCATGTGTTGTACATGTTGGTAGCTTGTAAAACAAGTTAAGTACAAGGTGCACATATAAGAAACTTATTTTGTAAGTTTAACATGTGTCTTGCAAATTGGACATGTGTTGGAGGTCCTATAGAATATCACTACGTAGTTCTTAAGTAGATAATATATATAGAAACAAGAGTAAAGCCTTCTTCACTTTTGTAAACTCCTTTCTTGTTTCTAGTCTAGTTCAAGAATCTTTGTATTTTTTAGTCTTTAATAAGAGCCGTTCCAGTTTCTTCTTGAATATATATATTTTTTTGTTTTTTATTTTGTCATTTTTCTTTGACGTAGATTTTACTAAATTATACATCTTCTTTTAATTTGTATCTTTGACAAGAATATATAAAGTATTTGATCTTAAGACATTGTATTAATAAGCAATAAATAATAGATTGTAGTAGATGGTATATAATATATGTGGTATGTATAACTTTTTATACTATTTTAATTAAATTTATTTTACTTGTATTATATTATATAATTTTATATATATTATAAAAAAATATAGTTTTGTCAACAAAATAATTATATGCTACAAAACCACAATATTTGAAGTGTATTGTAAAATAATATGAATATATTATTACTATGATACATATAATATAATATAATTTGACTAAAAATCATAGAATATAGTGTTATCAATTACATCCTTTGAATCTAATATAAAAAAGGGATATACTAATAGTCTATTTAATATAACCAATTGTAAACAAATACATTGGAGACATATAGATAATATCTTATATTAAATTGATTAAATATCCATCATTTTAATGAATAGAATCCTATCCCAATACTAAAAATCTCAAATAAGTAGAAGCATCTTGCTATATTTGCTTAAAATATTCTATTTTATTTAAAATTTAAAAAATCAATTTTAAGTATACATTAAGAATATATATATTCAAATATATTTTGAAGGATCTACACTATAAATCATTAAAATTATTTAATATAAAATAAAATAAAATAAACATTCATACATTAAACAATTGGTTTATTATATATAAGAGTTATGTTTGCAATACAATACTTAAGACCTTTTTTTCTATCTAGAAATAGAAGTAAATCTATTTAACCAATTTTTCTTTGTAATCTTCTATTACTCAAAATTCTCATATTTCATCCTATCTTTCAAACAACATGCTTCATTCTCTTGGGTTCAAATCTAATTCAATACAATGTCTTTGTATACAAAAGATATTATACAATATTTTTTTGGATATTATAAATTTTGCATCTTTAAAAATACATCCATAGGAATTACAATACAATGTGCATAAGAAAAAGTATTAAAAGTTCTAAACAATTGTAATATTGAAGGAACAAATATTTGTTTATGAATATTGATATAAAGTTCTTCAATACCAAATAGAATTGATTGTAGAAGTAGAAGCAAAAAACTTGCATATGGTATAAGCATTTCTATTTTAAAAAATATAAAAAATATATTATATAAACTCTATATATTTTTTAGACAATAAAATAATTAAAAATAAAATAAACAACATTAATAACTTCAAAATCCAAAAATTGAATTATATTATTTATACAAAATAAAAATTTAAAATAACATATCAAAGATTGATTTAAAAGTTATATTTTTTTATAAAGGTGGTACCTTCTTCAAGAATGAATGTATTGAAAATAATTAACAATGATTAAAAATATAATATTCATTTATTTATTTATTTATGGATAAAATTAGTAATTTAGATATCATATAAAGTTAACTAATATACAATGCAATAAAATTACAAAAGAAATTGACCACCTATTAAATTACTTAGTACATGCTTATTAAAAAAGATGACATAATGAAACTAACATTAACAATTGTGACTTCCAAAATTGTATTAATATGCATGTAATATACTTTATGATATTTTTATTCAAATTCCTTCTTTGTTTGGGCCATTTTGCAGACACAACTTTAGCAGTAAACGGCTCATACATAAACACATAAATCATACATGAGAAAGTAGCGTCAAGAACAATATCAACTAGTTAAAAAGTGTGGAAGAACAACCGATCAAACTCAAGAATTCAGATTGCACAGTTTGTAGGGCTTGGGAGATGACAGGATTCTAGGAGTTGGGTGCAAGTCTCCCTTGCTACATGGATCCTTTCTGTTCATGCATTTTGTTGATCCTCCATCTTCGTAAGCTTCTGGAGATTCGATGGTTCCGCGCCCTTCACTGCGGTGATTTCGATAGCCAAAGTTGCAAATGGCACAACCACATTGCAGATCCTGCATTCAAAACTGATGCCTTTGATGTTGATGCTGATGGATCTGTCAGCTTGGATTGACGCACACGGCCGAAAACGAGAATGACAGAGACGTTGTTTGCATCTGTAGAGAACACCGTAAATTGTTGCCGCGGTCCGGGTCAGGATTGAAGTGTAGAAATGGTCTGCGGCAGCAGCTAAAGTATGTGCAGCAGTGCGAGAGGGGTAGGGCCGTCTTTCAATCGCGAATGGCATCATCCGGGGCAAGCATGATGAGATTCGCCTCAGCATCCAGCAGAATGACGTAACTGGCGAAGGCTTCTCAGTGTGAGATCGTTATAAGTAAGCTAGGGTTTTGGCGATTTTGTACAATCAGCTAATTTGATGAGGTTGATAGGGTTTCAACGAATGCAGATCTTGTGTTTTTGGTCGCATAAATAGTTGAAACAATAGGTATTGTACTCTCTTGATTAAAATCGTGTTCTCGAAGCTGTTCTGTTCGGAAACTGGAGGACAACTAGGTTTGTGGAGATCAGTTTCTACTACCAATGTTGAGTGGAAGCTCATTTCAATGACCTGTACTCTACTGACCAGACATACTTGATGAACAACCCGAATCGACTCATGCGAATTCCACGAATGCTCACTTTACACTCACCAGCAGAATGCCTTCCTGGTGGTCAACGCACTGTGGAAAGACCAATCCCTCGCAATATTGGATTTTGTTATCATCTCATGAAACTAAATGCCCTTGAGCCCTCCAAGAACGGATGACGTTGCTCCTGAAGACAAAACTTGGCTATTTTTGGCGCTCTGCGCAGCTTTCATCAATGTTTAACTATAAATAAATAAACCTACTGTGCGAATCGCCGCAACTTGCAATGAGTTCTCACATAAAACGGCACACACTGCTGTTGTGATAGAGAATCGGAACCTCAAGGTGTAGATATTAGCAAAGTCGACATGGCGTACGCGAGGTCCTCTCTAAGATCTATTTTTCGATTGTGAACTGTTCATCGAGATAAAGTCCGACTTGCCAGCTGATTGCATGACATTTTAATTTAAAAAAAATTGCGGCTACCCCAAGGTCGCATAATTTGAGCTCAAACTTACTGGTACCGTTACAAGTAAGTGACTGTATTGTTTGTGACACTGTTGAAGAAATTCTTGTCTGTGAAGCTCATGCCAGTTAGATAAGCTCCCCTAGAGGAGGCCACAAGCAACCTTTGCGGTTTCTTGGTAAAGGGGGGCCCTGCGCTCATGATGCAGCTGACACAAAGGGACGTTTCCAAATGATGCGTGGTACCCACAACTCAGAAAAGCCGACATCGCGTGCCCCCCTGCAGCGAGCTTCTCCACCGCAACCACATGCCCCTCCTCGATCGTCCTTCGTCGCCAGTTGCGATCCACGATTGCCTGCAAAACTACGTCACCGCTGCCAACGAGATTGCGTGCGGTGCAGTGCAGTGAGAATCTGCGACGTACGACGGATTCCTGCGTGAGGCGATCCCGAAGGCCTGAAGCAGCAGCGCCACTGGGGATCCAAAATCCTTAGCTGCCTTCAAACTGTGCAGTGTGAAAAGGAGCACGGACTGGCTCTTTCGGATATTGACGGTTACATGTGACACCTGTAAGTACGTAACAACACAACCGTTTTGAAATACTTGTACATATTTTTTACGTATGGTTTATCATGGTTATAAGGGGCACGAGGATTTAAGACTTGTATTACGTAATCGTATCATTTTGTTCTCTACTACTGTAGTGCTTTGATGAATTGGATCCCACATTCATTGCGTATGTAAAAGTTTAGGGTTAGAGTTTGTGCAATAAAATTTAAATTTTTTTGATGCAAAATTAGGATTGTTGTTCATAATGAAATGTTAAAAATAATGAACTGGCCTGAAGCTAAGTTGGTAGTGTAGAATGTATGGACAGAGCCTTGGATGCAAGTTGTTTGACCCTTAAATGAAAGTGAACCACTAATCAAGTGATTTTACTAATCAATTGCAGATTTTGCAATAATATTGTTCATATGTTTATTTGATTATGCAATAGTAATGTTCATATTATTACACATCAAAATTTGAATAAGGCAAATACATGAAAATTCATCCTGTTAAATCATATTTATAAATGAACACAATAATAAAGAAAAACTTAAATTTTCAACAATCAATCAACTTAACATGTATGTGTAATCATAACCATGGTATTTTCACTTTTTGAAATACCTTGATTTTAAAGGTTAACCATGGTATTTTTACTTTTTAGAAACATGTAAAAATTACAAATACATGAAAAGACTAACAAATTATTTTTATAATCTTTAAAAAACTATTTTCATAGATAAAAATTTAAATTGATACTTAAAATTCTTGTATGTATGCTTGTGTAATAAAATCAATTAAAAAAACGAATATCAGATGTATAATTTTTTATAAGTTAATTACATTTATATATGTTTATAATGAACATTATGAAAAAATAATCCCAATTATGCTAACTTTTTTCTTTAAACATCTGTTTTCAATTTGATCCAATTTAAATTTATGCCAATTTTTTTTTTTTTTTTTTTTTTTTTTTTAAGTCCTTGACGATTCAATAAAAAAAATCATGATGTTCAATTTACATAAAAAAATAAAACAGAAACTTCAGACTTAATGAGTATCATCTTTTTTATACAAAATTCTACAAGATGTGTAGTAACTTGCAAGCATTTGAAATTCAAAGATCATTGTATATTTCAAATTTTTTTTTAACACAGTGTTGTATTATAACACGTTTATATAGTAAAAAGTATGAATAAAGATAAATTCTACTTAATACTTAGTTATCTTGGTTCATTAGAAACTTAAGGTACTTAAAAAAAGATTTATGAAAGCCTCTTAGATTAATTCTTGTTTTAATAGCTAATAGATAAAAGTTAGTTATTAAAATTTTCTTCTAGGTTATAAAATTCATTTTACAGCTTTTAAAAAAGCCACAAGTTAATAAAAATAGGATAAAGGAAGTAAAAAGTTAGTATGGTAGATACCAAGGTTGAGTTGAGAATAGGATTAAGTTTAAATATTCTTAAAATAAGTTGGATTAATATCCGAGGGATGACTAGGTATGAGACAGGGTCGAAATC
This sequence comes from Physcomitrellopsis africana, assembly GCA_036785485.1. Classification (NCBI taxonomy): domain Eukaryota; kingdom Viridiplantae; phylum Streptophyta; class Bryopsida; order Funariales; family Funariaceae; genus Physcomitrellopsis; species Physcomitrellopsis africana. Next base: position 300,604 of record JAWRVF010000132.1, on the reverse strand, counting down.
AGACCTCTAGGTATAAAAATGACCACCAAAGGCAGGGATTTAGGACATTTAGAGATCAACGAGTAGAATTTGGGAGAGGGTTTTGAGCTCATTCCAAAGGCAAAAAATTAGCTTTCATAGGGTTTGTGAGGATGGAGCAATGGTTATTCAAAGTCAGGGTTTGTATTGATAAATTGGGTTTTATGTAAGAAAATGAGGGCTAGCACTTTTGATTGCTTTGTGCAATTGGTGTAACATCTACAATTGCAAATTAGATAGTATTTGGTTGATTGGGTGAGCTAAGAGTATAAAAAATCTTGTAACAATCTAATAATGCAGTTGGGAGATATTTGCCCATTAGTGCGACAAGGTACTGGAAGTTGGCAGTTTGAAGTTGTTTAGAGATTTTTCAATATCTAGAGATCTATTAGTCAAAACAAGGCGAAAATTGGCACAAAGTTAAAAGATGCAAAGATCAAGCTATATGCTAAGTTTGAACTAGAGTTAATGGTTGAATAAAGAGAAGTTGTTGCTGGCATATTTGCATCAAACTTTGAGTAAGAGGCCAAGAGACATCAGTGTGGAATTTTGGCATTATCTTACAATTTGTAAGTTGGATTGAGCTAAATTTTTTTGAGCATGTAGATAACTTATAGTGGTGTTTGTATGAAAAATTTTATATCAAGTAAATAATCAAATTAGGAGTTATAGCTTTTTTGAAGCTCACTGACTAGGATTAAGGCTTGTGAAGAAAATCTAAATTGCCTTATTGAGAAGGTAACAAAGCAATTAGGATTATGTGTGGTCGAGATTACTATCAAAAGTATTTTTGAGCACTTTATATCAGATTTAATCACTTTTGTATTGAAATTTGGATTGTATTCTTCTTATATGGAGTGAAATCTATTAGGGTTTCTTACATTTTTATAAACACAACCTTACATTCTATAGTCAAGTGCCCGGCGCATTTCCAAATCAAATAATACGTATTACGAAATAAGTAGTGAATCCGGCGTAAAAGTTTGGGGTGGAAGGTTGGAGTTTATTTTAGTGATTTAAAATTAATGGTGTAAGAAAGCAAGAAGGTGGATTTTGGAGTTATTGATGGAGCTTTGGGTGGTGCGTTAAGTGGATCTTTAAGTGGAGTTTGAAGTGGATTTTCTTTTGGTGAACAAGGTATGTATCTGGATCCAAATATTGCAAATATATTTCAAGCTTTTACATTATTTATGCAAGAGCAACAAGGCAAGGATCGCAAGGAGGCTTTGACAATCAAAGCACTGCAAGCAATGGTTAACAAGGTTGACCAGTTTGATAGAAAAGACATTTCTAAATACTTAAGATATTATATGCAAAAAATGGAATTGAATTCAGTCTCTGAAAGGGACATGGTTTTATTATTTGAACTTGCTACGGTGCCAGAGATAAGAGTACATGTGAAATCAATTTTAGAGCAATTTGGAAGCTCTTGGGAGAGATTCTTTCATGCGTTAAGAGATGAATATTTCTTAAAAGACTCTGATCGGATCACTAAAAAATCTTTGTTGGAATGAATTGAATATCCTAATAAGAAATTGCAAGCTACTGAATTATTAAGGAAGTTTGAGAGATAATATTTTTGGTTATTGAAAGTAGAAAAGGTAACCTTGGGACCAAATAAAGTTGAGTTATTTCTTCAAGCAACAGATGGAGAATTGCAAGAAAGATTGGAGATTCTTCTTGAAAATAAAGAAGAAGATGAAGGATTGACAACAAAATGGAAAGAAGTCAAAGATGTAATGGGCTTACTTACAAAAAGGGAAAAGAGGAAGGACATGGTTGGTATCTAAAGAATTGTGCAAGTACCTAAAACTCAAGTATTGACTTCACGATCAACGGTACCTATTGTTCAACCTTCAATAACTACATCAAAGAAAGAAGATGTGGAGATTGAAGAACTTATATACAGAATGCGGGATCTTCAAATTAAACTTGCAAGGCTTGAAGAGAAGACTTCTACAATGAATCCAAAATCTACTTTTAAGTAAGAGTATGTGGAAAGATACATTTGGTGTGATGATGATTCCCATTCTCGAAAAGATTGTGATAAGTTCAATGAAATGGTCTAAGAAGGCATTATTTTTTGAAAAGATGGAAAGGTGGCGTTAAAGGATACTAGTGATTTTCTCCAAACCAACTTTGGTAAAGGCGGTATGAAAGCATTGATTAAGGATTATTTGATAGCAAATGGAATTGCAGTAATAGAAACTATAAGTTATGGTACCAAGGTAGATGACAATAGAAAATAAGAATTTTTTGGAAATATTGAATCAAGTGGGATTTGGTCTTTTGTCATTTCTACAATGCATAAGAAGAAGATGCTACGAAAAGCTTTGTTGAAGACTACTGCAATAATTTGTGGAACTATGGATTGGGAGGATCATGTGGAAGCTTTATCAATACATGCCTATATTGCTAAAAATCAACATGAAGCCTTGATATAAGAAAAGAGAAGACAATATTCTAATGACATAAGAGAAGAGAACTCTTCCAAAAGGCAAACTCGGAGAGATAAGGGGTGCATTGAAGATGGCTACAAGGTACCAGCGAATCTTTGATAACAAATGAAAAAATCGAAGGACTTGAGGAAAAAAGAGCAAGTCAGCGACTTCTGAAACTACGATATTGACGTTTTTCAGATTTAAAGGAGATTGCTTTTTTGCCTGAATATAAAAATACATTAGTTGAATTTATATTGAAGAAAATATTGGGTATTATAAAAAAAGAATTTCATGATGTCATTATTGACAATATTAAGTGAAAGAGGCAATTAATGGATGAAGCTGGATCAAATCATGCTATTGATGTACATATATGTGACGATGAAGAAAATGAAATTAGCAATTGTTACAAATAATTAACAAGTGGAAGAAGGAATTATAATCAAAAAGCACGTTTTAATGATCCAAGTGATAAGGAGAAAGAAATTTCAAGTCATTATATTCGAAAGCATTGGGCTAGAGCAACTACAGAGGTATTAGTAAAGATTGGAGATATGGATGAGCCGGTTGTTGCCTTGGTTGACCATGATTCAGAAATAAATCTTATGTCTAAGGATCTTTACATGAAACAAAAGTAGCCAATTAATATAGAGCATAGATGGGTAATATGGGCAGCTAACAATACACGAGGTGAGTTATATGGTGCTTGTTTGGATGTGAAGATTCGGATTGGTAATATTGCAATGGAACAAAATTTTTTTGTTCAAGATGCAACAACTTATCCTCTTATATTGAGACAATCGTATATTGTTGCAACTCAAATGGAAACAAAAGTACTTGATGATGGATCAACTTATGCACAGATTTGTAGTGAAGATGGGAGAAGGGCAGTACAATTTTTGATTCTTCCTCCAAATCATGAACGTAATCGAGACAGATTGAGAGAGAAACCATTGCTAAGAATTGTTGAAGAATTTACGGATTTTTGAGGAGTACCACTATAAAGGGGGATTATGGAAGCACAAAAGGGAAGATACTCTCGCAAGATATATGTATCTTTGATATAGGATTTATTGGCATTTTTTGAGAATAAGAGTATTATGTATAAGAGCATTGAGGATTTAAAAAGAAATGAAAAAAAAAGATTATGTGCTATTGAAAAAAAATTATATGGGTTAAAAATATTAAAAGATGATAAAAAGATTATTGGTATTTATGAAGAAAATGGATTGGAAGATCCTTTGGAATTGATTGCATCTATTGGATTAGGTAATAATGATAAAGTTATACAGATTCATTCAAAAGAAATTTATGATATGATTGAATCTTTTTAAGCATCAGAAGTTATGATTGAAATAAAATATAAGACAGTAGATAAGAAGATGAAACCTGTTACTAAACCTTTGCCAAAAGACTGTAAAGAACAGACAGAAGAAGCATCAAGTAAAAAGAGCTTAAGGGATCTAAAGAATATTGGGCATAAATTTATTGAAGAGGCTTTTGAAGAATTGAAAATTGGTTCTGATGGTTCTTTGTTGCTAGAAGAAATTGCGTGCTTCAAAGAAATGCTAGCAAAATAAGATAAATCATTTGCCTTTGGGTCTCATGAAATTGGGTGTGTGGATCCAAATATCGTAACTCCAATGGTTATTTTTATTATACCACATTTACCTTGGAATTTGAGGCGAATTCTAGTGTCAAGGGCGCATTTACCAAATTTGGTAGCATTATTGAAAGAAAAGATGAAGATGAAGATTTTGGAGCCTTTTTTTGCATCATATTCTAATTGACGATTTACAGTGCCTAAAAAAAAATGGATTATTATGATTTATTCAAGATATGCAGCCAGTAAATGCAGTGACTATCAAGAATGCATGAATTGGACTGATAATAGATGAATTTGCTGAAGCATTTGCAAGAACGACATTCTATTCAATGGATGATTTGTATTCAGGCTATGACCAATTCAACTTGCAAAAGAGAATAGAGATATGACAACAATGAGAACGCCATTTTGATTGGTTAGAATGTGTGCTCTTCTTCAAAGTGCTACTAATTCAGTTACGCATATGATGAACAAGATGTATAAGGTGTTAAGGGATTTTATTTCTGAGAAGACTATGTCTTTTCTAAATGATGTTCCTATTAAAGGATGTAAAGAAGATGATAAGGATGAAACTTTAAATAAGAGGGAATATCGTAAGTATATTGTTGATCATATATAAGATTGTGAAAAGATATTGACTTGGCTAGAAGGAGTTTATTTTATATTATCGGATATAAAATCTATATTTGGAATATAAAAAGTTATAATTGTTAGATATTTATATGGATTTTATAGAAGAAAACCAGATCTAGTCAAGGTTGATGCAATTAGAAGAATAAAAGAAGATTGCAGTTCTTTAACAAAGGTGCGTAGATTTTTGGGTGCATGTATATTTTATCGTATTTGGATTCCTCACTATGCTCATATATTAGATCCACTATATGAGTTATTACACAAAGGTTATTGTTTTAAATGGGAAGAAAAGTATATCAAAGCAATGCAAATATTGAAGAAATTATTGACAACACATCCAATATTGAGAAAAATTGAATATAAGTGCAATAGACTAGTGATTCTTATAGTGGATACTAATCCAATTGCTATTGGATGGACTATGGGTGAAGATGATTCAAATGGATATAGATTTGCAGTTCGATTTAGAACTAAGGTTTTAAGTATACGCCAACATGCATATTCTCACGTGAAAAGAGAATTATGGAGAATTATTTCAGCTATGAAAGCTAAAAAAGATTATTTAATAGGAACAACAGTGGTGGTTGAAATAGATTATTTATCTTTGCTTGGAATGATTATTAATTGTACAACTCCAGACATTGAAATGTTGAGATAGATTGCTTACATCAAGTCGTTAAATTTGGAATTTAAGCATGTTGCAGGAAAAGACAATTCCGTAGCAAATATGTTATCTTGAACAAGATATGGTAGAGAAGATGTGATAATAGAGGATATTGATGATGAAGATACAAAATTTTATTTACTTTTACAATTGAACAAGGAAATTAAGCCATTTTATGAAAAAAATTATGAAAGGGATTTATTAAATATTGGATATTATTTAAGCGTATTAACCAAGTATGCTAATTGGTTAGTTGAAAAATTTAGACAGATCAAGAAAAAGGCATACAAGTTCATATTACAAGGAGGATTTCTATAGAAGAGGCCAAAATCAAACATTGGAATGCCACAACAAGTAGTAGGTACCAAAGAAGATCAATAAAAACTACTCAAGGAATTTCATGATAGTTTATGGATAGGACATAGAGGAATTTGGGCTACTTTTGCTAAATTGAAGGAACGGTATTGGTGGAAGAATATATATCAAGATGTAACTTCATTTATAGAATCTTGTGTAACTTGTCAAATGTATTCAAATATATGACATTGAGATGGTTTACATCTAACATATCCTTTGGCCATTCATTTTAAATAGATTGTGGATTTGATTATTATGCCGATGGGATTATGGCAAATGAAGTATTTAGTTTTGGCTTGTGAAGATTTATCAAACCAAGTGGAAGGCAAGGCTTTAAGGACAAAGTTTACAGAAGAAATTTGCAGGTTTTTGCTTAAGGATGTTATTTGTCATTATGGATGTGTGGAAAAGATCACTGCAGATTGTGGAGAATTAAATGCAGATGAAGCTCATGAATTCTTTAAGAGATGTGGAATTAAATTATCATTGACTATGACTTATAATCCAAAGAGGAATGCAAAGAGTGAACATGGACATCCACCAATTATAAAAGCCTTGGTTAAAGCTTGTAGTGGAAGAATGAAACAATAGCCTCGACTTCTACCTTATGCATTATGGGCTGATTGAATAACACATAGTTTGGTGACAGGATATTAGCCAATGGAACTTATGACTAGTCAAAAATCTATTATGCCAATTGAAGAACATGTACCAATCTGGAATATGTTACCTTGAGAAGATGGATTAAGAAGAGAAGAATTATTGGCTATTAGAATTTGACAACTTGAACAAAAATCGAAAGATGTGGAATTAGCATTGAAAAGATTACAAAGGGCAAGGCTAGAGAATAAGGCTCGGTTTGATAAACGACATTGATTAAGGCCTAAAGAAATTGAAGATGGTAATTGGATACTTGTTTATGACAACAGTTTAGATAACCAGCACAGTACCTTACAAAAGTTTTTAAAATGTTGGTCTGGGCCATATGTAGTAGTAACAGTTCATAATAATGCCACGTATTCATTGAAGAAATTGGATGGTACAAGGTTGAAAATACCTATTGCTTGGAAGCGAATAAAGGTCTTTAAAAGACGAGATGGAGAATTAAATGTAGAAGATCATGTTGAAGATATCCATGACTCTGAAAAAGATAATAATATTGAAATGGATAATGAACATGATGAAGAAGAACTTGGTGGAGGAAATGAAGAGATGGTATGATGCCAACTATGGCATATGTTTCATTGGCGCATACCGAAGCATGCGTACATTCAAAGGGGGTGGATGTCGTGTTGTAACACATTTATATAGTAAAAAGTATAAACAAAGATAAATTCTACTAAATACTTAGTTATCTTGGTTCATTAGAAACTTAAGGTACTTAAAAAAAGATTTATGAAAGCCTCTTAGATTAATTCTTGTTTTAATAGCTAATAGATAAAAATTAGTTATTAAAATTTTCTTTTAGATTATAAAATTCATTTTACAGCTTTTAAAAAAGCCACAAGTTAATAAAAATAGGATAAAGGAAGTAAAAAGTTAGTATGGTAGATACCAAGGTTGAGTTGAGAATAGGATTAAGTTTAAATATTCTTAAAATAAGTTGGATTAATATCCGAGGGATGACTAGGTATGAGACAGGGTCGAAATCAGACCTCTAGGTATAAAAATGACCACCAAAGGCAGGGATTTAGGACATTTAGAGATCAACGAGTAGAATTTGGGAGAGGGTTTTGAGCTCATTCCAAAGGCAAATTAACTTTCATGGTTTGGCGGATGGAGCAATGGTTATTCAAAGTCAGGGTTTGTATTGACAATTTGGATTTTATGTAAGAAAATTAGGGCTAGCATTTTTCATTGCTTTGTATAGTTGGGGCAACATTTATGTTGCAAATTGGACATTATTTGATTGATTAGATGAGCTAAAAGTATAAAAAATCTTGTAACAATCTAATGGTGCGGCTCGGAGATATTTGCCCATTAGTGCGACAAGGTACTGGAAGTTGGCAGTTTGAAGTTGTTTAGAGATTTTTCAATATCTAGAGATCTATTAGTCAAAACAAGGCGAAAATTGGCACAATGTTAAAAGATGCAAGAATCAAGCCCTTAATAAAGTTTGTGAACTAGAGTTAATAAGGTTGGATAAAAGGGGGTGTGTATTTGCATCAAACTTTGAGTAAGAGGCCAAGAGACATCAGTGTGGAATTTTGGCATTATCTTACAATTTGTAAGTTGGATTGAGCTAAATTTTTTTGAGCATGTAGATAACTTATAGTGGTGTTTGTATGAAAAATTTTATATCAAGTAAATAATCAAATTAGGAGTTATAGCTTTTTGAAGCTCACTGACTAGGATTAAGGCTTGTGAAGAAAATCTAAATTGCCTTATTGTGAAGGTAACAAAACAATTAGAATTATGTGTGGTCGAGATTACTATCAAAAGTATTTTTGAGCACTTTATATCAGATTTAATCACTTTTGTATTGAAATTTGGATTGTATTCTTCTTATATGGAGTGAAATCTATTAGGGTTTCTTACATTTTTATAAACACAACCTTACATTCTATAGTCAAGTGCCCGGTGCATTTCCAAATCAAACTACACGTAATACGACAATGGTAGAAGACCCACCATTATCACATCTCAGCTTACGGCTAGTTGGAAATGGGTTGCTACCACAGAGCATGCATATGTGGCATGCCACAATGGATTCTAAGATAAGTTGTAGGTTTTCTCATCTATTAATAATCAATAGTTTTTTACAAATATTCATCCATGGATTGTACAGACATGTGGTCTGCCATGAATGTGTTATTGTACCATGTATCTATAAAATGGCAAAAACATGGTCGGTTTGAAAAAGATGATAAATCACAACAATTTAATTACATTGAAAATAGTATATTATTTGAAACATCACTGAGAAGTCAATTTATTATGCAAAATAATAAATATCGTAGCATTATGTGGTGTAGTATATTCCATCAGCACAGACATACATGTGTCTATCCTGATAAAATGATATTTCTTCATCTAATGTTCTTATTGTCATCCACTATATGATCTGTTGTTGTATTAGCTGTACTACTGTGCTCTCATTGTGCTATATAATCATAAGTCTATATGTATTTTTTTAGCATATTAGCAACTATGCAGATAGTATATCATCCTTTGAATGTAAATATACTAAGGATAATATCCTGTTTGAGGAGGGATTTCATGTCGTATCACAGAATGTGGGTACTTCTCTTGTGTATGATAGAATCTCTAAGACTACTTGAGATGATGACATATCTTTTGCAGAGTTTGAAGAGATCCTTCATTATAATCTTGGTATGAGAGAGTCTCTAGGACTATTTGAGATGATGACATACCTTTTGCAGAGTTTGAAGAGATCTTTCATTATATTCTTAGTATGAGAGAGAGTGCCTTTAGAAATGTAGTTTTGATTATAATAGCTGAACATAAGATGTTCAAAAGAATATCTTTGATAAAAAAATCATTTATTATCTTTGCCTAAAAATATTCACAAGGGATTAGACATAGCACTGCTTATGCTAAAGACTAAGAGGTATACTAGTCTATATGAAGATTATGATGGTCATGAGGATGAATGGTTTGAGAAATATAATCATAGGATGGAAGATTTTAACATCTTTACTTGTATGTTTGAGATGGCTTATGATAAGCTTAAAGTTGCCAAAAGAGGATATATCTTCACTATTATATACACTACGTATGTGAAGATACTAAGGTCTCCTAAGTACTATAGTTTATATTATTATTTTTTTGATTGTATTCATTATATTATGGTGTTTCATAATCTTCTTGATATATCCTTGATAAGGAATAAGATGAGACTTAAATCTAACTTTGAGGTATCTATAAGGTCTATAAGAAGATTTGAAAGATTTTTAAATATAAAAATAGTGGTATATGTTGATAAGATACAAGATGGGAAACTTGTTGCTTTGTATTATAGTTTATTTAATTCACAATATAAAATAATCCTTATATTATACAATGCTCATTATTATATATATATATATATATATATATATATATATGATAGATTGGTAGATGGTGTAGATTTAAAGAATAGCATAGACTTTGATTATAAGATTGATATAGTCTATAAAGGTTATATGTTCTATGATATAGAGACTTATGCTCATCTCAATATCTTTGATATGGCACCATATATGATGTCTTATGTATTTTACATAGATAGTAATCAAATAAAAGGTGTTATAAGAAAGACTACATTAAAGGATGATATTTCTATGGATATATTTATGATTATATATAGATATATATAAGAGATAGGAACATCTTATTAGTTGATTATAATAATGGTATATTTGATGATTATATACTTATAGGTATATTAACGATTAAAAGTAGAGAGTTTAAAGATATTATATTAGATGGTCGTGGTAGGATATTGTAGTTTGGATATAATAACATGAAGTCTAAAGATCTATACAAGTTTATGCTAGCATCTCTGAAGAGTGCAACAATAAGCTTTAAATGTAATATAATTAAGAGATATCTTAATCATATGGTCATATAGAATAGCATCTACAATGACACTTTTGACCTCTATATGCGTAATAATATGGACATAATAAAAGACTATGCCACAAAAGATGTATTATTTTTGAAGGAACTATACTTTAAAGCTAGAAAGGTGTTTGAGTCTATAGGTTGTAATCTTTTGATAGACAAGTCCTTGACCTTATCTCAAATGTCTATGACTGCCTTTAAGCATTTTCTATCCATAGTTCATATATTTGATGGAAATATTATTAAATATAAACTATCAATTATTAAAGATCCTATGCTTGATAAGATTATTAGACAAGCTCTAATAGAAGGTAGATGTCATATATTATAGACGAGAAGAACTATGAGGGGTTATGACTTTTAGAAAGGAATATCAAAGAAGAAGACCTTAGGATTAGGTCCCCTATAATCATAGCTATTTTCATATATGCTTATATTAGAGAATACATGTATGATGACTTCATATTTAAGGTTGAATTTAAATATGGTATAGACACAGATAATCTATTCTTAAGATCTAAAGATCTAAATAAAATAAGTGGTTTTCTATTTGGAAATAATCCTATATAAATCAAAATAAAATTATCTGATAATTCTAGAGATATCTAAGTAGACAAGAAGATATATGCTAATTATATTATAAATGGTAGTATAGAAGCAATTGTTAAATTCAGATTCAAAGGAGTATATAATTTTGATAAGTACATTCTTAAAGATGGCATAGAATACATAACAAGTTTAATTATAAGTAATAATTATAAAGAGTTATCCAACATATGGGACACCTTGCCTTCTGCCTATAATATAAACATGTTGAGGGAGATATTAAGAGATAATCAAGTACATGTACTAAGTAGTCAGATAAAAAAGAGCTTTAGAGGTATTACTAATATAGAAGCATTTACTATAAGAAACAAATATATTATAAGAATATTCTCTTCAGATAATAATACTAAAATATATGACCTATTCTAGTTACTTCCTATATTTATATTTTATATACTTATACAAAAAATATATACCTTTCATTATAAGATAAGCTATATGAACCTTAGGTACAAAGTCAAAGTTGTATATCTCAATAAGGTTTTCATCTTCCATATTATCTTTATATACTACTATCTTTAAACTTGTAAACTTCTCAAAATATTTGATCCTCTTAATAGACATCTCTATATTATCTCTTAATTTTATAAGATTCTTTAGTCTCTCTATATCATCTTCTCTAGCATGATCTAAAGATGCATCCACACTTCTAAAAAAACTATTGTACATACTGTACTTATTTTTATTGACTTTCTTATTTGAAAGATACTTAAGAGCATAATAATCATTCTTATCAGAATCTTCCTCTTCCTTCTTTATTTTTATATTCTTATTAATCAAATAATTAGATAAAATATAACCCTCATTAGGATTCTCAAGCTTAGATTTAGGCTCATTCTTAGATTCAACTTGATGTATCTATATAGACATATCATCATTCTTTGTTTGTGATAGTTTTTTTCAATATTCTTCAATATTTTTAGCACTATTAATCCTACATACTTTAGCTTGTCTAGCCATCTCCTTCTCATATCTTTTTTATTGCTCTTCTTCACTTATAGTACCTATTACCTTCATAAAGTCTATGGAACTATATGTTTCTTCTTTTATTAGTTTTATATCTTCTATATTTGATAATATTTTTAATGAAATTGATAGACTATGAGAAGAAGTATCTATTTTACCTTCAATCTATTTATTTGATCCTATAGATGTATCTGCCTTATCAAAGATTATTCTATATTTATTCTTTGACTTATAAGAAGGTTTATAGTTACCATGTCTCTTATAATATATAGAACTAGACTTTGCTTTATTTCTATAAGGAATATCTTTTAATGGACCGTATAGTACTATATCTTGACAATAATTAACTTCATCATCGTTTTGATTTTTAGCTAGTATAAAAACATCATAATTCAAATGATAACTATAGTAGCCACTAAAAGATTTAGCTTTATAAGTAGAAGAAGCATCTTTAAGAGGACCAGTGATCACACTGGCCTTACAGATAGCAGATAACTTAGATATATCATTTGTCATATTTGGAACACTATTTGTAGACATTGAGGGAATATTTAGAAGTTTAGTAATATTAGAAGAATAAAATTTAGCACACTTAGAGGCTATATCAAACTTGATAGCTTTAAACCTCTTATCTACATATACAAATATTTTAGATCTCTCATCATTAAGAATGATACCCATTGATTCGAGAAGCTTTAGTAGTATGTCATTTGTATTACTTGTAAGATGCTTGAAATCGATTATCGGCTCTATCTTCTCATAGCACAATAAGAAAAGAGCAGTACAACTAATGCAACAACAAATCATGTCATAGATGGCAGTAGGAATATTAAATAAAAAAATATCATTTTATTAGGACAAACACATGTATGTCTATGCTCATGGTGTATACCACACGTAAGGAAACTTTTACCTCATAGCTAATATTTGCTCTTCTATTCTATATGTATGATCATCAAAGATTGTGGAATATTATAGCACTTTGAAAATAGGATGACGACCACATAGCAATGTGTCATAAAAAAATGGCAGGCCTAAAGAATATGCAAGTCATATATAGTGTGAATGCAAACAAGGAATAACCTTTTGAGGCAAGAGGGTGGACAATAGGTGTGCCATGTAAACGAAGCATCGAAAGGGAGGGAACAAAATTTGTGATGGAAATTAGAAGTGGGATTATAATCAATCCAACTGTAAAGAGGAGAGAGGATTGGGATAGGTGTAACAAGTGTTGACATTCAATAGGTGATTATTATTCTTAAATCATCTCTTTTTTTTAATGGATGATGGAATAATTATGTACATGGCTGATTGATAATTGGAAAAAATCATTAATCAATTAGAATAATTGAAATGAATCATATCAATTAACCAAATATTTCAATAAATATAATAGTTTTTTTAAAAATTATTTAAAAATTCAAAAAAATAATATATATATATATATATATAGAAAAAATTATTTTAATAGATATTATGAATCTCTCTTCTAAAAAATACCTTAATTCCAAATAATGAGAGTGTTAAAAAAATGAATCAAGATAAAAGTTTGAAAAGACAATACACTCTTTGTGTTATTAAAAAAAAAGAAAAAAAAGATATAAAATAGTAAGAAACTAAAATAACTATTATCAATTATAAAGAACCAAGAGAGTCTTGAACTAAGACTAATATACAAGAAAGGTGTTGACAAGATTAAAGATGGCTTTAATCTTGCTTCTATATTTCTTAGTTGGAAAGAAGGTCTTTTGGAAGCTTCCTAGGCATCATGAGGCATATAATCCAAGCATCAAGTTATAAGTTGCTTCCAATATAATTTTTTAAAAGTATAAAACTTATAGGATAAGTTTTAGTAACCATGTGGCATATTTATAAAATTTTACATATCTAATTTAAATCTAAGAATCTTCTTCAAAGCTTTTAAAGAAAGATATTATTTACTTGATATGTTTCTATCTACTTCTATTTACTTCTATTTATTTAAATAATGTATGCATCCATTACAAAGATTGCATCTAAGAATTATAAAAGAATATTAAAAATTTTATATTATATAATTTAAAAGTAATTTATTTATAATATTATTATAAATTATTAAAATTTAAATTTAAAAATATAATTTTAAATTATATATACTCAAAATAATAAAATATTAGAAGGTATAATATATACCAAAAACTTAAAATTTAAAAAAACCACAATTTATCTAATATTTATTGAAATAGTATAAGTAAACCTTCTATTGTTGTCTATATAAATTAATAAAAAATATAGATATTATACTTTTGTAACTTAAAATCAAATTAATATAAATATAAAAAATATATTATTAATTATTTAAAGTAATAATAGATATTATTTAGAATATAAAATAAAAATAAAAATAAAAATATAATAAATTAAAAAAATATAAAAAATATAAAATTAGATACTTTTATAAGCTTTTAAAAGTCTACATATTTATTTTTAAAATATAAAAATTATCTAAAGATTTTAAAAGATGCTTGATGCCATATTACATTATATTTTTATAATATTATATCTTTTTTAGTAACAATTATTGTAAGAAATTTTAGAGATTTATTCTTTTTTATTTTATGTATAATAGGAATTGTTTAGAATTTTTTTGTAATTTACGGCATTTATATAGATATGTTTATTCAACTAATGACTATAGGTGTAATTTTTTGATATCAACAAGCTTATTTCATTAATTTGATTTTAGTATGAATTCTTCAAATACTCTTTATAAGTGACTTTTAAATTATCAACTTCAAATTTATAAACTTGTAGTAGTATAACCAAAGATGTGACATATTTTAAACAATTTTTATACCAAATTTTGTTGTAGTATTTTTTTGTATATATTTATAGATCTATATTCTTTTTATTATTATTATTTTTATAATAATTAAAATAATAAATATTTTTAGCTACCACCATTCTTTAAATACATATTTTGTTATCTTGTCAAAACCAAAAAAAAAAATCATAATCTATTTGAGTAAAATTAAATTATATAAATATTAAGATTAAATAATATTTTTTAGAAAATAAAATTATTCTCCTTTAAATTCTAAGTTATTATCAATATGACTATTTTTTTTTTTTAATTGATTTTAATTTTTCAATAATTATCATATCTTTTGATACTTCACAAATATCTCTTCTTATTTATAAATATAAGGCAATACTTGAATGGCTTTGAAACTTATACAAAAGAGATTAAAGTATCCTTGTATATTTTTTATTTTTTATTTTTTATTATATATTATAGTAAGTAAATTCCATAAAATCTTCTAAATGATAATAAAAAATATATAAAATATCTTCTAATTGAAATAATATTCTATGCAATCTTCTAAATGACTATGAATGTTTTTCAAAAGTTCAAGGTGTTATTCAAAATCTTTAGAAAGTGGTAAAAATTTCTATGAATTTTTTAGAAGGTTCTAAAAAAAATTTAAATTTTTTTTAGAATGTATCAAATGTTTTAATATTATATACATTTGTAATAACTTATATACTTCTAAATAATAATAATAATAATTTTTATTAATATAAATTGATATTAAAAAAAAATTGAATAAAATTTTATATATTTTTATAAATATTAGTATTTAATAATTCAATTTTAAATTTTAAATAAATAATAAATTCTTGCAACAAAAAAACCATCATCTTTTGATAAATCTAAAGTATATTAGATTTCTTCAAAACAACCTTATGTTAGAGATGCAAGATAGTGGATTAGCAAAGAAACAAAAAAAAAATTACAAAATTAAAATGATTTTAAGAACAAAAAATTGGATGGGCCAAAACAAAAAACTAGATGATTGACAAGAATAAGAAACTAGATTGATATGAAGAAACAAGGCAATACTTTGGATTGCTCCAAGACTTGTATGGGCAAGACTGAGGTGTACCTCAATCTTGCCTCCTATTATATCTTACAAGGCCTATGTTCTATTGAACCTTTTGAGAGTATCTTAAAAGATTGAGGAAGGTTGAGGAAGATTCTAAAAGACTAACGCAAGTTTGAGAAGACTAAAGAAGATTCTAAAGATTTTAGAAGGCTACGAGAAGTTCTAGAAGATTGAAGAAGATTTTAGAAGGTTTTAGAAGACTACAAAAGATTCTAAAAGATTTTATAAGATTTTAAAAAACCATGAAAGATTCTAAAAGACTATAGGAGGTTTCAAAAGACTACAAAAGGTTCTAGAATGTGGTGACTTGAAATATGTCCATAACATCACATCTCTTTTTAGCGACAAGTTCCACAAGGAGCCAAAGTAATTTCATGATCAAATCACATACATAAGAAATTTAGAGTTTATTAGAGTAGAGAAGCAATATATTTTGTCTTTTGTTTATTGGTTACCAATTTAATAGAATCCTTGAGGCAGCGTCAATAACCTCCATATATAACTTTTATTGTATCAACATCCTATTCAAGAATCTACTCTTTATTATGACCTTCAAAACATCCTCCAAATATAATTTCTGATCTATTTGGAGTCACCCTTTCAACTTCAAGGAATATTATCAAAGCTTAGGAATTTGAATCAAGATTTTTGTAATGAGGTTGTATCTCCAAAGACTCCAAATAAAGCCTTATTTGATATTTGAATATTCTTTCTTTGTCTTGCTCATATTCATCAAATCTAGTACATTGTGAAAGTTGCAATGGTTTATAAGTAGCTTGTATGGTAGTAGAGTCTTCTCTCTTTTGTTCATATAAATTTCTTAAAATATTATTGTATTACATATTGTCTTATTTGAGAATACAGTAGGCACATGATTGTAGAGAGTGAAGTTATGATTTACAAATATACAAAAAAATTTGATAGGTTTTATCCATATAAGAAGAATATGATTTGAATTTCAATTCAAAAGTATTTAAAGCCAATACAAAGTGCTTAAAAATACTCTTCTTAATAACTTCAACTATACACAAAATCCAATTGCCTTGTTACTTTTATAATTAGGCAACTCAGATTTTTCCTTGCAAGCCCTAATCCTAGTTAGTGAATTTTAGCAAGCTATAACTTTTAATTTGATTAACTACTTGATGTGAAATTTTTTTATACAAATGCCACTATAAGTCTACTATAGGCTCAAAAAATTTCAGCCCAATTCAACTTACAAATTGTAGAAAAACATTCAAAATCCACATTGATGTTACTCGGCCGCCAACTTGAAACTTGAAGATGTTCCAGTAGCAATTTATTCCTTCTCTGACCATTAACTTCAACTTAAAATTGGTGTAAAATTTGATCTCAATTCTTCTAACATTGTGCCAAATTTCACCTTGTTATAACTAATAGATCTCTAGATATTGCAAAAATCCTAAACAATCCTAAACTGTTAACTTCTGGTACCTCCTTGTACTAAAGATCAAACACCTCTCAACCACACTATTAGATTATGACCAATTTTACACAATCTTAGTACGTTTAATCATCCACATACTTTCAAAATTTCAACCATAGATGATACATCAATTGTACAAAATAGCCAAGAGTACTAGTCCTAATTTTATTGTATAAAATCCAAATCACCAATACAAACCTTAATTTTAGATAACAATTGCAAAGTTCTTCCAAATCCTATGGAAACAAGTCTTATGCTTCTAAAACAAGCTTAAAGCTAGCTCTCCAATCCTAATCACCAATCCCCAAATGACGTGATATCTTATCCTTGGTGGCCGTTTTTGTCGCTAGAGGTCTGATTTTGATCTTGTCCTATAAATGATTGATCCCTGGATATCAATCCAACCTATTCTAAAGATTTTTAAGCTTGATCCTACCTTCAATTCAATCTTAGTATCAACCATATCAATTATTTATCTCTTCTATGGTATTTTTATTAATTTATAGCTTTTAAAAGTAATAAAAGAATTTCTACAACCTAGAAGGAAAAACTAATAATTAATTTTTATCTAATAGCTATTAAGACAAGAAAATAATCTAAAAGGCTTTCATAAAATCTTTTTTAAGTATCTTGAGTTCCTATTGAATCAAGATAATTGAATATTAAGTAGAAATCATTCTTGTTTATATATTTCACTATATAAATGTATTACAACACAACATTACAAAGATTTGACATAATAACTAATAAGCTTTTAGCAAGATCTATTCTATCTTAGAAAAAATGACTATATACAAGTAAAGGTCTTGGCGTGGCTTTCTCTCTTTTATATTAAATTTTTACTATTAATAGGAAAGTGTCATTTAGAAGCCAAAAGATATTGGTCTCTACAAAAATCTTCAATAGCAATTGATTCTAGATTTTTTAGAATATTGTTGATGGAATTTGTGAACTTTTTCAAATGTATTCCTAAGATTTTTTGAAGGTTCCCATATTCTTTTAATAACTCTATAGCCCTTTCAATAGATGAAATATTCCAATTGTCCATATTTTATATATAAATCCAATATTTCATCTATTTCATATTTATGCTCTTAATTGACTTCAACTGAGGATGGTGGTGGAAGAGTTCTTTCATCAATAGTTGATTTATAATAGGTTTTTAAAAGTAAAATATGGAAGATTGGATAAATGTACATGCTACTTAATAGTTCAAGATAAAAACTTATTGAATTTACTTGGTGTAGAATTATAAATAGATCAAGTCTTTGATAGTCTAATTTTTGTGATGGTCGATTTATTTATTTATTTTGCCAAACTAGCCAGACATGATCTCCTACCTTAAACTTTGGTTGGTTTTTGCAATAAATGTTTGCATAGTTTTTATATTGGTCTTAAGTCATTTGTAGTTGGAATTTTAATTCTTCATAGATGGCCTTTAAATAGATAGCTTGATTTTTTGTAGTAGGACTTCTCACATCTTCAATTTGGACTGGATATACTCTACGGTGGTATCCATAATTTGAGAAAAATGGAATTTATTTTGTTAAAGAATATTTAGTATTATTATATGCAAAATTGACCAGTAGTAGGAAGTCCATCCAATCATTGTGTTGATAATTTATACTACAGCAAAGATATTATTTTAAGATCTGATTTATGTGATGTGTTTGACCGTTGATTTGAAAATGATAAGTTGATGAAAGGTTGATCTTAACCTTCAAAAGTTGAAATAATCCTCTCCAAAAATTTGATACAAATTATAGGCTTTGATCTGAAATGATGTCATTTGGAAGGCCATGTATTCAATAAATATTATTAATAAAAAATTTGGTCATTTTTTTCTAAAAATAGTCTTATTGCATAGGATGAAATATGTCATTTTGATAAAACGGTCTATCACCACAAAAATTGAATCTTTTCCATTAAAAATTGGGAGATCTGTAATAAAGTCCATAGATAACGATTACCATGAGTCTTTAAGAAATGGAAGTAGTTAGAGAAGTCCATATGGTTGGTATCTTGGGATCTTTGCTTGGATACAAATTTTGCATAATTGAATTAATTCTTTCACCAATTTTCACATGTAAGGCCACCAATAATCTCTTAATATTAATTCTAAGGTCTTATTGAAGCCAAAATATCCAAATGTTGAAAAATCATATTATGCTTGAAGAATTTGAAGACATGTAAGGCTTGGAAGAACATATAAGAGATCCTTGAAATACAACAATTCATTCTTAAACTTGAAATTATTGTTTTCTTCTACCAATGTTTTTTTAAATGTTGTTGAATGCTATCCACAAATGGATTTATTTTTATTGCTCTTTAGATTTCTATTTTGAGAGCTATATCTATATAAATAGATATTATCAATGTCTTCAATTGTAAATTAGACGGCTTCAACATGATTGATTTTTGCTAATCTAATACAATGTCTCTTATTCTTAGCATAAGATATGACCGTCAAAAAAGAACATTTGGTTTCTTTTGAAGTTTTTTTAAATGATATGTAATTACAAAATCAAACTAAGATAATAACATGTTCCATCATACTTGACGGCAATTCAAAACTCGGACACTCATAAAATACTCTAAATTTTTGTGATCAATGTATATTATAATTTTGTGTTAAATCTCCTCTAGCAAATGGTGCTATTCTTCAAAAACATCAACAATTGCCAATAGTTATTTGTTGTGGATCTTATAACTGATCTCTATAGTTGAAATTTTTTTAAAATAAAATATTATTGGATGAAGTTGACCATTATCACTAATTTGAAAGAATACAAATCTAAGTGTAAAATCTGAGGCATTTATTTCTAGAATAAATAGTTTTGTTGGATCTACATGGACAAGTATAGGAGCTAAAGTGAAGGATTCTTTTAGCTTCTTGAATGCTTTTTCAACCTTGTCATCTCAAATAAATTTCTCCTTCCTTGTAAGTTGTGTTAATGGAGCTGCAATCTTGAAATGATCCTTGATAAAGATTCTATAAAAATTTACAAATCCTAAGAAACATTATACATCTTTGATTGATGATGGTTGTTTCTATTCTATAACAATTTGTATCTTCTTTGGATCTATAGAAATTTCATTTTTAGAAGCAATATATCCCAAAAACTTGATTGATGGTTGATGGAAAGAACACTTTTCTAATTTGGCATACAATCCACTTTTTCATAGTTTTTCCAATACCATATATACATGATATTCATGTTCTTATTTGTTCTTAGATAAGATCAAGATATTATCTAGATAGATGGCTATAAAGTCATCTAAATATTCTTGTAAGATGTCATCATCATATGTTGGAAGATTACAAGTGCATTTATAAGTCCAAAAAGCATAACATTGTACTCAAAATGTCCATACCTTGTACAAAATGTTGTCTTCCACTGATCTTTTTTTTCAATCCTAACTAGGTTGTAGGCACATCTCAAATCAATCTTTGTAAAGATCTTTGCTTGTCCTAACTGTTTTAATAATCTTAAGATTAATGGTAATGAATAGCAATTTTTTATAGTTATATTGTTTAAACCTCGATAGTCAATACGCATACGTAAAGAATCATCCTTCTTCTTTACAAACAAGATAGAAATTCTTGTAAGTGATTTTGAATATCTAATAAAATTCTTGGTTAGATTTTCATTAATATATTCTCATAAGGCGTTTGTGAGAGATTATAAATTGGACCAAATGGAGATTGAACTCTATCTTATAATTTGATTACACAATCATAAAGATAGTGTTTTGATAACATGTTTGCTTTCTTCTTTTCAAATACGTCTTCAAGGTGACGATATTGACTAGGAATATCTTGCTTCAATTGTTCCATTGGATCTTTCATTAAGATAGCATATAATATAAATGCAATCTCTTTCTTTGTTGCTTGCATAAATGCTTTAGCTCCAAGAAATAAAGTAGTACCTTATTTTTTCTTTTGATGTTTGGATCTTCAAAAAATCTTCTATAAATTTTAATTAATATTAAAATTATGTAATTTAAACTAAGAGAGTCTAATGACAATAAGATTTGTTGGACATTGAATGATATTAAAGACAATGCGTGATACTTGATCTCCTAGTACCACTTCCAATGGTTGGATTTCTTCAATAACATTCCATGATGTAAGGTTTTATTTATCAATGACTTCAATAGGTGTGGGATGGATCTTCTTTACAAGTACTAAGTTATATTTGGTTATAAAATCTTTATCCATAAAGCATATTGAGGCTCTAGTATTTAAAAGGACTTTAGCAAAAATCTCTTATTTTAAGGTTCTTATATGTACAAGAAGTATAAAACAAGACATTGGATGTGGAGGTAGGAAGAGATTTTTTTTTGGTATTTTGGATTTGAGGGTGGTCAAGTACAAGGTCCCTACTATAGTTCAACATTTTCGTTTTCCAACATCTCCAATTCAAATGTTATACCTCGTGCCTTGAATTCTCTAGACTTGTTTTAACAATTTATTGCCTTGTGATTAGGTCTTCTATAATATAGACATAGATTCTTTTGCCGACATCTAATTTTTTTTACTGGTGTTAATGGCTTAAATTGAATTGTATCAATCTACATGGATTTAAGATATGTTAGTGGCTTCTTTGATATTCTTGAAGTTGTAGCAAACATACCTTGATAGGTATTATTGAAAATTTATTGCCTCTCTTGTAATAACTCAAATAGGCAATTGTCACAAATAATAGCTTAAGATATGAATTCTTCTAAGCTTTTAATTTTTAGTATTATAATTAATAAATTCTTCACATTGTCTTTTAGGCCATAATTGAATTGAGTCATAAAAGCCTTATTGTTCCAATTAAGATCATAAGTTGTTAAAATTTTACAACATAAAAAGAATAATCCATTCTCTCCAAAAAAAGATCAAATTATAATAAATAAGCATATTAGTCTAGAGAGGGATAATCCGTACTTCTCTAGAATATAATAATATACTCAAGAAGAGATATAATCTACTCTTTATCAAGAAATCAAACTTTTGATATGATTACTTAGATAGTCTTGCCAGATTGTCAAAGATGTAAAATAGTGGGTTAATGAAAAAATTTAAAAAAAATTATAAAATTAAAATGATTTCAAAAACGAAGAACTGGATATGGAAGATTCTAAAAGATTAAAAAAGGTTCTAAGAGGTTTTGAAAGATTTTAAAAAACTATAGAAGATTCTAAAAGACTATGGAAGGTTCTAGAAGACTACAAAAGGGTTTAGAATGTGGTAACTTAAAGTATGTCCATTCTCGTATTATAATTACTTATAGTATGTAAAAATTAACTAAAATATATAATATGTTCATAGGTTCTAATATGTGTCAAAATGATTAGAAAAATAAATTAAAGAGAGTTGGTGTAAGGCTTTATTTTAGATTTTTATTTAATTTGGTTATGGCGTTTAAATTATATAGGACCTAAATGTTTAGTATAAAGCCTTAAGAAGAGATTGGAGGCCAAAGATGAAGATTTAAACTATTAAAAGGCCTATGTGGAAGGATGAAGATAAATTGTGGATGAATGAAGATAAGAGATGAAGTTCTTCATTCCTATTGGTTAATGGTCATGTATAATAGGCTTTGAGGAGGCTACCTACAAGAAGAACAAGGATTTTGGCAACTTTAAAGAGGCTATTCAAAAATTAGAGACTAGGATTAGAAAGATAGTTTTTTGTACTATAATTTTGATATAAGAATTGAGAGATTTGGAATTTTTATGAGGGATTGGTAGATGCTTGAAATTAAGGTATACAAATAGTACCTACTATTACTCTTTTGAAGATTGGAGGAATTATATGGGAGCTTTTGGAGATTGAGAGATACAATTGGAGAGTGTCACGGACACAAATTTTAGACTTGAAGTCTAAACAAGAAGTTCAAGAAGAACTGGCAGGAACTGGATTAATCAGATGAGTACAAAAACAACACCAAAGAGGTGAGCTAGAGTTCCAAGAGATGTATTGTCGAGACTGAAGAACTCTTCAGCCTCAACTCCAATATATACTCCTACCTAGGAAGCTTCTCAAGCAGCTTTCTCCAACTAGGGAGCTTCTCAAGTAACTTCTACTAACTAGGAAGATATTAGAAGGCTCTGGAAGGTTCTAGAGAATTCTAAGAAACTTCTAGAATGATCTAGAAGGTTCTAACAAGTATGTCCTTGGCATTAGGAAGATATTAGAAGGCTTTGGAAGGTTCTAGAAAGTTCTGGAAAACTTCTAGAATGTTCTAAAAGGTATCTAACAAGTATGTCCTTGACATCACTTCCTCTCCTAGCTTCGAGGTCTTCGAGAAGCCATTTGGAATGTATACTCATAAACATAGGAAATCAAAAATTTGTCGCATAGTCTCTGTAATATACTCCAGATGTCGTTCACAAGGCAGATGATTCATGGGTCCTTGTAGCCACCAATAATGACCAATACCTTCTACTTGAGACCATGCTTGAACTTCTATATCTTCATAGTGGAAACGACATGAAAATATTGCTTTGCCACTACTTGCATGAGCTGGTTCAACTTCAAAGATAATTACAAGTGACTTATTGTTTGATATTTTTTGACGTCTTCTTGGCTCTTCTAATTCTTCGTCTCGAGGTCAACAATATGAGCTACTCGGTTGAGATGATACCACTAGTACAGTATCTACATTCTCACTAGCTATATCTAAATACACCTTGATATTAGATATCTTGATATTATGAAATACAACAAGTTATGTTTTGATGAGATCTGGATCCTTTTTCTATTCATTTCTCTAGAAAAGGCTTCATCTTTATGCTTTGTTAATGACCAACTTTTGGTTTATTAGGATATCGTCGATGGAATTCCCGTACCTTTTGACATGCATTAGTAAGATATTCGACTGGTTTCCATGTTCTTTCATTAATATCGTAGCCGCTCCAATGCACAAAGTATTCTAATTTATTCCATCTTTGCCGTGAATCTAGTATCCTTTCCACCTCATATTCTTCATTGTTTTCAATTTCTATACTAGGTGGCGGACATTGCACTCTTCCAGGAAAAGACGATTCTTGATAAGGCTCTAACAGAGAAACATGAAAGACAGGGTGTACCTTCACAGTAGTTGGTAACTCTAAGCGGTATGCCACAGAATTGATCTACATCTGTATAACAAATGGTCCCAATCTCCGGTAATCCAACTTATCACATGGCCGCTTGGTCTTGATATTCTGTCGAAGCAACCATATTTTATCTCTAATCTTGAAATTAGGTGCCTGATTCCGAAATTTATCCGCGGATGCTTTGTAAGACTCTTGGACAATTTGCAATTGAAGCTTCAATGTGATTTGAAGCTCCGATAGCTGCTGCACCAATCCTTCAGCTGCTGGGTTGTTATTTGTTGATGGACTCAATAGATCAAGCTTTGGATGGTACCCATAGTTGGAAAAGAATGGTGTTTTCTGAGTCAACCTGGCCCTTTTGGGATATACAGCCGCTTCTCAAAGTATAAGAGATCTCCTTCAACCTTGAACTTGTCATCATTGATACGCTGCTTAATATCAAGGACTATTGAATCTTCAATGGTTGCAGTACGTACCTGATTGAGGAAGTCAACATTAATTGGCACCATAGCAGTACAAATCCTTAATTGCTCTGGCTTTAACAATGTCGTACACTGTTGATCAAGCGTCAGTTTTCTAATCTTCTACAAGAAGATAAGGTGATCTTCTCGACAAGGCATCGGATAGTCCTGGTGCTTCTGTGCCAATAAGAAACCCAAAGCAGAGGATTATAATGACATATTCCCATCGAAGCCGATGATGGTTTAGAACCCGGTGCCAGACATGAAATATTCTAGATTTCATGATCCGTATATACGATCAACGGATGCGCAGCTCCTTCAGGAAGTGACGCCAATTAAAAAAGAACTAATTATACATGAGTTCCTTATCATGAATCTTGTATTTGATCTCAGTCGCAAAAAACTTCCGTGAATAGAATGCAACCGGATGAAGCTTATTGTCGATGCTCATCTGTGAAAGTACGGCTCTTAAAGCAAAATTCGAAGTATCAGTTTCCAAATAGAAAGCCTTTGCAAAGTTTGGGTGTACCAAGATTGGAGCTGTAATAAATGCCATTTTAAGATTTTGAAATGCTTTTTCCGCTTGAGATCCCCATTCTAGCTTATCTTTACATATTAATCGAGTGAGTGGAGCAGCAACTTTAGAATAATTTTTGATGAAGATCCGATAGAAGTTAGCAAAGCTGAAAAAATATTGTACGTCTCTAATCGTCTTTGAAACTTTCCAAGACATAATGGCTTCCACCTTCTTGGGATCCATCTTCAAGCCTTCCGTATTCGCAACAAATTCTAAAAACTCCATCTCAGTTTGGTGAAATAAGCACTTTTCCAACTTGGCATAGAATCCTCGCTTGCGTAGTTTTTCGAGTACCAAACAAACGTGCTTCTCATGATTTTCTTCATTCTCAAAAAATATCAAGATATCATCTAGATTAATGACAATAAAATCGTATAGATATTCTCAAAAAATATTGTTCATCATGTGTTGAAAAACCGCCGGAGCATTGATAAGACCAAATGGCATGACATTATATTCAAAATGCCCATACCTTGTACGAAAAGCTGTCTTCCATTCGTCTCCTTCTTTGATTCGCACAAGGTTGTAAGCTCCCCTTAGATCAATCTTTGTAAAGATCTTTGCACGTCCAAGTTGTTCCAGAAGACTAGAGATCAAAGGTAATGGATAGCGATTCTTCTTTGTCACCTTGTTGAGACCTCGATAGTCCATGCACATCCGTAGTGAGTCATCCTTCTTCTTTACAAATAAGATTGGTGCCCCAGTTGGCAATTTTGAATAACAAATGAAGTTCTCGGGCTTATATTTCATTAACGATTTCCGTAACTCAAATTTTAACCTGTCTCAAGGATAGTCAGATTAAATAAAAAGCAGGTCATATCTCTTCTCAGAATTCTATGGCACAATCATATGGTCGATGCCTTAGTAGCATATCAGCATTCTTCTTTTGGAACACGTCTTGAAAATCCTTATATTGTTCCGGTATTCCTGCTATTGAAATCTGCTCTCCACTAGTTGGGGCCGCATAAATGACCAATGGTGTGCCTTCCTTACACGATCTTACAAACGTTCTTGCTCCAATGAACAAGGATTTTTTGGTTTGGGGTCTTCTTCCAAGCTTATCCTCAGATTATTCTATGGGAAATGTTATCCTCTGCAATCTCCAATCTATAGATGGATTATATTTTTCAAATCCAAGAAAGAATTTCTCAAGAATAATAGGATTCGATGTGCACATTGTTGAAAACAATATAACCATCGCGGGTCTTTAAAACGTCACTTCATAGGTTCTCGGATTCAAGGGCGGATAATTTTATCAAATAATAAAGGTCGTCCATCTATTACTTTACGTGAACAGTTTGAATTGCATTAGAGAATTCCCGGTGACGTTTAGAAATTTCGTCGCTAAACAAGCGTACGCCATGAATCTAATAAGGCTAAGGTTTTTAGTTTTTGAGGACTCAAAGATAAAGGAATTATAAAACAACGGGCAGGTTGAGTAGAAAGAGAGGAACCTGGTTTTGATTTGTCCAGCCGCACGGTTCCTATTGTGGCTGGGCAACCTTCTTTTCCTGATTAAATGCACCTCTATTCTTGATGCTGCATCCATTTTGCTTCTTCGGACAGTTTCCAGCTCTATGGCCTTCTCCACTGCAATAAAAGCACAAACCTTTCTCCATACGTTGCTTCTTTTCTTCTAAAATAAGGGATTTGATACGTATCTCATCAATCTGCATGTCTTTTGTCTCCACTTGTGAATTTAGGCTACTTGCTAATATAATTGCATCGTGATGACTTGTATATTGTGTGAAGTGTTGGTCTTGGCGACGTTGAAATAGGCGGTTATCACTTTTTACAGCTTGGCTAATGATTTTGTTTAGCATTCGTGGATCAGGAAGAGATAATAACAAATCTTTCACGTCGTCCCTTAGACCCCAATAGAATTGGCTCATCAATGCTTCTTCATTCCAATTGATATCGCATGCCAATTACCTAAAATCCGATGCATAGACTCATGCAGAGCAAGTCTCTTGTCGTAGTGATCAAATTTTTGTTGTAGCCCACCGAGCCTTGTCATGCTCGCCAAATGCTTCTGCAAATGCCTCCAAAAAAGTCTCAAAGTTGTTCAAAATCGGTGATCCTTTTTCAAATAGAGGAGCAAACCACGATAGAGCTTGTCCCAGAAGCAAGTTTCAAATCAACCATGGATTCCTCCGCCGGATAATGCCCGATTAGAGTCGCAAGTATTAACTTGATTTACTGATGAAACTTCAAAATTGGGGAGTAAAGCCATCAAACTGGGTTTGTATGCCAATACGAGGTTCCTTTTGTCAGGAAGTAATGGTTCTCGTCAACCGCTGTAAAATTGCTTCTTCCGTGTAGAAACTCGAGTCACGGAAGCCTTACATTGCGCTTATCTCCAGATGTTCCATCATTACGTTCTCGCAAAGACTCTTTCCATCACCATAGCCTTCGCGAGCAACGAGCAAGAGATTCATACGAAGCTCCATCTTGGACCCAAAACTTGAGCTAAAACTGGATATATAATTAAATCCATTCTAAGAGTAAAAAAAGTGCAATTTTGCTATAAGATGAAGGTTTGTATGCACTAAGAACCTCTAAAATGCCTTAAGACCTTCAAAAAGAGGGATAATCCACTCTTTTCAAGAAGAATAAGACTCCAATATTATGACAAAGACATATCAGTTTAGAGGAGGATAATCCGCAACCTCTAAAGTACTAGTGTACCTTCAAGAAGAGGAGTAATCCACACTCTAACAAGAAAAAACTAGCTCTGATATCCGAGATGAGAGTAGTCTCGACAAACTGTCACGGACACAAATTTTAGACTTGAAGTCTAAATAAGAAGTTCAAGAAGAACTGGCAGGAACTAGATTAATATCACGGACACAGAATATAGACTTGAAGTCTAAACAAGAAGTTCAAGAAGAACTGGCAGGAACTGAATTAATTAGATGAGTACAAAAACAACACCAAAGAGGTGAGCTAGAGCTCCAAGAGATGTATTGTCGAGACTGAAGAACTCTTCAGCCTCGACTTTAATATATACTCCTATCTAAGAAGCTTCTCAAGCAGCTTCCTCCAACTAGGGAGCTTCTCAAATAACTTCTACTAACTAAGAAGATATTAGAAGGCTTTGGAAGATTCTAGAGAATTCTAAGAAACTTCTAGAATGATCTAGAAGGTTCTAACAAGTATGTCCTTGATACTAGGAAGATATTAGAAGGCTTTGGAAGGTTCTAGAAAGTTCTAAAAAACTTCTAGAATATTCTAGAAGGTATCTAAGAAGTGTGTCCTTAACAGAGAGTTGGTTTTAAGATCTACATTTAATGAGAAAGAAAATTATAATTCAAGTTTTGAAGAAGGAGATATTAGGAGTTAAAGATAGTAGATTGAATTCTAAGGCAATAAGTAGGCCGTTTTGTTGATAGTGATGGATTTTATCATATCTTGAGCTTCCAAACGAATTTTTATTTAAAACTTTATAAAAAGGTAAATCTTTGTGCTAAGAAGCTATATGTTAAAATTTCATAGCATTTAAACTTTTAGATTATAAAATATAGAGAATTTAATACATGGATGTTTGTAAACAAGGGTTTGAAGCTATTGCTAGGATTTTGACAATATCTAAAGATTGGTAAAGAATCAATAGTTGAAATTTGTGGTGATAGTTGTAAAGAATAAATTAATACTTCATGTAAATATTGAGCGGATGTAAACGATTGGATTAAAAGTTATAGATTATTGAAGTCCAGAAAAAATTCCCTTCCTCTAGGAGAATGAGGATTTTAAAATATTTATTATATTTTAAGAGTTTTAAAGGAAAAAAAAGACTTATATATTGGATGTAATAGCCCTATGAAGAAATATTTTATATAAATTTGGAGGTTTTTTATTTACTTGGATCTTGATTGAATAATTAATGGTAGCCAAAAGCCCGACGCTTTCTTGAGGCAAATCTTCTCTACGACAATAGTGTGATACCTTATATGTCTATTATTCTAATTTATAAATTTATTTTATTATAGATTTTTCTTATTTGTTTTATTATTGTTTGTGTAAACAACCTTATAAGTTTGTTTGATATTATCTATCATTTTTTGTTGCCTATTATAGCTATATTTGCATACAAACAAGTCAACAAGCAAAAAGAAGAGAATTGTTAAGGACACAAATTGAAAGAAGATGTATAAATCACAAAAATCTATATTTAAAAAAAATAAAAAAATAAAAAAATAAAAAATATATATTTAAAAAAAATTTAAAATAACTATTATTAAAGATTACATAATATTAAGACTCTTAAATTAGACTAGAAGCAAGAAAAGAATTCACAAGAGTAAAGAAGGCTTTACTTTTGTCTCTATATATACTATCTATGTAAGAGCTAGATGGCGGCATTTCATAAAACCTGTAATATATGTTTAATTTACAAGACATGTGTCAAATTTATAAGATAAGTTTTATATATGTGTACCATGTACTTAGCTTATTCCACAAGCTAGCAATATGTGTGACACGTGGCTAATTTGTTGGTCAAGTTTTTAATCTATTAATCACCTGTAGATATGAATAAAGATGAAAGTATATTTATGAAGCTTCTATAAAGCTTTTCTATAAGATATTACCAAATTAATCTATTTTTATATACTTTCATCTATCTATATTAATTAAATAATTATTTAAATAAATCTTGTATTTGTGACATTATTCCTCTTTCTCAACATGAATTCTATGAGGAGCGGTGATTATATATTGAGGAAGTCCAAGATGCGCCGAATTATATTTGCTACATATTCTAATCTTTATTTCCTTCAAAGATAGTTGATAGGTCTTCTTAGCCATCAATAGTGTTCCATACTAGGATGGAAGGACCACCTTAATATTTGATCATTATTATGGCTTTCATTACTTCCTTCAAAGAAAAAATTTGAAATACCATCAAGAGTGGTTTCTACCTTTAAAAATATTATCAAACACCAAGAGTCTCTTCCAAGGTCGTGATATCAAATATGTTATATTTTTCCATCAATCCAAAGAAGAGCATGTCATTCTTAAGAATCTTTATCTCTATTCCGTCATCTTGAAGGTTGTCATAGTTGTAATATCTCATATGATATAGTGTTGTGATTTGGCTACAATGTGAAAATATTATATTTAAATATTTAGTATACAATTTATTACATAGTTAAATGAGAGCCATATTAGTGGATTTTATGAATAATAAAATATAATTACATTATCATTTTTTTTTAAATTATTTAAAAAGGCTATTATTGAAATTTCTACAATTTTTTTTTTTTTATAATGACTTTTGAGGTTGATTTTATATTATTAAAAAAATTTATGTATTTTGAGTTACATTTATTAGCCACTAGTGATCCTTGAGATCTTGTTTATTTCTTTTATTTGGTGTTAAAATATATATTATATAAATCTTATTAGAAGAAAGATTAAAAAAGAGTTTTTAGTATGAAAAGGAATAGTTAGGCCATCCTTGTAGATGAATGGAGATGAATGATAGAAGTTTCTATTCCTATTGGCTAAAAATCATACCTAGTGGGCTTCAAGGAGACTACTTAAGGCCTTATTAGAATTTAGGGTTTGTTTTTTGATAGCATTTGAACATCAAAGGCTAGAATTAGCAAGTTTGGATTTTTGGCTATGGTTTTGGTACAAAAATTGAATGATTTAGACTTTTTATAAAGGACATGTAGGGGCTCAAAGTTAAAGTGTTGAAATTGTACCTACTGTCACTTTTTTGGGTATAATTTGTAGGTACATGAAGCAATAGAGGATTGGCAATTAGGATTGGAAAAAAAACTTTTTTCGCTAATTTTTTATATATGGCTTGATGAAAGCCAAGCTGGAATAAAGGAGATATTAGAAGTTGAAGTTAATACTTGCAATATAACGGTAGTAAGTGACCCCACTTAATTTGTGGTTATATTTTGAACTATAGCTTAAGCAATTTGATAAATTTTTAACTCAAAATTTATAAGATTGTGTGTTTTCATGTTACAAAATTATACACAAAAAATATATGGCATTCGAATTTTGGATTTGTAAGAAATGAAGAAAATAGTACTCAGGTGTCTATAAACTAAGGTTTTAAGCACCTACTAGGATTTTTAAGATATTGGATGATTGGACAAGAATCTATAGTTGAATTTTTTTTTGTAGTAAAGCTTAAGGATATAATCTACACTTTAGAGAAATTTGATAATAACTAAATAGCTAGATCAAGAGTTATTAAATTTTAAAGTTTGAAAAGAAATAAATCTTTATAAATGAATAAGCTATTAAAGGATTTTATTGCAATTTGAGCATTTTACACAAATTAAGGGATTTTTTTAGGAGCCAAGATTTTATAAAGATAGAAAAATAGAAATATAGAGTTATAATAAAATTTTGATATAAAAATGAGGTTTTGAAAGGAGATTATGGATTTTTTAAAAAAATTATTGATAATCTAATTTATCAACAGCTAGTTAGTTGTGATTGTATGAATATATATATATATATATATATATATATATATTAAGGATTTTTTATATGCAAATATATATATATATATATATATATATATATATATATATATATATAGGTTTTATGAATATAATTTTTTTTAATAATATTATTATATTATTTATTCTTTTTATTAAAAATAAATCACTTGTTGGAATCTTACTAATAAGTTATAAGTAAATTCTCTACAACTAAATACCTAATATATTCTTAGATTGAAATTTATGCCATGTAACATCAATAAGTCAACAAATAATAGTTCTTAAGCTGAATTTACTAGTTGTTGATTCTTCATTTCTTTGGCACTAAAAAAATTTAGAGAAATAGCAAATAATGATATAAAATAGAATGAAATCTCTATTAAACTTGCTTTGTTTTATAGCAAAGATTTTTTTAACTCTTCATCTTGGCTTTGATGGATGTCATCAATGAAATGCATTGACTTTAATTGATGCATTTGCTAGATTTTTACATAGCTCCCATGTATGTTCACTAATATTATATCTGCGCCAATGTACAAGATATTCCAACCAGTTTCAATATTGCCTTGAATCTAAGACCTCTTCCACCTCAAATTTTTCATTGTTGCCTACTTCTATAGGAAGCAATGGTATTTATCTTCTTCCTATTATATCCATTGTCTTATATGACTTAAGCAGTGACACGTGGAATATAAGATGGATCTTTATAGATTTTGGTAGGTATAATTGATAAGCAACTAGATTGATTTGTTCACAAATTAAAAATAGTTCAAGCCTACAATCATCCAGCTTGTTACAAGAATAAATAGTCTTGATATTACAACAAAGTGACTATATCATATCATGAAGAAAATTTTCATACTTACGATATAAAAGGCATCTATTCACAAGCTCATAGCATATGTGATTGACAAAATCTAATTATGCAACAACTTTGTTATCTCAAAGATAAATGACACTTGGACATTCCTATGGGAGGTATATAAATTCAAAGTTGTCAAAGAAGGCAATTGGATAGAGGTTTTGAGAGCCATCAAGAACCTTGCAAGACGTTCTTTTTAAAGCTTGCAACTGAGGTTGTTAAGTAGTAAGTTAATGAGAGTTGTAA
This sequence comes from Physcomitrellopsis africana, assembly GCA_036785485.1. NCBI lineage: Eukaryota > Viridiplantae > Streptophyta > Bryopsida > Funariales > Funariaceae > Physcomitrellopsis > Physcomitrellopsis africana. Next base: position 267,666 of record JAWRVF010000132.1, on the reverse strand, counting down.
ATGGCTTGTTATATGTATACAAAGCTATAATTTGATATCCATAATCAATAATTATGGATATTGGATACACACTAATTATGGATATTGGATCATATCAGATTTCTTAATTTACCTTTAGTAGTTCTATTTTATGTTTGATAGAGTTTGTAAATACCTTTTAATTCAATATGTTGACTATTTTTATTTTTTATTTTTAAAAGTTGCTCTTGTTGTCACTAAATTATTATTTATATATAAATATTTTTAAAAATTAATATTAATAAATAATTTTTAAAAATAATAAATATTTTAATTTTTATAATCAATAAATGACAGATATCAAAAATAATTAATCTATTTGTTTTGACACATGATACAAGATATTTTTTTTTATAAATATAAATTTCAGAAAAAAATATTTATTTAATTATTTAATAAATTTATATACTAATATAAATTTTGTCTATAAAAACATTATAAATTGGCTCAAATATAGATTGTGTTCTCTTTGATTTTCAAATATGTAACCATATGGTCAATGTTATAGTACCATATTTACAAAATTATTTTTAAATATATTTTTAAAATTATTTTTTTGATTAAGAAATTTTTATAATTCTTGTTTAATAAAATAATTTATTCTGTGGCATAAATTGAGGTATTTTTTAGTTTTTAATTTTTTGAATTAAAAATTTAGCTACTAAATAATTAAATTATACACTTTTTAAGAAATTTTTATTTCTGAAGTAGAAATTAAATTTACTCATATTTACATATTTATGTGTATATTACTACAACAAAATCTCATCTTAATGTTTGTTTTTTATTTTTAACTTGTATATAATCATTGTTGAAACATATACACAACAATATTAATGTTTATCCAAATTAAGTACATGTACATTAAATAATAAAAATCATCCATAAAATAATCTCATTGGATGTAATATATATTTTTTAATTATCCAATCTACTATTGGAATTATTTTACACTTCTATTGCAATTAATCCTCAATTATTAATATAATCAATCATACAAAGTAATCAAAATTACATCTACCCAATCTTTTTAAATCTATAAGGTCTAAAATATTGATTGCAAAAATACAACATTTTATCTTGTACATTTAAAAAAGCAAACATGACAAATATAATAAATCATAAACAATAAAGGGCAACAAATCCCAGGATTATTTTGTTGAAATTGAAAGATTTGACATGGTCCAATCAAACCACAATGGATTGATATCTTGTCAACACTTTTTGACAACGAATCAATGACTGGCATCAAAGAATTATCAAAAAAGCATCAATCAACACAAAGGGATCCATTGACTCCAACATCATCTATCAACAATAAAAAATACTTTTTCAAATAAATTTTTACACAACCTCCTCCTATCTAAAATCACTGCCGTTTTAAATAAAAGATCACTTACCAAATGGCCGTTCGTCCTACAATTCTCCAAAATCACCTTCCAAATACATCACAAAACTTTAAAATTCATTCATGTAATACATACTCATTTAAAAACTTAGACTCTAACATCAAGCTTTTAGGATTACTTTCAAAGTTAGACAGTACTTTTTCAGGGAAGTAGAGGGGTCACGTGGGGAGGTGGGGGGGTCGGTGGTGGAGAGGGGAAGAATGGGCAGGCATCGGGGCCTAGGCCCAGGCCCTGGTGTTGCGGCGGAGGCGCGCCCTGTCACACTGCCAATCGCACTGCGCCAGCCCAGCCCAGCCCAGCCATGCCCACCAGGACCGTGCTCAGCCCTCGCATCGTAGCGGAGGAGGTAGCGATGCGAGGAAGAAAGCCGAGGAGGGAGGGGGCATGAGCGCTGCAGACACGGATGTGTGACTGGGTCTAGCAAAGGAGAGGGAGACGGGGCGGAGAGAATTGCGCCCCAAGTCCCTTCCCCCTCCCCGAGGTCAGTCATCTCTCGTAGAGCTCCACTGCAGGTAAAGTACTGGGTTGTCTGCACTGTGCTACTCTACTGTACTATAATATATTTTAGAGTTAAGGGTAGATTAGAGTGGAGTAGAGTAGAGTAGAGTAGAACCCACTTGAAGAAGCGTTGTTACCTATCCTGGAATCCATGCCATCTCATCGCTGGGCGTGAGCTGGGGATGTAGACGACTGCGAGCTGTAGGTTGGGCCCTACTAGTACTCCTGCTGCTGCTGCTGCCGCCTAGTGGTTGGGAATAGGAGCAGGAGGAAGAATTCAGGGGTGGGGGAATCGGGGGCGCGATTTTTGTAGGCGTCTTTGGGAAAACCGTTTTGGATGCTTTGAATCGCCTTTTCTAGGGCGGCACAGGAGTTATGGCCGAGAGTGGCAACAATAATGGGGGTAGGGGGGTGGGAACGGCTAAAGCTGAGGCGAAGCATGCGGACGGGGGGTAGAAGAGTCTCCAGCGAGAGGAATCGGGACCTGTCAAAGCTGCGTCAGACGAAAGACCGCTACCAACTCAGTGATGAGGTCTCTTGCCTTGCTCCGCTGTTTGCCTTGAAATCAGAAATCTCCTCGTCTACGCAGCCGTCGTCTTCATCGTCATCGTCGTTGTTTTTTTGTTGGTTTTTCCTCTCTCGGCTTCGTCTCCATCTCTCTCGAATTGTCTCTCGCTGCACACCCGTGGCTTCTATCTTCACTACAGTTGCCTTGGACCCAGCTCATCAATTCGCCCAATTTCTGCTTTTGAAAACAATTCTTGCATTCAAATTTCAAGTGTTCGACGATTTGGCTGCTCGGATTTCAGTTGTGGTTTTTGAAGGTGATTTGCTCGTTTTTTCTGTTGCTGCTGCTGGCTGCGCTTCGATTAGTTCGGAATAGATTTCTTGTGGGTTAATTCAGCAATCCAGTTTTGAAGTTGCTGTGTTTTTTAGTTGGAAAGGTTGGTCTGTGAATTTCGGTAGTGACTGGAATAGTAGTGGAAGGTCTTATGGATGATGGATGCTGAGTGAGCCATACACGAGGCCTCCTCATGGGCCGCTCCCGACACATCAATAGAAGTGTGATGTTTCAATCCGGGTTGAGTTGACTGGTTGTGGGTAGGGAAGGAGGCTGGATACCGTTGTCAGCTGTTCACTCTTTCCATTTACTCATAGGGTATCTCGCAGATTCTTCGGCTTCCACCAGAATCGGGTTTGTTCTGCGTGTATCGTCATTTTTGAGCTAGCTGCGACGCCATGAAAGTAACGCGTGGTCATTGATTTGGTAATTCAAGCTCCCATTGCACAGTTCCGGGATGTGAGCTTACAGGGTACAGCTTTTGTCTTAGAGCTTTCATCGAGACCGCAACAGCGAGTTAAGTGCAGCATCTTTTGGCCAAATCCTTGCGAGTGTTTTCCCCTGCTTTTTTTTTCTGTTAGGATCATCGTTTACATTTATTCCTTTGTCTGAAGATGGTGAATATCTTCAGATGACTACCCACCAAAGTTTTTGCTGTTCCTCACGTTCACATCGGAGAATTGGCCCTCTCGAAAGTTGTGCGATTGGGTCCAATCTATTTTAAAAAAATTCTGGAACTAAGGTAGATGTGAATGGTGAAGTGGAGTTTTTGGTCGGGCACTTTGATCTGAAGATCTGGAATGATGTTATTTTTGTGATTAGGTAGAGATCGATGGTTCGAGGACTTTTCTAATCTTTTTTCTAATCAGTAATTATGATCATCATTGATTTCTTCGTCAATTTTCTCTATGATTCACTCTTTTGTAAAGCGCTTTCAAAGAATTTCTTGAGCTGGAACAATTCCTATGAGGAATCGTACTGCACTGATAGCATATGACTTGGTGCAGTATTACTCTAGGAGTATTACTTAGGAAAGTAGTATTTTTGTTTCCGCTGCAGGTGTAGATCGTGATGCGCTAAGTCTTGAACAAGAGGTTGAAGCATTTGTCTTTTTTGAATCGCAATGATCGAGTGGGTTTCATCTGGTTGAGGAGGTGGTGTCTTCAGCAACTTCCCTGAAGCTCTTATGAATTCTTCGTAACTGACTACCCCATTTTTTTAATTTTTTTGTGTAGCTCAACCTGTGAACCAGGCCCAGGTCCAAATCTGGAATAGAAAGATTGCGAGAAGGATAATTACCGTCGCCTAAGCACGCACTACTGATAAAGGATCCAGGACAAGTGAATGCGGCGTTTGATGATGTTTCTCATCAGGTTTGAGCTTTAGTCTCAGAGTGTAAGGATTCGACATCAATGGGGGCTGACGATGGTATTGAGGCCTTTAAGGCTCGCGCGCAGTATATGCGCGAAATCTTAGAAAAGAGCCAATCAATTACAGATTCCGTAATCACAATCTTAGGTTCCTTCGACGATCGGCTATCTATTCTCGAGGCTGCTATGCGCCCGACTCAAGTACTTATCACTGCTCTTACTCTTCGTCCTTTTCGTTAAATGTGTACACCTCTGGCACGTTTTATGGAGAAATTAATCAGCGGCTCTTGATGCCTGCTAGTCCAGTGGGCATGACATTTAGAAAATAATTCCACATTGAGAATCTTTACGATAATGAAGTGTGGGATTTTTGTATATACACCAGCAAAATGCTAGCGGCAATTTTGTCCTGAATGCACAATGTGCATCTCTTCCTCAATGATAAGTATGTGTTTCAACGGGAAAGACTCTTGTGCGGTATACGTTTGGGTGTAGGTGAAGACGCATGCTTTTCGAAAAGCACATAAAAATATTGATGGTATCTGTCATGAAGTTCGATCTGTGCTTCAGCAATTTGAGGTTGCTCGTCAGGTATGAAATGCACTCTATTTCTCTCGTTATTTGGGGTTGAGCTCATGTGTGCACAGAGAATTGATCTGGAAACACCGAACCATTTTGTTTTGTTGAACCTGTGAATGTTTTTGTCTGAAGGTGGAAAGTAAGGTTCTTCAGGGCCCAAAGAGCGATCTAGGTGGCTTTTTGGAAGCTTGTGACACGCTCCAAAAAAATGTTGAGTATCTAACACTTAACCGAAGTTTGGAAGCCAGCGACTCGGCTCTGGATCATGCCAGAGCTTTGTTTGGCAAGGGCATGATCCGTCTTGAAGAACATTTCAAGGTGCTTCTAACAAATCACAGGTTAGTTTCGGAGGTCGAAGCCTTGGTTCCATTTTGCTGATGTCTCTGGTGTTGTTTGAAGGAATTTGTCCCTTGGTGACTAAAAGAGTGGTTCGTCTTCTCCACATGAGGATAACAATTTTGGGGAGGAGTTTACATCAACTGTGGTTTGTGAGTGCGAGAGGGTGATTGATGGGAATATTATGTATTACCTCTTGCATGTCTGCGACCCTCACATTTAGGACTATGTTGTTTTGTTTTACTGTCTAGTAAGCCTGCAGACCCTGCTCGACTCATGGAAACATTGCCGATGCCTGGGAAGAGTGTGCCAGAGGCCGCACAGAATGGTGGAGGTGAGGAGGTGAAGATTTTACTCAAAAATATTCCTCATAATGATAAGACTCTTAATCCACCAACTCTTCCAGTTCTAATATCACCAAGAATCGTTCCTCAACTGGCTGAGATGGCACAACGCTTAGTCGCTGCTGGTCTTCATCAACAGTGCCTAAGGATCTATCGGTATGTATCTATAAGTTTCACTCATAGTTGTCTTACTGGCTTCATTGGTACGAGACATTGGCAATCAGGGACATGAATTATATTTATTCTCTTACTTATAGGGGGACATCAAAATGCACTTCCTGTTTCGAAACGTTTCTTCAGTTCAGAAAGTCGCTGCAAACAGGGAGTTCATAAAATTGATGGGTGTGAAAAGTCTTTGTTGTAATACGAACTCAGTCGGGTGCAGCGTGTTAGCAGTATAGTGGCATTGACATGGGGGCACAGGGATGTGAGAGGTTCAAATTTGGAAAAGAGTCTGCGGAATTTGGGGGTGGAAAGTCTGAGCAAAGATGATATCATCAAAACACCGTGGGAGTCACTTGAGGGCAAGATCACCAATTGGATACAGTACATGCGAATTGCTGTAAGCATGTTGCACTGCCTTCCACTACATTGAATTTCCTTTCATAAAATTTCACTGGCTCTCGTCATTGGTTAACCAGAGAAAAGCTAATTAACTCTCTCAGTTCCTAAGCGTTCTACAGGTGTTTCGAAATTACGAAGCTATCCCTTTTGAACACTTATTTTATTATACTTTATTCCATGTAACACTTGAATCCCAACTTTGTTGGCAATGTGTGTTCAGATTAAACTTCTCTTTTCTGCTGAGCGGAAGCTGTGTGAGCAGATATGGTTCTGCCTCGACCCTCACAGAGAGAAGTGTTTTGCGGACGTGACTGATTCTAGTGTTCACATGCTGTTGAGTTTCGGAGAATCCATAGCCAAGAGCAAAAAGGCAACAGAAAAGCTCTTTGTGTTCCTTGATATGTATGAAACTATGCGTGACCTTCAGCCTGAGGTGAGCCTCATTGACTTTCTCAACGACCGATACCATTTCATTCCCGTCTGGCTTTGATTGATGATTGTGTTGCTATGCGTGTTTGTAGCTTACAATGCTTCCCATTTTGACATGTGAATTGAGTGTTCTTTCTGAAACTGTTTTATTGCTATGAAATGAGTGGATAATAGTAGGGTTTTTCACCAATTTCAAAACCCCTTCACGATAAGTATGATTCAACTGTTGCCATTCTACATCAAATTCTATACTGTTGAAAAAATGTAGTACATGTTCTGAACTAATCATTATGGGCCGCTTTGTGGTGCGCATGGTATCAGATTGAAATTGTTTTTTCAGGCGAAGCAGCCTCAGGCATGCGGGAGGCAGCGACAGGGCTCATCAAGCGGTTGGGTCTGACAGCTAGAGACACTTTTGTAGACTTTGAAGATGCTGTGAACAAAGATGCAACTAAAACACTAATTCCGGATGGGACAGTTCATATGCTTACTAGTTATGTAATCAATTACGTCAAGTTTCTGCTAGAGTAAGTAATGACTAAAGCGCGCCCTGTGTACTGCATGTTTTTTTTTGTTTCGGCTTGCTTTTTAATCTTTTCTGATTTGAGTAAATTTGCCGCCCCTCCTCAGTAAGAATTCCGTCATACATCATTACTGTTTTCCTCCTGAAAGTTTCAAGTTTGTGTTTTTGGTAATCTTATTTTACATTAAGCTGCTTCCATCTGGATACGAAGTTTACTTCATATTATTAGTAGTCCACTGATGCTTCAGATGATGTGTCCGCATTGTGGACATTAATACTAGTCTATTCCTCACATGTACAGATCTGAACTGATTGATCATGAGCCTGACATGTAATGCAGCAGCTATCAGAGCACATTGAACGAATTGTTCTTAGGCAGCGCAACCGGCGACAAGTCATCATATTTGGCATCTGCTATCCTGCGCATAATGACAGCGTTGCAAACTAATCTAGAGGGGAAAGCGAAATTATACAAAGACGTTGCGCTTTCTCACTTGTTCCTGATGAATAATATACATTACATGGTGAGATCTGTCCGCAGGTATTATATGTCGACTAAACAGGCGACTGCCTCACTGCAAGTCATTGTACCAAATTCATTTCACAACCCATATGAATCCTTTTTCTATGTTTTTCCTCATTTCATAATAATGATTCGTGCAGATCAGAAGCAAAGGATATATTGGGTGACGATTGGGTCCAGAGACAACGAAGGGTTGTGCAGCAGCACAACATGTTTTACCAACGAGCTGCTTGGAATAAGGTTTGGAACGACCCTGAGATCTTGCTCTACACCAACAAATTTCTTATCGTTTTGTTTCTTTGGTACATCAGAGAGCTCTAGAACTATTCTTTTAATATTATTTTTCTTTTTACAAACAGTTCTTATCTGCTTGAATGTCGTACAATCTCTCAGGTATTGCTATATATAACCGGGGCAGGTAATGGATCCAGTTCTGGCGATGGCGGCAATATTTCTAAGTCTCAGCTTAAAGAAAGGTCTGACACGATCTCTTCATGATACCTAGTTCTTCCAGTTCTCAACGGGATATTATTTATGCTCTCTGATAACCTCTGATCCCCTCTGACGAGAGGTTTGTTGGAAGAGTGAGCGGTGACACTCAATTATATTTATCTTCTTGCTCAGGTTGAAGGGCTTCAGCTTAACATTCGAAGATCTGTATATGCGCCAAACGCAATGGACAGTACCTGAAAGTGAGCTGAGAGAGGCAGTAAGACTGCAAGCCCAGGAGATTATTCTCCCTGCCTATCGCGCCTTTCTGAAGCGTCACAGGTATCATGCAAATGGACCTCTTGTATTCAAACATTTTTTACTGCTGTTCCTCATGTTGTGGTTTGTCGAGCATTAGTTCGTTTAACCACAACAACGAAAGACATTCGTCTGAGTCATTTATTTCCCTGGCATTGCAGCGCCATTCTTGAGGGAAAGCAAAGCGTGAGCAAGCACTTAAAATACACCCCCGATGATCTAGAACATATGCTGAATGAGTTGTTCGAAGGCAAGTCTCGGCATGAACCCAGAGCGCCAGGACGAGTACCAAGCCGTTAGCAGACTTGGCTTTTGTTAATATGTTGAACAAGCACCTCTATTATTTTGTGAAGATAACATTAAACATCGGTGTAACTCAAGTATATAAATATTTGGGAAGGTAATGACTGTCATTTTCAGGTAGTGACAATACACAATAGTGATATATCTACTTTTTTTCCTCTTCTTCTTCTTTGATTTTGGTGGTTAGTTTTTGATTTTTTGTTGTAGGTAGTTACCAAGCTGTCAACTGTAGCACTGGAATCACATCATACTAAACGCACATTTGTGAAGTGCATAATTTAGACTTAGCTTTAGGATAGTGAGTGTTCATTTAGAGTGCTTCGTCCATCCAGTTACGAGGCACCATAGCAGAGATTCAAAAGCTTGTTAAGAATTTCAAGCCAAGTAATGGCAGAGTCCCTGTTGTGGGGATGATGATATGGTGTCGTGCACTGGTCATGTGCAATACAGACACATTGATAATTCAATTTACATGGTCAATAACCGTATTCATTGGCTTTGATATTCAACTTTGGAGTTCTGGCTATTCTTCACTGTCAGTTGCGTTTTGCAACAATTTCTCTGTGAGGTTAAAGTGATTCAACAAAGGTAAATGCTAACACCACTGCTTTCAGAATAGCATTGCACTTGCACACTTTTAATCCAAAGAGCATCCTGTTGTTTGTAAACATTTTGAAGCCATTTCAGTGTAAATAATTGATTGAAGCACTGCAAGTTAGGAAATGTATACAAATTCCACACAATTCTAAATGCAATACTATGCAAAAATGAAATGTGAAATTGAGTAAACTTTATATGCTGTTAATAAATGCGGTTAAATGTGGCATTTGGGTCCAAAATATTGCAGTTAAAGTAATATTATATTCAATACAAAACATGAAAAGAAAAAAGAAAAAAACATCATAAGATTTCTTATGCTAGAGACTTAGAAAAAGAAGGGTCCACTATAAGTTTTTTCTTTACAAAGGCTAATAGATTTGTAAGCTACAAGTTTACTTTATAGTTTAGTATAATACTTTCAACTACAAAAGCATATTATAAGCATGTTCTAAGAGTATAATATTATTGAAAAGATTTAATAGTAATTTGATTTGGTAGAAGATTAGATTCTATTTTATTGTAATAGTCAAAGCGCTATATATTTGACAAAAAATCATATTCATCATTCCAAAATAAAATACATAGATATCAAAAATCATTACATTTAGGATGTCATTTTTTTATGGTGAAGTCTATTTAGAAAAAAAAAACCGACACAAAAATCAATGTAGAAAATTTCAAGTTTTACTTGGACTTGTTGAGTGTAAAATATACTTAATGGTAAAGCAATAATTAAGATGTAGAGAACTTATTAATAATTAATTCTACTTAGATGGACAAAATTCAATCTAAGATATGAATTGTTGTAGTTATCCAATATTCAATATTCTTTTAAAAATCTATCTAAAAATCTACATATTATTATATATTGTTTGTATTGTTTAAAAAAAGGTGAATTTATAATGCAATAATTCTACAATTTTTGTGCATAATAAAAAACAATAGAGGCAAGATTTTATCTCTATGTAGGTTGAATTAGTGCTATAGTAGCTTACATTTACCAATTCTAGGAATGTTAGTCTAATCTAGCATCACACCTTAGAATAAAATCTATGGTGGATTGCACCCTTTATATAGAAACTTTGTTTTCATAATTGTTTCAACATAATAATTTTTTGCCATCATTGTTGTCATATAATATAAAATCTTGTTTAGAAATGCATTAGATATTTGATTGTTGAAGATTTTATTTTTTATTTTTTGTGGCACCATACTATTCTCTTAACTCCAAAAATAATATATCTAAGAACATTCTTCTTCAACAACTTCAATTATTCTAACAATCCTAAATCCTAAAAATCCTTAAAAAATTGTGAAAATATTTAAATCCTAATAAATCCTAAAGAAAATCTTTAAAATCCTAAACCATAATCATTTATCTATAATATGATACAATTTCTAATTTTTTTGAATTGTCTCAAATTTTATAACTACATAAATTCCTAATTTTATGAATTGATGGATCTTGCAACAAAACCCACATTAATGTTGCTTGACTTTCTTTTCTAAGTTTGATGAAGCCTTCTAGATTTTCTAGTTCAACTATTAACTTCCATTCAAATTTGGTATAAAGCTTGATATTGACATTTTTTTATTAGTGACTTATATTTCAAATTCATCTAATATGTATATCTTTATAACTAAAAAAAAATTAATATTTTTTTTAGTTAAGAGAATTCATCTAATATGTATATCTTTACAACTAAAAAAAATATTAATTTTTGACAAAGCACAAAATATTAAAAAAAAATTACAAAGTGTAAAATATTTTTAATAATAATTGGTAGTTTTAAGTAGTTTGTAGAATTTAGAACTAAGCTCAAAGAATATGTCAAATTGTCATTTTGTGTCTACTACTTCATCAAATGTTGAACTATATATCAATTACAAAAATATTTTAAAGAGTTGTTAAATTTACCTCGGCCTCAATTGCAACATCAATTTGCTCACTACTACTTTTTTAGAGAATAGGGCTTGTGAGAGACAAAAGAAATAAAAAAGTTAAAAAAAAAAAAAAAAAAAAAAAAAACACACACACACACACAAATTGTCATATTTAAATTTTTTTTAAAAAAATTATTATTATTATTATTTTTGTTTTAATTATCATGTTGATATTAGGAGTTGTTGGAAAAAAAAATTTAAAATAAAATAAAATAAAACATATATTTTAACCCTTCTAATATAATAAAATAAAATAAAATAAAAAACCAATCCCCAATATTTGATGATGAGATTGCTCACTTGAGTTTTATGTTATTTAGAGAGGCATAGCAGGTAAGTGTGGGTAATCAATGAAGCCAAATTGAAGGCTCGTAGCGCGTCGCGTGGTGGTGGGAGGGGGGAGGGGGGGTCGCGGGGGGACGTCGCGAGCAACGTCACACGGCACCACGTCGGGAAGGGAGAGATGGACAAAGCGGGCCCAGGTGGTGGCGAGGCGCCGCGGATCAGAGCCTTCTAGTAATCACGTGCGTTGTAGCATCCCGACGGTCGCACCACCCAAGTGGCCTGGAGTAGGTCACGTAATGAGGTCTTAAGACTATGCAGCACCTGCCGCTTGAAGGTTTATTCGGGGGACCTGGTAGTACACACGCTTGCCTTCGTCGTTGCTTCGCCGGATCCATGCTCCCACCTTCCTTGCCCATGTGACGTCATGGCTGGTTGGGTGTGGATTCCGTTACAAAATCTCCCTCCGAACGCCGCAATTCCTATCCTTTGGACCACATTCAGTCTCCTACAGTGTTGCTCTCAATCGGTTGTTTTAAAGGGGGAACCCACTTTTGCTGGAATTCGAGCCGCCGGTATGGACAGTGATTGATTCAGGTATGCTGTGTCGCTGCTTGCGGAACGCGATGGAATGGTTGTTTGCACCTTGGTTGCGATTTTTTGTTTTTGTTAGTGTTTTTAAGTGGATTTGGGTTGGGGATGAGTCGGTGTCGCTATCAATACCGGAATTTTGGTTTTTGAACCTATTTTTTGCTGGCTTTTTTCTTGCGTAGTGTACTGTAGAGAAGAGAAAGCGAAGTGTGTGATGCATTGTTGATGGGAGGTGAACGTGTCACGCAGAATCTTACATGGGGAGGTTTGTTTCGAATTTACCGCTCGGCAGAATTTCGCAATCGGTGTTGATGCAAACGTGATAAGAACATCGTTGGTGGTGCTGAGAGTTGGTAGGGAATAGGGCTCCAATATGTCGTACCCGAACTACATGTCCACCGAATTGGGGAGATTCGAGAAGTGGGCGCTGCTGCTTAGGGAGGAATCCGAAGAGCACACACTAGCCTTTGTGGTGACGATTCTTTTCGTCGCAGTGAACGCTTTGATCTTCATCTGGTGGCATCATCCCTTGTACGGGAAAAACATTGGGCCTAGAGTCTATCCCGTTGTGGGTTCGCTACCGAGCGTTCTCCGGCATGCTCACCGGTTGCTTGATTTCTCAGTCGACACCTTGCGTAAATCACCGACACTTACGATTAGGTACGTGCAGCCAGGTTCAGGCTTTGCTATGTACAATACCGCGAATTTAGAAAATGTTGAGTACGTGCTGAAGACGAGGTTCAATAATTTCGTCAAGGGCGAAAGGATGGGGAGTATACTGTTTGACCTTTTAGGGAGGGGTATCTTCAACGTCGACGGGGACCTATGGAAATTGCAGCGGAAGCTTGCAAGCCATGAGTTTACTTCCCGGTCCTTGCGAGAATTTGGTGTCGAGTGTGTGCAGAAAGAGCTACAGAATCGCTTGGTTCCCATTCTCTCCCAATTCAGTGAAAATGGGAATGCCGTGGATTTGCAGGACCTCTTGATGAGGTTTTCTTTCGACAATATATGTCAATTGGGCTTCGGTGTGGACCCAAATTGCCTGGAGCCTTCCCTCCCGCCCGTGAAATTTGCGGAGGCTTTCGACAAGGCCAACGAGTGCACGTTGCTTAGATTCCGAGCGTTTCCAATTATGCTGAGGCTCTACAAGTTCTTTAATATCGGCATTGAGAGAGAGTTGGAAGAGTCAATGGCGGTGGTCAACAAATTTGCACAGGAAGTAATTGAAGCACGGCGGAAGGAATTCAATGAGAACCACGGGGACACAGGTCATGCACGTCAAGATCTTCTATCCAGGTTCATGCTCTTCACAGACTCGTCAAACAGTGAAGTGTTGGTGCAATCTGAGCTCGAGCGGAAATGCATCAATGATTTGAACTTAGATGCGAGCGATGCAAAGGAGAAGCAGAAGGCCTCTGATATCTTCCTGCGAGACATGGTGATAAGCTTTGTCCTGGCTGGTCGTGACTCGACTTCCTTAGGGTTGAGCTGGTTTTTCTACGCCCTAGGTCATAATCCTCGCGTAGAAGCTAAGCTCTACGACGAAATCAAAGAGCAACTGCAATTACAAGCGCAGGAAGATGACTCTCCACCATCTTCGCGACCTCCGGGCCAATTATTTACCTTCGAACAATTGAAGAAATTGCACTATTTGCATGCTTCAATACACGAATCTCTCCGCCTTTTCCCGCCTGTACCGTGGGACTCAAAGCATGCGGTCCGAGACGACGTTTTACCTGATGGCACCGTCATACTCAAAGGTGAGCGCATCACTTACAACATTTACGCTATGGCTCGAATGGAAGCCAACTGGGGCCCTGACTGCAATGAGTTCAAGCCTGAGAGATGGTTGAAGGATGGAGTCTTTGTACCTGAGAGTGCTTTCAAGTTTGCAACCTTCCAGGCTGGTCCTCGCATATGCCTCGGCAAGGAAATGGCCCTTATCCAAATGAAGCTGGTTGCGTCGAGTTTGATATACTACTTCAAGTTTACTCTGCTCGAGGATCCTCCCAGGACATGTCTTTCCTTTGTCTTTAAAATGTTGAATGGGTTTCCAGTGATTGTACACAAGCGAGCTGTGTCGACGTGAGCTATGTGGTTTTGATTTGCGAGCACACATGTATATTTACAGTTAGAATGTCTTCGGTAGTTCTTCAGTGATGTCTCCGAAGCTTTGAATATAGTAGGATAGTGCTGAACTACTTTGCGTCTTCATTGGGAGCCTCTGTATAATCATTTCGTCCCTTCTGATCTATCCACCAAACTGGAACAAGCTTGTCCAAAAGTTCAGATTTGTAAACTATCCAGTCTGTACCTACGTACCCTTCAACGAGCCAGCCTTTTTTTGCGCCAGTTACACATCTACAAAGACGCATGAAACTCGCTAAAACGCATGGTTTCAACCCCAATTCTCTGAAAAAGACTCGCCGTTCAAGGAAAAAGAAGCACCCTCAGACCCCTCAACAGTGACCGCAGCGACAACTGCTCCACAAAGTCCAAATCTACCCATTACAGTTTCCTCTTTTTATAGTCATAGCATGCAGCGACCTGGCAGTTTCCCGCACACTATCACTGACAGAATGGACACCTATTCCTTCCACTGCCCAGAGGGCCAGCTGCAGGACCTGTGTCCCCGCTCCAAATCGCACCCAACCCCAGCCAATGCGACACCTTCAACACTGGCAAGTGATCAGTGCCGCAGCGCCAGCCACTGATCATAAACTGGACTGACTCACGATCTAACCTGCAGTAGGGGCACTGATCTAGAGCAAACCTTATGATATTATTTTATTGTAATTTGCAAACAAAAAATTTCAAATTATTTGACATGCTACAAAAAAATAAAATTCAGTATTGAAAAATCTAAGATAAAATATACTTTATCTTAGATATATAAAATATATAAAATATATTATAAAATATTATAAAATATAAAACATTATTTATATATATGTATATATATATACATTTGAATTCTTTACATATATATATATATATATATATATATACATATAGTTATTATTATTATTATTATTTTAATATAATAATTTATAAAATTAAATTTTATTTTTAAATATATATATAGTCAATTTATAGATTAATGATTTAATTTTTATATTATCGCATGTCTTTTTTAGTTTAAATAAATTTGAATTATTATTTATGAGGATATTAATTTTTTAATCACCAAAGTTATATAATAATGTGTTAAAAGATATTTTTCATCTAGCAAATTTAATGGGTTTTATATATATATATATATATATATATATATATATAAATTCTATTAATTTCTTATTATTATCTTAATAAAATTCTAAATTAATTAAATTTGACTTCTTTTACAATTATGACATTTGACATCTTTTTTTTTAGAAAAACTTTCAAAAAATTTATTAAAAAATAATAGATGATTGTTCTGTAAATAATTACCATATTTTATAAAAAAAAAGTATGTAAATGTGTTTTTATAAAATATTAATAGTTAATGTAATAGAAATTTATTTTTAAAATTATCTTATGTTTAAAAAATATAAAATTTTGTATTGAATCTTTTTTTAAATAAAAAAAATTCAAAAAAGTAACATTTTAATATCATGCATGTTTTTTTTATTTTTTATATAATTGATTGGTTTTAGTATTTATGTCAAATTTAGAATTGTAAGCAAAATTAGTAGCATTTAAAGAGTATTAAATTAGAAGCACAAAATAAAATATGTTGTCCACAATCTATAATGAGAAAATGTTTTAGATGTAAAAAAATCACTTATAAATTATTCAAATTGAACGTTGAGAAATTATGATCAACTAAACATATAACATTCTAATACTATAAGAATACAATAATTACATTAAATATTCTGAATTAAAATGCAAATACTAAGTACAAAGTTGCACTTGCTATGCATACCTTCCACCTACATAAGTACTCCAAAAGTAAATTATTAATTGGTGTTTTATTATATAAACTTATCAATTTTTTATATAAGTATATAAATTAGAATTTTCAAAAATAAAATAAAAATTATTACATATTTTTTTTAATACTCAAGATTTTAAAAAATAACAAGCTAATAGATTATCAACGTTAAGGAATTTTCAGAAAAATAATAGATAAGTAAGGAACTAGATGCTTGCACCTTCTCAAATATCTTGAATGATAAGTTGATTACCAAAAATTATTCATAATATCTCTACAAATAAAAAACATATATATATATATATATATATATATATATATATGTGTGTGTGTGTGTGTGTGTGTATCTTTTTTTTTAAAACCAAGTATTGTATTAAGTTTTATTTCTAGTATTTTATGTAAAATTAAAAAGTGTATTAGTTTTTAATCATAAGTAGTCTAAGTAGAACATTCTTTAAAAGAATTAAATTAATCAAAATAAAAAATGAATTAGTACAAAGAAAATTAAAGAAAAAGCAATTAGGCCATAAGTAATTAAGAGAAGTCTTTTGAGTATTTAAAAAGATTTCTTTAGGATTCCATATTATAAAATAAAACAATACAAATAGTCTAACTTATATAAATTAACTTTTATTAAAGTGTATAATATAGAAAAGACATACATCTATATAACTTTGTCAAAAGATAAAATATTCATGTATAGTTAATAAAGAAGGAAAAATATGATATATATATATATATATATATATATATATATTTATAGGATATTGCTAATGTCACCATAGTTTTTGCTATTACCACTATAACCTTCTATCCACTACATACCACCTTTGTTCAATCCCTTCAAACCAATCAAATTTTCTTTTTTCAAAACCTTTCAAACCATTTGATTGAATAAAATTTTTGATTGGAATAATAAAAACCAAATAAATATGTCAAGTAGGTGGCAGATTGTGGTAGCAAATTGTGGTGGCAACAAATCCTTATATATATATATATATATATATATATTAAAAATATATTATTAAATATAATTAACTTGGAGAATTTTAAACTAAGACTAAAGTATAAGACAAATATTAATAAGAATAAGAAGAACTTTATATAATAACTAATTAAAAAAATATATATGTAGAAGCATTTTGAAAACCGAAAGGCTTATAGGAAAAATGTCTAAGTTATATGAAATTTCTAAAGTGGTTTTTTAGAAGTAAAAACTTCGATGAAAAGTGGATATAGTGACATGATATAGTTATAGATCCAATATGCTTCTAAAAGAAATATTTTTTAAAAAAAATATCAATTATCTAATTTATTTTTATTTTTTAATTATTTATATTTATTTATATTTATTTAGTAATATAATTATATGTGATATATGTCATAGATGTTACACCACATTATATATTGTATAGAATTCTATACCAACCTCATATAGGAATGGTTAATAGGCCTTCAAGAATGTCTTTAAATATTTAATATGTAACCTTTAGAATACCACATAAAAATCTCTTTCAACAATTAAACTTCAAAATACCATAACTAATGTTTAATTTAGCAAAATATTAGATACACACAATGTTATATTAAAAAATTTTGAAATATTTTTGGACTTCAATTAATAATAAATTTTGAAAATTACTAGATAGACACCTTCTTTTTATTTTATGGATACCCCCCCTTTGCCACACACCTTTACAAAAAGTAAAAAAATAAAAAAGTGCCATAAGCCATTGCACATGAATCTTTTATTATAAATTTATTCTAAATTTTTTTGGTATAAATAAGAGTTTTATTGTGTGTATGCAAGGGTGCATGGCATGGGGAAGAGGGGAGAGGAGGGGGTGTGTCAATGTAGTAAAAAGAGGGTGTCTACCAAGTGGTTCTTTAAATTTTTCTCAATTATCATAAAGAATAGTTATTTTTAAATTTTATAAATAATGTAAATAATTATATACAAGCATTCTTCCATAAATATTTCTAAAATAATATAAAAATAAATAAGCACTATATAATAATATACTATTTAATATTATTTATAAAATATATATATTTAATTTTTTTAAATAATATATATATATATATATATATATATATATATATATATAATATTTTTTAAATCATATTTTTAAAAAACTTATGACATACTAACAAATTACTTCTTATTTTGAATTATAAAAATACTATTAACTTTTTTAATAAATCTAATTATAACTTTGGTATTTATTAAACTATTATATATTTATATATTTATATATATCTTATATACATAAACAACTAAGTTTTATATAATACTTGATTCAATCTAAAAGCAATTTTTTTTTAAAGCATATATTTTTGTATTACATAATATAAATTTATATATATATATATATATATATATATATAAATTTCATATTGAATTTTGATCTTATCATAACCATTATATCTTGTAAGCAAATTCACCTCCTTTCTAATAAACAAGACATTTAAAACTTAATAATCAACATAACTTAAATCTAGTGGTAGATCATTTTATACTTAGTAGATAATGTTAATTGACACATGTGAATAGATGAGTAGATATTAGTTTGAGAGCTTAAATATTCTCTTTTTTCTACCTTGATCTATCAAGATGCCTAAAGCTTTTAATGTATACTAAAATAAAGTATCTTTAAGACTTTTATTATTTAAAAAACCTTAGATAATTTTGCCAAAATTCTTTAAAAAATTGAGAATGTTTTTGAAACATAACTAAAAGCTAACAAAAATACATTGCAAAATTCAATTAGACATGGTAGATTCTAGAAAAAATACAAAATCATTTATCCATTGAATCAAAATAATAAAATAAATCAAACCATATACAAAATTTAGAACATGATATAGATTTGCAATCTTTTTACACTAAGAGGATAACCAACTTTGTTTGCAACTTATCTATCTTAGATTTTAAAAAAAATATTAATTTATTAAAATTTGTAACTAATTGCTCTAACCTATCTTTGTCCATAAGTGATTAGAGGATTTGTAATACACTCTCTTTGCAGTGGAGGAATTCTCTATTTGTATAAAACAAAAAACAAAAAACAAAAAATTAATAAACAACAAAACAAAAGTTGATCTCTTTCGTCGTAACATACACTTGAAAAAATTGTAGCAAGTGTTCAATGGCTCTATACGTCAATTGTGTCAGTCAACCCAAGCAGAATCTGTCATTTTCGCAAAAAACGAGTAGGCATCCACCATTTCGTCTATCTGCACATCAAGGAAGATGTCTTCAGCATGATAATAACTTAAATAAAAAGTTAACCATCCAATCTATGATAATTTAAATTAATTCTCATTGCAGTCAGTAGGTTAGTCTGGAGAACCCTATCCACTATGAAGTATTTTTGTATAGTGAAATTAAAATGATGCAAGTCAAGGTATCAAGACATAGAAGCCATTTCCGAGGCTTACAATTTTCATGGTTGGGCGACCAGATCCATGACCAGCTTTTGTTTCAATCCTTGCTATTATTGGATTTGTCTGCTGGCTGTGGTCTAAACTCGTGCAAAGTTCATACTGCAATGTCTGTCCGCCCACAACAATGAATAGCTGATAAGGAGGAGAAGAAAAGATTTTTCTGAAAGGGCCAAATAAATCTTTCAGAGTATTCAAAATAAAATCAAAGAAGAAATCAGAAGGTTTTAAGAGTGCATACAGCGAGAAGCTTCAATGAATGTGAGGGAACAACTCGGTCATCGTGATCTGCTGTAAAAAGCATGGTAGCGGGATACTGAATAGACTTGATACCATTTTCCCATGGTCTTTTCACATTATGCAATGGGGAATACCTACACAAAAGAAGACACATGACCAACATGAAGAAGAACCAAAACCGTAGACTCAGCTCGATTACTCCATGTTCTGACAAAGTCCACACAAAATATGCACTTAACTTGAAGAAAAAGTTAGATTAGGAATTGATTTTTTTATCAATGCAATGAGACTGGTATTTAGAATACGATATGGAATGATTGTAATATGCAAAAGGATGCTTACTTAATTAGCCAGTCGAATTCCTCTGCAATATCAGCACAACCATAATCTGAAATCCATGCATGACCTGACCAAGGAATATAAACTTTAGCATTAGTGAAAGCTCTCGCGCATTCAGAAATAGAAGCATTCAAAAACAGAAATAGACTAAGATCAACGGGAAATAGAAATCTAATACAATACAAGTGAAAAAAGGCAACCACTACAATGGCTTTACCAATAGTAAATTTTTGAAATCGGAGCATATCCATTACTCCCACATGGGCCAAAGCACACCCAAACAAATCCGGTCTCTGCACAGATGATGGAGGAGACCAGATAAGGCTGAAAATCATTAATATAGTGCAAGAAATCGAATGGATGAGTAACTGGGTCAGCATGTTACCAAGTAAGATTATCTAAAAATATCAAATTGTAAATCTTCTACATACAGGGCCTAAAACAGAGAGAATAACAATAAGCACCTGGTTGATGCAGACAGCCACCAGCAAACCTCCGTTACTCCCACCTTCAATGCACAACTTCTTATTTTGAGTATATCCTTCTTTTATCAAGTGTTCGCTACATGCAATGAAATCATCGAAACAGTTTTGTTTATTTGCTAGAGAACCAGCCTTGTGCCACTCCTCTCCATATTCTCCTCCGCCCCTGATATTTGCAATTGCAATTACTGCTCCATAATGCTGGACTAACACCAGCCGAGACACACTGAAATATGGCATCAGACTGACGTTGAAGCCTCCATACCCATAGAGTAGAGCTGGATGATCCCCGTTTTGGACCAGACCTTTTTTCGCAACCACAAACATAGGCACACTAGTATCATCCTTGCTTTTCACAAATTCCTGCATATTTTGCATTGTGTAAGAAACCGCAATCCAGAATTTCTGGTCTTTAGCTGAGCGTTTTATTTTCTAAATTACTCCAATAAGGAGACTTTGAAGGTTAAGAATCCAAATGTCAAAGTTGAGAGGTTGGGCAAAAATAGTAGAGGTCATTTTTGAATTGGAAAATAGTAAGAAAAAACAGCAGGCATACGAAAAGTTACAGAGATAGGAATATCAGAATAGAAGCATAAATCTGTACCTGGCGAATCTCAAACAATGATCTATCCAATTTGGCAATTTTAGTCTCCTTCAGCACTGATATATCAGGAGTTCCAGAAGTCAAATCGCATCGGTAGATGATTCCAGGGGTGAGAAAGCTTGTGAAACTGTAGAAGAAATCAGCATCTTCTGGTCTACCTGAAATTTCGGATATTGAGCCAATTTCAAGTGGTAATTTCTGAAGCAAATAACCGCTTTGAAGGTCATGCAACTTAAGTTGATGTTTTACATCACTCATATAGCATAAGACTAACTGCTGTCTATTAACCAGGTCAGCTGATTTAAGGACACCACTTTCCGATTCTGGAACCACATCCTTCCAAGAAGATGGATCATCAAGACTAACCCTTGTCAATTTATTCTTGGGTGCATCCTTATTGGTTAAGAAGGTGAAAAGTGATCCTTCATTAGCAACCAGCTCATACTGAGCATCGAAGTTATCAATCAGTTTTATCATAGAGAGATGTTCCTTATTTTGTCTCAGCCCTTCCAGACCTTGAGGCAAAGTGGAAAGATTGCAGTAGTATAGTCTGTTGACTGGGTCACAACTCTCTTCAATGGATAACACCAAGTACTGGAACCATACAACCAGATGTGAAATTCTTTTTCCAGAAGAAAATGTATTGCCACGATTACCTCTTTGTAACCTGAATATCTCTTTTAGTACAAAAGGGATGGATAGTGATAATAATAGAAGGATAATAGTAAATTCAAAATACATTTTCCACTGGTATGTAGATTCTAGTCAAGAGCAAGAGAAAGGTGTGTGTATATTGATTTCTCAAGCAGAAGGTTACACAAAATTACCTGGCCATCGTCAGTAATCTCTGCACGAGAAAACCATTGAGCATGTTCAGAATCTCTCCAACACAGTATATCTTGACTTTGGTCAGTTCCAAGAAAGTGATAACGTAATTCATGGAAGAGGTTTGTCTCTGTCTCAGTGCCTTTGTCTTCAATCTCGTCCATACTGTCGTGTAACGTGATATATTAGTCGGGTTAAGGCACATTATAAGATTTGAAGGGCTGAGAAAAATTTCTAACAAAGTGTCATAAACTCAAGCTCCCTATACCACAACTTCAGCACTGGAGATACAAGAACTGACGTGGGTTTTGGATAACGGTTGTAGAAGAAGCCTCTGTTGTCATGCGTCCACGCCAAGGATGAGAACTTCACCTGCACAGCCACAGAAAGTATTGGGTTACCAGACTATATTTTTTCACTAGTATCGGAGCTAAATTCTGCATTCATCTGCCCAGCAACTATGTGACGACCACAATAATACTGATAATTCATAACGATTCGAGGGTTTTTCAATGGTACACAATGTAATAAAAATCGGACGTTGGGAAAGAGAAAATGAACAATAATTTCAAACGGCACTTGTTCTAGAACAACAGAGAAATGTTGGAACATTTTCCAGAACTAATGCACGAATTCGGGTGATCGATTTGGATTCCAGCAGCACCAACTAATGTGTACAGTATCTCACCCATGAAAGGGTGTCATCGAGCGTGGTTTTGTCTGCAACACGAATTACTTTGATGGTGATCCAGTCACTCCCACTAGAGCTCTGTCCATAGGTCAGATATTCAGCATTACTACTGAATTTCATGATTTCCAAGGATTTGGTGCCATCCTCACTCCAAGTATTTGGGTCCAGCAACACTTCGCCCTCCTCGCCTAAACTATCCTGTGGACAAGCAAAAAGGACGAATCGATTGTTAGATTGAGACTTTGATTCGTAAAAGCACTACGTTAGGGACTGTCAGACATAGTGTTTTTAGATTATTGGTTACCAATTTCTTTGTTTTTTAAAGAATCCTTTGAATGATACTAATGTTTGAAT
Source organism: Physcomitrellopsis africana (assembly GCA_036785485.1). Classification (NCBI taxonomy): domain Eukaryota; kingdom Viridiplantae; phylum Streptophyta; class Bryopsida; order Funariales; family Funariaceae; genus Physcomitrellopsis; species Physcomitrellopsis africana. Next base: position 244,867 of record JAWRVF010000132.1, on the reverse strand, counting down.
GAGCAATAAATTACAAAACTCAAGCTTCACAACTTCAATAATTTGCTGATGTATAGAAGAGTATCTCGAAGTGAGAACGCTCGATCATATAATTTTAACGCGCCTTTCTTGAAATCGTAAGTACACTTGGAGCTTACTTTGGAAGTACAAGAGTGAAAGCTTACATTGCCACGGACAAAGTGGTAATTGCAAAGCATCCGAGTACGTATGATCCACAAAAAAATACAATCTCTAGCTTGGTCAAGATTCTACCTGCATGTAGAGTACGCTTTGAGCTTGCAATCCACTATTATGAAAGTAAAAGTATTTGTTCCCCCGCCTGTAGGGGCATGAAGATTTGGGATAATCATAGACAGAGGTAATCCGTTCTCTTAGCTTCTCTTTCGTGTCACATGTCGACAGCACAGACTTGGTCAATTCCACTTGGCTAGCTATAAATTCCTGTGTTGTCCTGGCTTTCGGAAATTCCAATCTGCTCAGATCATTTTAGAATATGATTGTGCAATAAGTATTCAAAATCTAAGGTTGGACACCTACTTAGGAAACAGCGGATAGATGAATGGTTTGCTACTGGAGAGTCCATCACAGGTTTTTGACTTGCCTTTTAAAACGCTACAATTTATAGCAGATGTAGAAGTTCTAGTTTGACATGCATTTATTAAAATTGCTAACCAAGTCCACATATGGTAAGACTTGTAACGAGCATCCAAAATATTTTGGAGTAAGGGACTTACGCTCGATATGGATCGGGAACCTTGTGGCCATGCATACTTTCAATGCACGTCTCATCCCTTTTAAAACGTGGATACATTAAAGGCCACATCCGAGATTTGCATGGCATGACCTCAGGCATAAATGATATCACGCCCAATTCCGGAAGGGGTCCCATAGCACGAAGTGTGAAGATTCGCAGTGCACAATCTTCTTTGCACCAAGAAGACAGCAGTCGAAAGCTTAAAGAAGATACTCCTCGATTTGAGGAAGAAAAAGGAGAACGTTCCAGTCATTCAGAAATAATGTGGCACTAAACACCTCAATAGGCAAATCGAGGTGCTAGCTTGGTGTTGTTGATTTCCGAACTGCATTCAAAGACGAGTGCTGCAATTATATTACACAACTTCTCAATCATGCCTCAAGAAAAGGGTGAGGGGAGCTCTAAATATGATAATGTTGGCAAGCTGAGCGTGCATACAGAGTAAACACGAATTGTTGTAGTGTTTACAAGAATTGAAGGAAACGTAAAAGAGAGAATGTTTAAACATGTAGCATACACGTCGCGAGAGGACCACTTAGCATGATTAGTTCGTGAAGCTTGCAATTAAATCGGTAAATGGTAAAAAAAATTAATATTAATATCCTGAGAGGGAGAGAGGGAGCGGAGGATAGAGAAAGAGGAGTTTCTAAATGGTACTGCTGAAAGATTGTTTGCGTTAGCAAGCAACTACATCTGCATTTTACTTTTCCCAGACATTCGACACTCGTTCGGCTTATGGCTCCAACTAATCTTTACTATTCAAGGACAATGACTTGCTCTTCATATGATGCGTATCGCCGTAGGATATTGACGATTCGGATTACCACTTTCAGAGAAATATTCATCCAGAAATACCAGAAAAAGGTAGCCACTAACATGTAGAGATTCTGTGCTCAGAGCTAATCTCCCTCCTCAACTGAAACGGATGGAAAACTCAGCTCTATCCTTTCATTCATCTCACTATGTTTCTGAAAATATGCGAACAGAAAACCAGACCGAAGTCCAAGAGTTTTGTAGTTGTGATGGAAAGAATCCTGGACTTTTACACAGTTTCCTACAAGGAAAAATTCTTGCGCGCTTTTCTCGAAGCCTGCCATAACTAAAATATCGAAATAATCTCATAACAGAAATAAAAAATGTTCACTTAAGTGATAATAATGTAGGCTTTTTTAATGATAGAACAATCTTTCCTCACGCAGGACAGATATTTCGGGGAGCTAAACATGTCCAACTCAGAAACATCGAAACTTCTTGGTTATAGAATGTGTTCAGAGATCTATTATAAATTAAATTTCCATTTTGTTTCGTGAGAGTCCTTCGTCATCCCTACTGCACAGCTGGGTAACTGAGACCTCGAGCAAAGCGCAAACTGAGACTCAATCGATTCTACTAATGCATTCGCTTCTCGCAGTTCCCATATTCACAGTACATAACCAAAACATCCCGAGAGGCCAAGAATGTAGAGAGAATGTAACAGAGCAACACAACTACGACGATTCAGCGGAGAACGCACCCTACGCACCTGAACTCAAGCGTGTGAGACCACCGCCGCATTCACCGGGGCAGGGTATTAGCCAATTTCAATCTCAGCAAAGCGTGCTCCCAACGGTGTAATCGACGAATAGCAACTACTAAAAAACGGCACTCAAAATAATTCCGTGCAATTATTTCGAAACGTCAGGCTATTTGGATCGATTAAGTACAGCCGAGGCAAGAAGGCACAGAAAGTGCACCCTCAGCACATTCAACGATACAATTACAACTAACCCTCTGCTCAAGTAGCAACCTCCATGCTCAAAGTCAAAACTGGTCTAAAATTGCTCGTGACGAAGTAATGCGCTTCACAAATTGCGAGACCATGTCACGGAGGATTAATGACAGAACACTATGTTGCAATGGCGCACAAAAACGGTCGCTCTCGTAGCAACAGATGCTATTGTGCTGGTGAGGAACGGCGACAATAGTAGTTATAGCAGCTGCGAAAACCACCAGCCACATCGATGGATTTCTTTTCACTCTATATTTGAATGCAATTGAATTTAAATGCTATTATTGAGTATATTTTTTCAAAATATTCAATTATGTCATTAATAATTGGTTGTGACAATTCAATGTTGCAATCTTTCATCATTAGTATGAAAATCTGTTATTAATAAAATAAAGCATTTAATATTGAAACATTCTGTGTATCCAGAATTCTTGTCGGAAGAGAGTAGCTCGTCAAAAGCTTTAAAATAAAATAATTCTAGATTGGATGTTCCGAAATAAAATATTACCGTGACATTGTTGTCATTGTATATGAACAAAAGGGTATGCTTTTTCAAATATTTGTTTTTTGGGGTAGAACTAGAAAATTAGATCATATCAGTAGAGCCTCTTTCCGAATAAAAAATTATTATAAATCATGCAAGAAGAATAAAATAAAATAAAACAAAATACATAACAATAATTGCAATTTAGTATTCTGTACCAAATAAAACATGAATTTTTAACTTTCAAGTGATATCATAAACACATAAATTTGAGGCCAAATATTACACCACAAAAGGCCAATGTTGAATCCAGTATATATTCTTTATTTTGACTTAATCATGATCGAAATTTCAAATGATGGAATGCATATAATTTTAATTTAAGAACTAAAACAAGATCCAAAGTTAATATGATGCAACATTGCAACAAACTACAAAAAATTATAAAAAATTGTAAAAAATTAAAAATGTTCTAACAAAATTTAAAGTTCAAAATCAGTGAAATTTTTATCTTTACATATACTGTGCATATATGTATGCATTTAACTAAATCAAAACAAGGTTCAAAAGAAAACGGAACAATCCAAATGTAAGAGCTAAAATCAAATAAACAAAATCTGAAATAAAATCATTGTTTAAAACTCAAAAAATTTAAAGTTGACATTACAATGATATAAAAATTAAATTATTTCACTATATATATATATATATATATATACATACATACATACATAAATACATGGATAACCCAAAATTTCAACAAACGTATAATAGGCAATTTAATTATAGTACTATTCATGGAGCACTTGGGTACTGTCAATACACTTTTCTCCTCTGGAAATTTACAACATATATATATATATATATATATATAAAATCATATGAGTTCCCTTTCATACGTTTGGTACTTTGGAAACTTGACACGAGGGGCTGCTGGTATTCTAGAAGCGAAATCGGCAGCCACTTTGCGGCCATTATATGAAGCATGGAGCACCGTAAACATTTTCTAATGTTCCTTTCTCGCTTATCGGTATCGGTAGATGAATGGATGCCTCGTTTTCCGATCCTCGTCTGGTGCTCGACCAAATTTGTTCCGAGTCTTCAGTGTCATAGCAGTGTTGCGGGCTACTCAACATCTGTGATGACGTTACATAACAATTGAACCTAACAAATTCATTCACAACGTCTCACAATAATTGTTCACAAGAATAATATTCAACATTCGCAAGTGGGGCGATAGAGCGTAGCGGTCCACTGCAGCTATGCATTCCACATGTCGACCATGTTTGTTCCTAAACGACAGATTAACAGTAAGTTTGTTAATTTAGCTTGTTAGATACAAGTTGACATGATCGACAAGACTCCACTCTGGTCTTAAGTATAACCTATTATATCCAAAGGTAGTACTCTCCATGTTAGACCTACATCGCAACTTTCTCCTAGTCTCTAGCTGCATGGTGAGAGCACTGTGCAAGTGCGTTTGCTTTTTATCTTTCCACCTTCTGAGCACCATGTAGTTCTCGACATCCCTTACCGACGTCCATTAACAGCCATTCAAATGCGTCCGACCCATTTCTGGAGTGTCGCGAAATGGTAGTCAGAACTTAGCCTAGAAATTTTCGTAGTATTAGCCCGAATATAGTACTGTCTAGAGTCGGTAAGCAGATGTCGGGTCGACAGGGAGTTGTAGGTTGACATTATGATCTGCCAGGAATACAATAATGTAATGAGATCCCTGTATGGTACCGACACTTTCCTCGCATTATTTTTTAACAATTTTTTTTCCTGTCGAACATACCACTTTGTATTGTATTCTCGTTACGATTGACCTCCACACGACAATGTCTGCTGAGTTCCAGTCATGCGATGACGTCGAATCAATGATATTAGCGGTGCCGAATGATCAGCATTTCCGATGTGTGCGGTTTCTTTGCTTATCCTTGACATATTCCCAATATGCATATCTCAGAATGCAGATTTGAGCCCCAATTCAACATTCTGTATTCTCTAGTTTGTCGGTAGAATCTCTCTCTTCCTATTATATATAATATACAGTTGACTTGTTTCAACCGACATCAACTACGTGAATATGTGGCAACACTTTATCGGTAGCATTCGTTTAGTTCACACAGTAGATGGGTTTTGTTTGTATGCCACTTTGTATCACCAATGTGTAATTTCTTCAATCAAATTAAAGTGTTTCGACTATGGGTTGAAATGTGTATCATGTCACAACTTTGTATACAATCTAGAGAGTGAAGTATAATTTATGCATGATCCTTTTATAAAAACATAAATTAAAATAGTAACTAATATATTTTTATTTAATTATTAAAATATTATTTAAAATTTTTAAATGGTATAATTTTTCTAATTCTTTTTATTATTATTATTAAATATTTTTCTAATATTTTTCTAAAAATCATTCTACCATATATCTACCATATTTAATAATTTTAAATTTTCTTTAATAACAATCATATTTAGATCTTAGCATTCTCCAATGATTATTTTCTATTTAAATCCAAAAATATTATCAAATTTTATTGCTTCCATTATCTAATCTAAGAAGAAATAAAATAATATAAAAAAATTAAATCTTCAAATTAATAGAAACAATATCTATTCTAAATCTATAAAAAAAAAATTTAAAAATATGTATGTTTATTTTTGATTTAATAAAAACCATTAAACATATATGTTTTTGTCACAGACAAGATTTATTCTAATAATTATCTAGTTAATATGGATAGGTAGAAGTAGATATAAATAAATTAATTTGATAATATTTTATAGAAAAGCTTCTTACAAGCTTCATAGACGTAGAATCATCTTTATATATATTTATAGGTGATTGATAGGCTAGAAACTTGGGTGACAAGCTAGCCATGTGTTGCACATGTTGGTAGCTTATAGAACAAGCTAGCCACGTGTCGCATATATTGGTAGCTTGTAGAAAAAACTAGCCACGTATCGCACATGTTGGTAGCTTATAGAATAAGCTAGCCACATGTCATATATATTGGTAGCTTGTAGAACAAGCTAGCCAAGTGTCGCACATATTGGTAGCTTGTAAAACAAGCTAAGTACGTGGTACACATGTAGGAAACTTATCTTGTAAGCTTGACATATATCTTGCAAGTTGGACTCGTGTTGGAGGTCCTATAGAATGCCGCCACGTAGTTCTTAGATAGATAGTATATATAGAGACAAGAGCGAAGTCTTCTTCACTCTTGTCAATTCCTTCCTTGCTTCTAGTCTAGTTCAAGAGTTTCTTATATTTTCTAGTCTTTGGCAATTCAAAGTATTGTCTTATTCTTGATATCAATCTAGTCTCTTATTCTGGATCCAATTCTTATTATTATCCATCCAATTCTTTGTTTTTGAAATTATTCTAATTTTAAAATATTCTCTTTGTTTCTTTGCTAACCTGATATCTTGCATCTGTGTCATATATTTGAAGTTGTGGATTATCCACTTCTAAATTGATATTATTCATAGAATTTTTTTTAATTCTTGAGTATTTTATTTTGTGGTGAGAGTAGACACTTTTTTTCCTTTCTATTGTGGTATCATGGTAGAGCTTGCTGAAATGAAGAGTGTAATGGTACAAATGCAAGAGCAAATAAGAAAATTAATGCTCGCAATACATCAACTCAATGCACTACTACAAAGAGTAACAAGATTAGCAAGAAGTGAAGATATAGAAATGATTCGAGCTACTTCAAGCCATATCATTTCACCTACGATTGAACACTATTCAAGCATCAAAGAATTAAAAATTAGTTTGTTGGAGAAGTTTGATGGCACCAGATCTAAGTTTTGAGGATTCATCAATCAAGTACAATTGGTGATTGAACTTCAACTCCAAAGTTATTCAACCCAAGGATCACAAGTTAAGTTTATTGAAATACTACTTTTAAGCTTTATTTTATCATGATTTTTATGCTTTCTTGAATGACGTGATCCAATATTAGATAATTTGAAGATATTCTTAGCAAAGTTTTGATCTATGTACGAAAAATATGATGCAATTCATGTCGCAACCAACAAGATTTGTATCTTGCAATAAGGCAATTCATCAGTGACATCATATATTTTATAATTTCAACAACTAATAATTAATACCAAGTAGGATGATGCTATATTTATTAGCCAATTTTTCTATAGATTACAATATGAGATAAAAAAATTGATGCTCAACTTATCCAATCCTCAGACATTGAGTCAAACAATTTATTTTGTTGTGAAGTGTGATAATTGGCTTTTTGAATTTTAATCTAAGAGTTGCACAAGGGAGCCCCAATGTTATTATAATACAATGGCAACATCAATGTCTTCTCAATATATACATTCAGAAGTAGAAGACATGCAAATTGACGGGGTACGTTTTAAAACTCTTACTCAATAAAAAAAGATTTGTCATCGTCAAGAAGGATTGTATTTATATTGTGGAGAATCTAAATATATTACCTAGCATTGTCCAAAGAAACAATGCAACTACAAAATAAGAAGTATGGCTATCAAAGAAGACAATATGTTGGAAAACAAGTTTATTGAGCTACAATAAGCACCATGCAACTGGAATCTTGTACAATTCCTAGTAAAGATCCTATCCTCTCTCCAGAAACCTCTTCTTATTTTATAATAGATGTTTGTTTGGAACCTAAAAATTATAAAGCCTTTGTCTTATTAGATTTAGGAGTCTCAACGTGTATTTTGGATAAAAAATTTGTTAAAAGCCATAGAATACCTTCAATACAAAAAATTAAACCTATATATGTAGAAGTCATAGATGGTTGCTTATTATCTTCTACAGATATCATTCATGAAATCTTTCCTATAAATATAATAGTAGATGGTCATAATAATTGTGTAATCTTTTATATAATTAAAACTCCTTTTAATCCAATTATTTTAGATTTATCATGATTAAAAAAAATATAATCTTCAAATAGATTGGATTTCTTATAGACTTGACTTTTTTCAAAGCATTAATAAGAGTTGTATAAATCAAGTAACAAATTATAAGCCTAATATAGTAAAATCCGTACTTATAAGCGTAAAAGCTTTTATGAATGAAGCAAAAGAAGGATCATCTTTTGCTATTTATGTTACATCCATTTCTGATGGTGGAAAGACTTCAAGTGGCATTCTAAGCGAGTATTAAGATTATCAAATTATTTTTCAAAAGAAGAATATAAACATTCTTCTAAAGCATTGCCCATATGATTACTTAATTGATCTCAAAGAGAGAATTCAGCCTCCATTTGAATCAATCTACAGTTTATCATAGAATGAATTGGTTGAACTCAAAAAATACATTGATAAGAACTTAGCCAAGAATTTCATATGTCATTCAAAATCTCTAACAGAAGCTCCTATCTTGTTTGTAAAGAAAAAAGATAGATCACTACAGATGTGTGTAGATTATCAAGGACTCAATAAGATTACCATCAAGAATTGATACCCTCTATTTTTGATATCTAGACTTCTTGATCAATTGAATCAAGTTAAGATCTATACAAAAATAGATCTAAGAGGAGTATATAATCTAGTTAACATTAAAAAAGGTGATAAATGGAAGACTGCATTTCAAACAAGGTATAGATATTTCAAATATAATGTCATGCCTTTCAGACTTATAAATACACCAGCTGCTTTTCAACATCTTATGAATGACATTTTTTATGAGTTTCTTTATGACTTCATTATCTATTATTTAGATAATATTTTGATTTACTCTAAGAATACAGAAAAATATGAACTGCATATTTGTCGTGTGTTAGAAAAACTTAGAAATACAAGGGTATATGCTAAGATGGAAAAGTGTATATTTCACACTACTCAAGTTGACCTCTTAAAATACATTATTTCAAATGATGGTTTCAGAATGGATTCTAAGAAAGTCCAAACAATCATGGATTGGAAGATTCCAAAAATAATAAGAGATGAGCAATGTTTTTTAAGATTTGCCAATTACTATCAAATCTTTATTAAAAACTTTTCTCAAGTTGCAACTCCACTTACACGCTTAATTTGTAAGGGCAAACTCTAGTAGAATAAAGAAGCAAAAGCATCGTTTGAAGCTTTGAAGATAGTTTTTATTTCTGTACCAATCTTCTATCGCATTGATTTTTTCAAGGCATTTTTTATGGAAACAGACACATCAAACTTTGCTTTGGATGCGGTGTTGTGTTATGACACAATTATATGGTGAAAATATGATTAAAAATAAATTTTCAATTAATACTCTATTATCTTAGTTCAACAAGAATTCCACATATTTTAATAAGATTTTTATGAAAGCCTCTTAATTTATTTTCTTCACTTAATAGCTAGTACATAAGAATTAGTTAGTAATTTTACCTTCTAGGTTGTGGTAATTCTTTTATTACTTTAAAAAAGCCATAAAATAATAAAAACATAATAAAAAGGATAAATTACTAGCATGATTGATACTAGGATTAAGTTGAGGGTAGGGTCAAGCTATAAAATCCCTAGGATAGGTTGGATTGATACCAGAGGGTTGGCCATTTATAGGACAGGGTCGAAATTAGACCTTTGGCTACAAAAACGGCTGCTTAGGGCAAAGTACAGGGATTTTTTCAAATCAAATATTTGGATTGGATAGCTAGCTTGAAGTTTATTCTAGGAGCATTAAGCTTGTTGCCATAGAATTTTGGATGACTTTGCAATTGTTGTTCAAAGTCAAGGTTTGTATTGGTATTTTGGATTTTATATAAGACAATGATGGCTTGCATTCTTGAGTGATTTGTGCAATTTGTACAGCATCTATGGTTCAAAATTTATTATTATCTAGATTGTTGGATGTACTAAGTGTATACAAAATTTTGTGTTAATCTAACGATGAAATCAGGAGGTATTTGGGCTTTGATACAAAAGATTGTCAAAAATTGGCAGTTTAGGATTGGGTAGGATTTCTATTATAACTAAAGATCTACAAATTGGATCAACGTAAATTTTGGCATAGTGATAGAAGACTTGGAAATCAAGCTACATACTAAGTTTGGATTGAAGTTAACAATTGAAGAAGGAGAAATCACCATTGGAGTTTCTGCATCAATTTTCAAGTTGGCGGCCAAGTATCATTAGTGCGGTTTTTGGGCATTTCTTGCAATTTGTAAGTTGGATTAGGCTGAATTTCTTTAGACATGTAGAAGGCTTATACTAACATTTGCATGCTAAATTTCACACTAAGTGGACGGTCGGATTAATAGTTATAGCTTATCAAAGCTCGCTGATTAGGATTAGGGCTTGTAAAGAAAAATAAAAATTGCTTAATTATAAAAGAAACAAGGCTATTGGGGTATATATATGGTTGATGTTACTAAGAGGAGTGTTTATAAACAATTTTGAATTGAAGTTTGAATTATATTCCTCATACATGGGTGAAACCTATTAGAATTTATTGATTATTTGCAAACATTACTTTACCTTCTACAGCCAGGTGCCCTGTGCATTCCTGAACAAGACAACATGTAATACAACAGCGGTATTGTTACAAATGGGAGTAGATGACAAGCTCTATCTAGTAGCTTTTCACTCTAAGAAATTTTCAACAACAAAGATCAATTACAAAATCCATGATAAAAAACTTCTTGCAATTGTCAATTCTGTTCAAAAATGGCGTCACTATCTAAAAGGTGCATCTACTCCAATCACCGTATATATGAATCACAAGAACCTCGAGTATTTTATATCAATATGCATGTTGAATCATCGTCAGGCTTGTTGAAGCATGTCTTTGTCAAGATTCAAATTTATTATCACCTATCAGTGTTGTATGACGTGGCCTTCTATCTAGGAATACATCGGGTATCTGGCTGTGGAGAATTTATTTGAAACTTGATGGCAAAAATCCAACACGTCGTTTGTCCTCAATAAAAAGGACAAATAATACAAAAATCTCACAAAAGAGAAGTTATATATGTAAACCCTCTTGTATTCAAGTAAGTTTGTACAAAAAGGGTTCAAATTTCCATAAAAACCCTTCAAAACTTTATTCATCTGCAAGGACCTATTTCTTGCTAAAGTTTAGAGTCTAATAACTCTTGATTCAACCATTCAATTTCTATAAAATTTTGTTCAGAGTGTAGATAATTCTCTTAAGTTTCATCACAAGAAAGAATCGACTACAAATTCGTTTCCAATTGTCTGATATCTCAAAATCTCTAGCAGGTGCTTAAAACCCTAGCTCACAGACACTGGAGCACTATTTTCCTTATATCTCACAAATCCAAAATCCTAATGCCACAAAATTTTTTTACATAGTCTTGTAACATAAGCATATACACTCCTGAAAATTTTGAGTCAAAAATCTATCAAATTGCATAAAATATAGCTCAAAATGTAACCATTATATAAGCGGGTCACTTACTGCCCTTAAGTTTGTAAGCACTGACTTCAACTCCCAATATCTCCTTCACCCTAGCTTAGATTTTATCAAGCTGTATATAGAAAGTGTAGCCGTGAAAGTGCTCTCTCCAATCCTAGTCTCCGATCCTCAATTGCTCTCTATTTGCGTGACTTATACCCAAAAGAGTGACAGTAGGTCCAAAATCAACACCTTAACTTTGGGCGCCTATAACTTCTTCATAAAAAGTGCAAATCACACAAAATTTGCACCTAAACCAGATCCAAAAACCTAAACCTTATGATCCTAGCCTCTGATGTTCGACTCCCCTCGAAAAACAAACCCTAACTCCTAATAAACCCTCGGATAGCCTCCTTAAAGCCCATTGGGCATGATTTTTGGCCAATTAAAATAGAGATTTCTATCATCCACCTCTATTCATCCACATGGATGGCCAAACTACCCTTTTTACACTAAAAACCCTTTTCTAACCCTTCTTTTTATAAGATTTACATACTTGGTGCTTTAAGCACCAAATAAAAGAAGTAAATAAGATCTTAAGGATCACCAATGTCTAACATAGGTGACTTAAGATATATACAAGTTACTATCAATATAAAATTAACTTTAAAAGTCACTACTAAAAAAAAAATAAGGTTGTATAAATCTTAATAATAATCCTTTTAATAGATTCCTTCTAAATTAGTAACCTAATCACATCTTATAACCAATAAAATCTATTATTATAGCTTTCACTTAATTATATAATGAATTATACATTAAATATACATATACAATTTTTTCACATAGTAGCCAAACCACAACACGACATCGGCTAGAAAAACAACAAGGTTTGTTCAATGCCCTTTCTAGATATTCTTATCTTTTATCAAAAGAAGGAGATTCAACTTTCAATCAATAAAGAACAATCCTCTTGAAGCTGGAGCAATTTCATCTTTGAGCAATGAAATCAACATTGATTGTTGATTCAACTTTTATCAAGCAAATCCAGTCAAGTATGTCTTCAGATCCTCTTATCTATGAGATTAAGAATGATTCATCTAAATCTCATGATACTTCCAAGTTTGCCTTCAACAATGATTTAATCTATTTTGAACGACGTCTATATATTTCAGAAGGCATAGCACAACTATATACTCTAGAAGCTCATCACAACCTCCCTATATTAGGATATTTTGGATATAATAAGACTTTGAAACTAATATCAAGAGATTTTTTGTGGCCTCAAATATGGAAGGCTCTTAAAGAATTTGTATAGTCATGCAATGTTTATTCAAGTTCAAAAACTCCTCATCACTGACCTTATAGACTTCTCCAACCATTACCTGTGCCAGAACAACCTTGATCTTCTGTCTCTATGGATTTTATCATGGTGTTGTATTGTGGTTCGGCTACCATGTAAAAAAATTGTACATATATATTCAATGTATAATTTATCACACAACTAAATATGAGCCATAGCAATGGATTTTATTAGTTATAAAATATGATTAGGTTGTTAATTTAGAAAGAATCTATCTAAAAAGATTATTATTGAGGTTTATATAATCTTTTTTTTTTTTTTGATAGCAACTTTTGAAGTTGATTTAATATTGATAATAACTTTTATATATCTTAAATCACCTTTATTAGATATTGGTGGTCTTTAAGATTTTATTTATTATTTTATTTAATATTTAGAATAAATATTATATGAATCTTATTTTAAAAAAAAGATTAGAAAGGGATTTTTAGTGTGAAAGGGGATATTTAGGCCATCTATGTGGATGAATGGAGATGGATGATATAAGTTTCTATTCCTCTTGGCCAAAAATCATGCCCAATGGGCTTTAAGGAGGCTACTCAAGGATTTATTAGGGATTAGGATTTATTTTTTGAGTTGAATCAAACATCAAAGGCTAAGATCAATAAGTTTGGTTTTTTGGATATGGTTTTGGTGCAAATTTTGTATAATTTGAACTTTTTATAAAAGAGATATAGGCGCTTAAAATTAAGGTGCTGAAATTATACCTATTGTCATTCTTTTGGACATAACTCGCGCATACAGAAAGAAATTGAAGATCGGCAGCTAGAATTGGAAAGAAAAATTTTTGGGCTAAATTTTTTATATATAAAATGATAACATTTAAGCTAGGATGAAAGAGATATTAGGAGTTCAAATCAATGCTTATAAGCAAAGGACAATAAGTGACCCTGCTTGACTAGTGCTTATGTTTTGAACTATATCTTAGGCAATTTGATAGATTTTTGGCTCAAAATTTTAGAAGTACATATGTTTATATCAAAAGACTATATGCGAAAATATTGTGGCATTAGAATTTTGAATTTGTGAGATATAAAGAAAATAGTGCTTAGGTATCTCTGAGCTAGGGTTTTAAGTACTTATTAGGGTTTTTGAGATATCAAATGATCAAAAATAAATTTATAGTTGAATCTTTTTTGTGATAAAATTTAAGAGTATTATTTATATTTTAAAGAAAATTTTATAGAAATTAAATGATTGGATCAAGAGTTATTGAATTCTAAAATTCAAGAAGAAATAAGTCTTTGCGGGTGAATAAGATTTTGAAAGGTTTTGTGGCAATTTGAGCCTTTTTGTATAAACCTAATTAAATATAAAAGGATTTATTAATAAAAATTATCTTTTATAATATCTTTATATTATTTGTCTTTTTCATTAAAGACAAATCACTTATTGGACTCTTACTAATAAGTTTTAAGTAAGTTTTCTATAGCCAAATATCCAATGTATTCGCAGATAGAAGATCATGCTATATAACAACGGATCTTCCAAAGTCAAGTTCATATGATTTTATTTTCTTGATTATAGATTGTTTTACCAAGATGGCATATTTTGTATCATATACAAAATCTATTATATGTGAAAAAACAGCTAAACTCTTCCTTGATAATATCTATTGCTATTATGGATTACCAAAGGATATTATATTAGATAGAAGAACACAATTTGTATCAAGATTTTAGAGGATCATTTTCAAAATATTAAAGGTAGATAAAAAAATCTATCTTCATCTTTCTACTTTCAAACTGATGGACAAACGGAGCAGATAAATCAACTTTTGGAGCAATATTTGAGATGTACTATCAACTATCATCAAGATGATTGGACAAGTCTTTTGCTATTGGCAGAGTTTGCTTATAATAATTTGATATATTTATCTACTCAAAAAATTCCATTCTTCATAAATTATAGTTATCATCCACGACTTAATACTTTTGATTTTTTAAAAACTGATAATCCTACAGTAGAAGATTTGGCAAATTGGTTGTTAGAACTACATGCAATAATAAAGGTACAATTAAAGAAAGCTCAAAAATGACAAAAGATCAATGCAGATGTTTATCGCAAGGAACAGCCTTGATTCTATATAGGCAATAAGATATGATTACTTTGTCGTAATATCAAGACTGTTTGTCCTTGTGATAAGGTAGATTATCGTAGGCTTGGATTTTTTTTGATTTATAAATAGATCAATCTAATTGCTTATCGATTATACCTTCCAAAATCTATGAAGATCTACCTTATATTCGACGTATCACTATTCGAGTCATACAAGATAGTGAATATACAAGGCAGAAGTCAAATGCCACCACCTCCTATAGAAGTAGACAACAATGAAGAATTTGAGGTAGAAGAGGTTTTAAATTCAGCGTGAGGCTGAAATTAATTGGAATATCTTGTACATTGGCACGGGTATGATATTAGCAAATACACATGAGAGCCATCTAAGAATCTAGCAAATGCATCAACAAAAGTCAATGCATTTCATCAACGATATCTGTGAAATTTAAAATAAAGAGTCAAGAAAATCTTTGTTAAAAGCAAAGCAGGTTCAATACAGATTTCATTCTATCTTGTATCATTGTTTATTATTTCTTTGAATTTGTTCATATTAAAAAGATGGAAGATCAATAACTAATGGATTCAGCTCAAAAGTCATCATTTGCTGACTTATCGGACGAGATATTATGATTGTCACAACCTATAAGATGACGGAATAGAGATGAAGATCCTCAAGAACAAAATATTTTTCCTCGGATTGATGGCGAAATATAATGTGTTTAGTATCATGACCTTGGAAGATACTCCCAATGTTTGGTAATACTTTTAGAGGTAGGAACTATTCCTAATGGTATTCCAAATGTTTTCTTTGAAAGAAGTTATGAAGGCCTCAACAATGATCAAATAACAGGATAGTATTCTTGTCCTGATATACGTCACTATCGTTGGCTAAGAAGACCTATCAACTACCTTTAAAGGGAACAAAGATCAGAATATGTAGCAAATACAATTTGGTGCATCTTAGACTTCTTCAATATGTAATCACCGCTCCTCGTGAAACTCGTCTCTAGAAAGGGGAGTAGTGTCATAGATAAGATTTACTCCAATAATTATCTAATTAATATGGATAGATAAAAGTAAGTAAAAATAGATTAATTTGATAATATTTTATAAAAAAGCTTCTTGTAAGCTTCATAGATACGGAATCACTTTTATATATGTCTATAGATGATTGATAGGTTAGAAACTTGGTTGACAAGCTAGCCATGTGTCGCACATGTTGATAGCTTGTAGAACAAGCTAGCCACATGTCGCACATGTAAGAAACTTATCTTGCAAGCTTGACATATGTCTTGTAAGTTAGACACAGGTTGGAGGTCCTATAGAATGCTGCCACGTAGATCTTAGATAGATAGTATATATAGAGACAAGAGCAAAGCCTTCTTCATTCTTGTCAATTCCTTCCTTGCTTCTAGTCTAATTCAAGAATCTCTTGTATTTTCTAATCTTTGACAATAGTCATTCGAGTTTCTTCTTAAATATACATTGACATAGTTTTTACTAAGTTATGCATCTATTTCAGTTTGTATCCTTAATAGTTTTAAATATCTAAAAATTTAGCCTAATAATAATAAAAAAAATTAATTTTATCACAATGGTTTAATTTACTTTATTACTCTCTATTTCATGGATTCTTCAAAAATATTTTATATATATATATATATATATATATATGTATATTTATATATATTAAGATATTTATCAATTTTTTTAAAATAAATTATAATCAAAATTATAATATATACTTTTATTACTTTTAAAAGTCTAAATTTTTATCTTTAAAATAAGAATATATGAATCAATACTTAGAAAAAAAAAGAATCATTTACAATTGATAATACTTATTAACTTTATACTTCAAAACAAAAATATTCTTTTTGCATAAATTTTGGTTTTGTCCTTTAATTTAAAAATTTGGAAGTAGGGCCTAAACTAGACTGTATGTTGTCATAAAGTAGGGCCCATCTAAACTAGACTACATGTTGTCATAAGATGGAATCCACTATCTCATATAGTTTTGGACTCTATCCTTGGCAATTTTAGACTCTGCCTCTTTTATTATCTTTTTTTTAATTCTTACTCTTGTCTCTCTAATATTTGATTCAACTCTAGGTGCTTAGTCTTAGTTCAATTGATATTTAGATCTGTTAAAGATAATTAGGATCAAAGTTTTATCCTATACTCATGTTTTCTTATCTTAAAATTTTAAAAAGAAAAAAAAAGAAAAAAGTAATTTAAGAGAAAAACAATCCAATACTGCTCAAAGGCAAACTCCACCACATACCACAATGTACTCTAACCTAAACATTAGAAGTGATACACATTTTCTTGAATAGATTCCTCCCTAATTATTACTATCATGAATTATAGCAAATTCTAAATTTTAGATGAATCATCTTGGATACCAATTTCTACCAAAGACACAATCTAACTATATATATATTAAAAAAAGTATCATCATACATTTTAGGTCCACCTAACATTTAGACTCTATTGATCCCAAGAAACAGTTTTTCAAGAGACCATATGATCTCTGTTCAAGGTCATGCACTTAATCTGGTTCGTCCTTATCAAATACGGTAAACTTGGTTTGTCCAATTCACGAAGAGATATCATAAAATTTCACGCTTCCAGAGTTTGATATGTTTTGGATTGCCAACAATAACTTTTGGTGCTCGGATTCCAAGATTCTCTGGTACCATTCCTCCCCACCATCCAACTTAGTTCTTCCGACTGTCTGTGACACTCAAGTTTAGATCTCTGGATCCCAGCGTAGAATCTATTCCATTTTATTGGCAAAAGGGCATATCAACTTTTTTTATGACGTCGCTGAAGAATAAAATAGCAAACAAGCAACAGACTCCGGGTGTCAGGGGAGAGTGCCGTATGCGATTGCAGGATCCAGATTTCGATGAGCGACAGACAAGTGGGCTGTGAAGGCAAATATCGATGTTAGATCGGTGGGTGCAAGTGGGGTGGCAGAAACAAATAGATATGGGTTGCATGTGAGCAACCACACATTTCTTGCGGTGATGTTGACTGACGCGATTCTACAGAACATCATAGTGCCAGTTGTCGGCAGAGTATATCTCGAATCCGGTGTAGAAATTCAGAATGTTTGTCTGGAAGACTAGTGGTGCCAACTTATGTGGGTCCCATTTATACCATATTTGTATTGAAAGTATGAGCTCAAGTCACTTCTACTGCCTCAAGTTACTATCACCGATTGCAACATGGTGGTGAAGCTGGCGTGAATTTCATGGAATCTCGATGCTTGCAATTGAAACCAAGCGCAGCTATGCGTGTTGCTGGGTGCACTTGTCTTGTCTGTGAAGCGTCTTCGAACCGGCTTGCTAAACCAGGTTTCGAGAGTCCACTGGAGCTTGCATGTGTTACCGAATCTGTCACTAGTAGCCATATATATATATATATATATATATACACATAAAAAGTAGTGATGCAATGGAATCTGTCAGTTGACATAATCAAATCATACGACATGAAAAAATCCATTGTCATGACATCATCAAATCAAATGATATAAATAATTTATTGTAAGGATATCATCAAATAAATTCTTAAGTGGAAATTGTGTTGCAATTATTTCCAATTGCCACCAATTGCATTGGAAGGAGGATGAATTTTTTAAATCAATATTTATCAAAACAAAGAATTTGGATCGATCCAATACTTTTAAACTTGTTAATTTTATTAGGCAAATCTTAGTCAAAGAGTCTTGACATATACTAAGATAAAGTAGTTCAAAGGTATGAGTAGTTCAAGAAAAGATGCAATATTAATAATAATATGGATTGAAGTAATAACTCAAGTAGTAGACTTTATTAAAGTTTGTGCTATTATCCAAATTTGACTTCAAGACTTCTAAGATGAGAAGAACCATACTTAATATGTAGTAGAATCTTTCTAGTACTTATCTTCTTTCTTTCAAATAAATTTTCATTAAAATAAGGATTTTTCTTCCTATCTTCTATTAAAGCAATGAAGTTGGAATAGAACTATCTACTCCAAATTCAATACTATAAATGATAATAAAATGAATAAATATAAATCTCACATATTGTGTTGACCAAAAAATATTCCATTGACAAAATAATCCATGTTAAGAATATACATAACTAAGAGAAAGTAGGCACATAGATTTATTGTCCATGGTCCAAATTTTGATACCTCTTCAATAACCTTACTGTCCAAATTTTGATACTTTGAATATAAATTAGTCTACAATCTAACAATTTGGAAGTTTAGTCAAACTTTGCTACAAGTTGGAAAAACTTACTAACTACTTTTAATTGTTGCCAAATTATTATATTTTTTTGTCGAGTACTAATCTTCAAACACTAAATTTAAGAATAGTTCTTAGTGCTGAAGTTGATGGATTATAGACAAAATTTATGTTAAGAAGATTTCCACACCAACTACTAGTTTGACTTGGATTGCATACATCTTAACTTTAATTAAAAAATAAAAGATTAAGATAGAATAAACAGTAATAGAAACAATCTGTTATATAATTAATTTAAATAGAATTGTTGATTTAACAAAATAATAATGGTAACAAAACAAAACAAGTCTTTAGCCAATAAGATCTAATTATATACTTATACTAATTTTAATTAATTATGATGGCTAACTTTTTTATTAGCAATTACTTATTATTTTATCCTAATTTGCTCTAAATTGGATGTCTAATCTTTACATAGATTGGATATCTCTAATTTATCTTGGATCCTATTATTTAAAATCTTCTTATTGCTTGGATTTTAATTTGATCTAACTCTAGTGTTGTAATAAAAGTATTTTGCCTCAAGAAGGCATAGGGCCTCTGACTACTACTAGTAGCTTAAAAAAATTTCAAAATAAAATAAGACATATATATATATATATATATATATATATAGGTATGTATTTTAAAAAATCAATGATTTTATTTTTAAAAATAATATATTTAAATTCCTACCTTTCACTTTTTTTATTTCTTTAACTTCTTCTAACTCTTTTTAAAATAACTTCCATAAAACTTCTTCCCTTTCAAGAATAAGCCTCCTCCTTTTAAATATAATTTCTTCACAAAATCCTAAATCCTAAAGCTTAAATTCTAAAGCATAAAAATACAAAAATTAAGGATTTTTGGAAAATTGATGTCATCACACTATAGTCACTATCAACTTGTGACCACTACTATTACGAAAAGGTATATATCAATCTATCATGAAGATGAATACATAAAAGATATAGGCATCACACATCATATTACTATTAAAGGAGATTTTTTATTCTTATCTATAGGTGATAAGTCACCTGATGTAATTTCTTAATACAAGCTTTGAAAGGCCAACCCTCTAATCATCTTCAATAAATAAAGTAAAGATTTTGGAAAATATAACTCCTCCAATCACATCCTACTAGCAATAGGATTGGATTAAATACCTCTTACGTGTCACTCCACCACCCTACCAATCACTTCAACTCCAACATCCCAAGCTACCACTTAGATGTCCCAAACTTGAAAGAAAGAGATTATATTGCTGAAGTCAAATCCTCTCTACTTTAGAACCTTGCTACTGCCAATCTAAGCATATTTTAGTATTCAAATTTTATACACTTATTTTTTAACTTACCAAAAATACATCTATCAAATTTTATTTTAATCTAACACTCTAATTATTAGTTATACTCTAAAAATCTAATCTCTTAAATTGTTGCCAAGTATATACAGATTTTGAAGGCTCAAACTAAAATTAGAACACAAATAAAAGAAACTCTATAATTTTGAAGACAATAAATAAATTTTATTTAAAAAAATATATATTCTATTTAACTATTTAAATATATATTATACTTTTAAATTGATTTTTAAATATCATATAAATTTATAATACAACATCAATGTCTAATTTTTAGATGGATTGGATATCTCCAACCAACCTTGGACAATGTTGGTTCAAATCTTTTTATTGTTCAAATCATATTAGTCCAAATCTATTGCTTAATTAACTATTATTTAATTAATAATAATATTTATTTATAAGCTAAGTTTAAATATTTATCTATTAAATTATTTTTTATAAAAAATAAGATATTTTTTATTTTATAAGTCAAAATCAATAATTTATTTATTTTTATTTTAAAATTTTAAAATTTTATATATGAATAATAAATTATTTTAAATTATATGAAATAAATTATTCTAAAAGAAAATATTTTTCAATAAATAAGTAAATAAAATTATAAAATCATAATAAGATAAATAATTTTTAATTATTAGCATTAATATATATAAATAAATAAATAATTCTAAATTTTTTTATTTTATATATTAGATCTAAATATTTTTTTAAATTAAATAAATATAATAATAAGATTAATACAAAATATCCACTTATAATCAATATTAAATGATTTTGATGTAATTGATTATAACTTCTAATCTTCATAAAAGATTTGTACTTTTTTTTTAATAGCCTCTTTTTATTTACATATATTTCTAAAATTTATGGCATTAATTTATGATAACTAATTAATAAAATAAATAATATTAGCATGTTGTTCACTTATTTGAAGAAAGATATAATTCTTCTACTACTTATTACTTGTGATCTTTTTTCTTATAAGATATCCCTTTTTATTAGAAAGTTAGAAAGTTTATTTCTTTATTTTAAATCTTCTTTACTTAATACATCTTTAATGATTTTTTTGTTGGCCTTTTAAAAATATAAAATATTATTCTTATTTATACTATATTTTTCATCTTCTTTCTTTGATTGAAAAAATTCTTCTTTATTTAAGTAATAGAATTAGAAGATATGTATATAATTATACTATTATTCTTACTTAAATAAATCTTTAAATATTTACAAGAATTTTTATACTTCAAAAACTTAATATGAAGATATTTAATATTTTTATAAATTTATAAATACATGAATATATATACTATAGTTTCTTCATAATGTTCAAAGAATATGCACTTGATATCCTTTGTATTAAGTTTGATCCTCATATAATTTAGTAATTTTTTATATAATATATCTAAAGGTTTTCATGTATAAAATATAAGGTTTTCTTTGATTCAAAGCTTATTCAAATGTCATTGATGCAAGTATACTTACCATTGCTTTTCAACTCAAAACTAATAGTCTCAATATTAAATTTTAAATTTATACTTTTTTCATCTATATAATGATATAATTAGTATATCTAAAATTATATTTTATCATAAAAAATATAATATAAAGATTTTTCTTTTACTACTTTTATTCATTAAGAAAACAACAAATTTCTTTGACATAAGTTCACTTCTATTGTCTATAAACAATACTTTGATTTTGTACTAAAATTATTTTTTTACAATTGCCTTGAACTTTTAAAGCTTAATAAAGTATCAGCATAATCAACTATTTATTGAATAATTTAGTTATAACTTTTTTTATCATCTTTTTTTAATTATAGTATTTATTTAATTTAATTATGATAGCAATAGTATCATAAGTAATTTAGAAATAATTCAATTTTAATCCAAATTACCATACTTCTAATCTTCATAAGTGTTATAATTTCTTATAAATCAAGGCATGTGAGTAATTAATCTTTACTAGAAAATATGTTTTAAACACAATAGCAAAGTTAATTTGGTAAAAAATATATTTCTATGGTTCATTTGATAGCCATTAGTCTTCATCTCAAATTTTGATCTTTAAATCAATTAGGATTAAGGATCTTGATTTGAACTCCTTAGAATTCAACAATGGAGATATGGCCGCCATCTTTAGGTCTTAGAATAATTATATAAGAAGTCTCATGTACTCATGTAGCTAAGATTTTTTTTTTTTTTTTTTTTTTTTTGTGTGGGCAAAGTTATACTAAATTTTCTCTAAAATTTTATAAGTGGCTTCAATCTTCATCATTTTTTCCTCTCAAAAATTAGAATCAAGTCTTAAAAATTTAAGTGAAGATAGAAATTTATGTTGTGGTTTTGTAGACATCAAAATATTAGAATTTACATTTTTGGCAAGGAAGCAAAGTTGTATTGAAATACGGCTATTGGGCTTAAAATCACATATCTACTGTAAATATAAAATTCTCTTGTTGATTAAAGAGTGCAGTTGAAGAAAAAACTTAATAAATTTTTTTTGAATATTAGTTTTGAAGATTTTGAGTTTGTAATGATTTGGTGAGAGATATTCAAAATTAGGATTCTACTCAAGTGACTTTAATTTTTTTAAAATAAAATAGATTCATATTTTGGAAAATTTTGTGAATTTTGTAATAGATCTATAAGTAAAAATTTGTGGATTTGTGAATATAATTGTGTTGAATGTATATTGTGAATTTGAAATTAATCAAACTATTAGATCAAAGGTTATTAGAATTCAAATATATTAGAGTCCCAAAAATTAGATTTTGAAGGTTAATAATGATTTATTTAAGATTTTATTAGAATTTATTAGGATTTACTTAAAAATCAATTAAAATTTCTTTAATATTTGATTAGAATATATTAAAGATTTTATTAGCATTTATTAAGATTTACTTAGAATTTTATTAAGATTTATCAAGATTTGATTAGGATTTGATTAATATTTGATTAAGATTTGATTAGGATTTGTTAAAATTTACTTAAGGATTTAATTAAGATTTGATTTGGACTTATTTAAAATTGATTAGGATTTTATTAGAATTTGATTAGGATTTTATTTAGATATATTAGGATTTATTTAAAATTTTATTAGGATTAAAATAGAATTTATTTTGGATTTCTTTAAGATTTCTTTAGATTTTTTTAAAAATTGATTAAGATTTCTTTTAGCATTTCTTTGGATTGATTAGGATTTTTTTAGGATTAATTAGAATTATTAAGGATTATTTAAAGTTTTTTTTGGAATTGATTAGAATATGATAAGATAAATCTAAGATTTTTTTAAGATTGATAGGACGTACTTAGGATAATTAGAAGTTTACTTAAGTTGTTCAAGGTTACCAAAAATGTATTTCTAAACACTTTATGCATTATTTTGAGTAATAAATCCAACTTCAAAGTAAGATCAAATCTTTCTACAACTATATGCCTATTGCATTTCCAAGCTAATTTTTACATAACATAACAGCATCATCCAATTTAGTGAAGGATGGTGTATTGCCTTTACAATTTGGTGGTTCTATTTTAGAAAGTTATTCTTCATTGCTCACAAGCTAGATAGCAATAAAAATTATTTTGTTGAAAAGTTAATGAAGTGTAGTATTTAAAGAGCTAAGGATTAATAATTTTGAAGGTGAGATGTGAGAGGAATGCTGATTTTTGTAATAGAGGGTCTATTGCCTCCAAATTGAAACTACCGATTGAAGACACAATTTTGGAAGGAAAAATCAAGAGGATTAAAGTAATCCAAAAGCTCATTTTTAGGAGAGGGTATTATCTAAAATGAAGATTCTAGTAAGCTCAAGTTCTCTAAAGGGCAATCATAGATAAGATTGTGGCTTTAAGTTTTGAATTTTGCAGAAGGGGATTTGATGCCATGACAAATTAGAGTATGAACTATGAAGGGTAATATTGGAGGTATCCAAATGAATTTGAAGGTGAATTTTAGAAAGTGGATGTGTCTTTAAACCATCCTTCTAACAAGACTAGTTGGACTTAATTTGGAACTTGGTAGCAAACGTGATACATTATTTTGTGAAGGAAGGTGTATCATTAGATTTTGAGGTACCAACCCCCTTTGGTTCTTCACTTAGATGATTTTGTAGATCCATTAGTTATTTGCTATAGATGAATTTTAGATGAAAGATTAGAAAAGATATAAAATTTTAATTTGGATAAATTGTTAATTCAATAAATAAAAAATTTAGATAAATATAATAATTGGATGAAGTAATTAATTTGGATGTAATATATTATATAGATGAAAAGTTAAAATGACATCCATTATATGGATTAGGATGAATATTAATTAAAAGGATGTATAAAACTTAAATAATCAATAGACTAATAACTTAGATTAGACTACAAATGCATATTAATTAATTCAAGATAGTTAATTTCTATTGATTCTTGTATAGGATTTTAAAACATCCAAATTAGATATACTTAATTCTTCTTATATAAAGTATTCAATCTTTCACTTAAATAGATAAAATTACACTTTCTTTCAAAAATCATCCAATTTGGTCTCTATAGGTTGACAAACATCTAATAATATAATCTCCAACAATTAGATAGCACATATTGTTCTATCATTCATAAATAAAATATTTTTTTATTTATATTTTATGTATCTTTTATAAATAAAACATATTATGTTTGAATATATTTTTAAGTCATATATTATAATTTAAAATATAATAAAAATATCTTATAATTATTCTATATATATATATATATATATATATATATATATATAACTTAATAAATTTATCCATCATGTAGCAAATACTTCTATGGAGATTCCAAAAAAAGAAGAAAGAGAAGAAGAGTATTTTTTAGCCTCTCTTTATAAAAAGAATAAAAAAAAGAATTTATAATATAATGTATATCCTATTTAATAAATATTTTGAAAGTTATAAAATTATTCTTTAGGATTTAATAACTCCAATATTTAATTTAATAGAACTACAATTGTATATGTATTAACTCAATATTAAATAAAAATAACTTTATTTTGTATTGAGTTCTTTATACATACATAATTTTATATTTTTTTATTCAATATGAAGTTTTTTTATTTTTTTAATAGAAAAATAGCCAAGACAACAATAACAAATGCCAAACTTATCTTGATCTAATAAAAATGTACAAGATGCTAAAACTTCTATTCAATTCACTTTTTTATAAGTAATGACATTAAAGTTTCTATATCTTGCACTTATGGCCGCCATATCTCTATTTAAATCTTTTATAAATCATCTACAAATATTAAAGTAAATCTTTAAAAATTTCTATCATAAGTTTGCTAATTGAAAAAAAATTGACTTCATCTTAGGCATGTGGAAGATTCTTAGATATAATTTTAGATAATATAGACTTTTTGTTCTATAAATAAAATAAATTTTTAATATAGAATATTAATTAGAGATGCTTGTCTTACCATGATATGTAAAAAAGATTAAATCTTCACTTTTGAATATTTTTTATCTTATATTTGGTTACTTCATGATTAAATTTTATCATTAAATAGTCAAATTTTAAGTCTTTAATATGTATGGACCTCAAAGCTACAAAAAGTCTATTATGTGAATTTTAAAAAATTATCAATAATATTATTATTGTATTCAACTCTTCTTGGGATTTGTTAACAACAAGAAGTTAATTTGCAAGGACTTTTATCTTATTGATGTATATAATTAAATCTACACCTTCTTCTATCTTATATGTGAAGAACTTATATTGTTTAAAGAAGATGTTGGAAAGGTTTTTGCTTTCATAGATGTTACAAAGTGTCATCCATGCTTTTTCTAATTTTTTTTCATAAAATAATGTTTACAAAGTTGGTGTTGTAAAAGTTTGAAGTAATTATACTACATTTTTTCTTAACACACCAATTCTATTCTTTAATCACTTTAAAATCTCTATCTTTTGGTAGAGTATTCTTAAATTATCATCAATGTTTTAAAGATTCAAAGTTACCAAAAATTCTATTTTAATCTTTTAAAGATAGAAGTTGACTCTACATAATATCTTAATAATCCCTGAATTCTTTTTTACTAGATATTATATAAGACCTTAAAGCTCATATCTATTGAACTAAAAAAATATAAGAATAGATTTTAAAAAAAATATTGGAGTAGTTTATCTAAAATGAATATGCTTAATTTTAAATCTTTTTAATTTATTTTTAAAAAATAATTAAAATAATTATAAAATAATATTTATGCTTTTAATACATTCAATAATAGTTCAAAGATTCTCATAATCTTTAAAATACTTTTATAACTTACTATACAATGTTTCATTCTAAAACACATTTTAACTTTTTAAATGACTTTTAAAAAATTTAGTAGAGTATTATCACTTAAAATTTATTCTATTTAAGAAATATACTCACAAAACAAATAATGGATGATTAATATTTCTAAATCAAAATGTATATTTTAATTCCTTGATAATAAACTTGAATAGTACCGATACAAATATTTATTCTAAAAAATATAAATTATACATATTTAAGTATTTTTAAAGATATAATATTATTCTAACTTTCTTCAATAAGATATTATTCTAATCATATTTAAAATCCAATATTAGTACTTTAATAGTTTCAAATTAGAAAAATAATCTATTAATTATATAAAGTATATCAACATTAAAATAATAATAATCAATCATTACATGATGTGATTGTTATTTATTCTTACAAGATTCTTTTTTTCAACCATTGGCTGCTTTTGTGTTGACTATTTCAAATTTCAATAACCACCAATATTTCTTATTATATAATGCTAATTCTTTTTATTATTAAATACCTTTAGATTAACTTTCTCATATTGTAAAGGTCACCAATTCTATGTATTATATAAATCCTATTTATTACCTTATCTATTTTATTTTATTTATTATTTTGATTTGACCACAAGAAGCCTATTATAATAAACGCTCTTAGATAGTAATTTATTTAATATTTAATTTTTTTATATTTATTATAAGAGGTACTACTAATTTGTTAGAATTTTGTGGTTATATATATATATATATATATTATTTTATCTTCTAATCATTATAGTTCTTATATATATATATATATATATATATATATATATATTAAATATAAAAATATATTAAAAAAATAATATGGAGATATTTATATAAAAATACTAATAAATATTAAAAGTGCTATAATAATTTGTAAATAGAGATATTATTAGATAAAGGAATTAATATTTATGAAGAATGTCTTTTTGGCACTTATTAAAATTTTGTTTAGATAAAATCTTATATCATGAAATTTGTTAAAAAAAGCTAATATTTGGAATTTATTTTAATAAATCGAGCATCACAAATTATCTTAAATGTTGTCTAATTTTCTTCAAATTTTATAAATTTTAGACTTTTATAATTTTTTACATATTAGCTAAAAATACAAATTAGTCAAAAAAAGTATATATATATATATATATATATATATATATATATCACATTATATTTAGGTGCTATAGTACTTATATAAGAATACAAAAAAATATAGAATTTGTAATTTTTTCCATATTACTAAGTACCATAATATACAAGATTAGTAGAGCTTTATCTACTTAATACAATTAACATAAGAATGTATTTAAGAAAAAAGATACAAGTATGGTATCAAAAATCAATAGTGTAATTTTACAATTGAGCTAGATAAAAGAATACAACTTCTACTTGGATAAATGTACAACTTGTTGGAAATAAAATTAACAATATTACAAGAATATATTGATAATAATATAATGTAATAAAAGCTATCTGATATTTAATTCCAAATTTTTATTTTATTTTATTTTTTAAATAATAAAATATTATCAATGTACATCAATTATTAATGATCAAATAAAATAATTATAATTTTCTAATCTAATAAAAATTTTACCATAAGATATTTTTGAGATTATATTAAATATTAAAAAACTTGCAATAATATTTTATAGTTAGGTTTTTATTATATACTTTATAATATAACCATAGTTAATGGGCCTAAGATATTAATGGATTTTAGACTTTAAAAATTAATTTATATTACAAAAAATAAAATATAAAATATTCTTGTGATGATTGGATATTTTTTAAAATAAAATGATTAATAAATTTTTGATAATGAATTTAACGAAAAGTTAATGTATTTTTTTTTATACAATTAAATCTTTAGTAAGTTTAGTTTCTAAAGTAAAGTTCAGATTAGTTTTAAAAGAGAAATTTTAAGGTGAATTTAAGAATTGTTTTAGATATGCCAACATTAGTCATAGGACCATATTAGACAATCATTTAGAAAAAGAAAAATTAGGAAATGACAAAGTAAATTTTATTTTTAGAAATAAATTCTAATAAATAAATAATTTTTTTATAAAATAAATTAAAAATATAAAAATAGTAATAGTTCTAATAAATATTTCTAAAAAGGCACAAATTACAAACATATTATTATAAAAAGAATCTCATTTATAATACAAAGAGTTTTTAAAAAAAGTATAAAAAATTGTTGCAAAGTTTATTTTTTGTTATATTTAAATCACTTTCATACATGGTTATTTTTATTTTATAATATATATATGTACATATGTATGTAGATATAATAATTTGTGGTAAGTAGATAAGAACTTGAAATGAAACTTGAGTCTTTGTTGAAAAAAACAAATTGCATTGAAGATTAATCTTGAAGTGATGACATTCAATTGTCTTGAACAAGTTTTTTTATTGCATGAATGTGCATTTTTCTTCATTAATTTAGATACAACATCTACTTATAGCAATAGCAATGTTGTTATTCAAAACCTTAAATATTTTTAAAATGAAAAACAAAAACGTCCTTAATATAACAACTATAACAACTAAAGTGGATTTCTTCTCATTTTAATATTTAACTTCAAAATAGAGCTATATTCGTGTTTTCTATTATCTACAATAAATAAATAAATAAAGGGAAAATCTGAAATTGACCTCAATCATATAACAATGTGATCCAATTTGGGTCTTATTTAACCAATGCTGGTAATCAACCAAAACCCAGATTCCGTACCTCCAATCAAACATAATTATTGTTCATTTTTGCCATTGTGATCTTGTTCAACCAACTTTGAATGCTTTTACATCTAAAGCAAAATTAATGTAATTTCCTGTCCTCCATCCCTCACCCCAAGATCCAATGTCACAAATCCGGTGGCCATTCGCTGCAAAATCTGCCACTATCGGAGGAGAAGGGGGTAGTGGGGTGGAAGATTGTTGCAAATAAAAAAAGATGGTGCTGCTCTCCACACTGTGAGGCGTCCTGGCTCTACGACATGACTACAAAGTTAATCATGTTCACATAACTCAAGGAAAGATGGAAGAAAGAATGCTATTCTCCCTGTTTTCTTAAAAAAAAACACTTATGTTTTCTAAAGTTGAAAAGCTCAACTTAATTTTTGCCTCTCCCAAAGCTTATTCTGTGAGCTTTTAATGCCCACTTATATGCTCATCATGTTGCAGCAATTGAGGGATAGATTTGAGAAAAACACCCTGCTGCACGAGGCAAGAGTGAGAAACCGACCTGATTTATGGCGTCTCACAATGATGTTGACTCTGGTTTCTCTCAAAGCTCACCACCCCAGAATCAACTCTGAAAACCACAATAAAAACCTGTAGATATAGTAAACCACACATAATACAATTTGAAGCATGCCAGGTCAGCAAGAAACCACAAGCTATTCTTGAGTTTGCGGCAAGACAGTTACTGCAAGCAGGGAATTTGCTCCGTTTTCGTTCTGTGTTTCCTTGGGAGGTCGTCCACAGTTGCTCTGTGGCACAGTAGATAGATTGAATACCACTACAGATTAGAGTATATGAGATATGTCGGGCAACAACTAGCACCGGCACAGCCGAATTCCTAATAGCCTTCTCCAAATCATGCTTAACTATGTGCTTGTCTAACTGCACATTGGCAGGACAGCAGCATGAAGGTTTGGGGAGCAACAAGATCTCAAGGTTTATGTATCACCCAATTGCAAACCTTTGCTGAGTTCGAAATCAGCTTCAGGCCAACAGCTACTATTGATTCTAAGTAGGAAAAAGTACAAGCTCTGGAATAAGTGTGTAAATTCAACACAATATATCACCCAGATACAAAACTGCTACAGCTATCCTTCACAGTTTTGAAGACCTTGAGCACAACCGGAGGATGCCAAGTAAGAACACGAGAAGGATACCTGCTACCTCAACCAGGACCGACTTTAGGAATGTCATAATGCTCACTTAGATTAGCTAAGTACTGATTGAACTCTTCCACTCTCTGTCGATGACTTTTGCTGGCGATTTTAGCTAAGCGTCGGGTTTCCGTTTTCGCCCTCTGCTCATGATATCTTCTTTCTGCCGGCGTCATGTAGTCATCAACAGCACTTAGTTGTCTCCCTTTCCTCTCGTAACCCTCGTTGTTTTGGTTACCTCCGTCAGAGCCAGAATCTGCTTCAGATGAGTTGAGTGCTTGTCGTTCAGCGTCTTCCAGCCCTGTCAGCATTCCATAATG
This sequence comes from Physcomitrellopsis africana, assembly GCA_036785485.1. NCBI lineage: Eukaryota > Viridiplantae > Streptophyta > Bryopsida > Funariales > Funariaceae > Physcomitrellopsis > Physcomitrellopsis africana. The sequence continues at coordinate 213,900 of JAWRVF010000132.1, read as the reverse complement.
CTGTTGCGTGTGGCTGCTCTTATCTTTTTCTTTTTGATACCCCGGCCTTCACATCCAGAGCCTCCCCCTTCAGCTTCAGCCTCCCTCCTATCACATTGTCGAACTACATTGGTGCTTCTACCTCCACATGATTAAAATTGTGCCCCCACTGGCTCAGAACGCAATGCGGTCATGATCGAGAACGACTCCACCAACCACAGACGCTAAACCATCCCCTAAGTTGAGCTACTTGTCAATACAAGACATAAGATACTATTCACACACCAATCTTATTCAATATCCGGAACGAAGTGCTATGAACACCAACCGCATAACTTTCGCACGTAGGACAACAACAATCTAAGCTCGACAACACATGAATCCAAGACGATAAAACGAAACATGCTCGTAATCAATCACAAAGACTCGAACCACCACCCACAACCAGCGAAGCGCCTCCAATGCTCACAGAATAACAACCTCCGCTAGCTAAATCACTTCTCATGAAGACTGAAACGCTGAACGCAAACATGCACACACACACAGTCCTCGAATTCTCATCAGAAACACAACAGAAGAATCATGACCACCACCATGCCCAATTCCAAAACCGGGAGTGAGCCTGACAGAGCTTCACGGTGGTGAGAAGCACCAAGGGATGGAGTACTAATGGCGAAGTGGGACATACCTCAGGAAGTGAGACGATGGAGCACAACAGCGACGACGACTATGGAACTAACGCAACATGGAGAATGCGAATTGAAGTGTGAGGAAGAAGCGCCTGGCTGCGAGGGCACAATTCCCGCATGGTCGTCACGCCCAATTCTAGAAACTTCGTCGCCACTGTTCATGCGACTTCACGAAAGCACTGGAGACTGGGTTGCAGAATCTGTCGAGGAATAATTGTAGGTTCTATTTTTAAGGTCCTAGTTATCAGTCATGAGCCGGTAATGTTTTGGTAGTATGGAACAAAGGAACAGAGGATGGACGAGACAGATTAATTGAGACAGGATCTCAAATGACTATACTAATTGCATATATGGTTTTGTTCACAAGGTGTTTCCCTACCTTCACCAGTCCTTCTCACTTGAGGTTTTCCGGTTGCTCTTGGTTTCCTACAACAACGAGAAGATATCAAGCAACCTTTCATGCGTCCTTGTGTTGTTACTGGTATAATTCATGCCACCAATGAATGTGCATCATACTGATAATTGTACTATGTTGAGTGAAAATAGTGTGGAGAGAAACAAATTATCTGTCTTTAGAAAAAGAAAAGAAAGAACGGAACTTTTTATTGTACGACGATAATTGCAAGATTTGTAGAAGACGTCAGTGGGATCTCATTCTCGGCTGTACTGATAGTTTCCTCGAAGACAATTTGAAGCATATAGCATGTGCTATGAAAGAATCCACCACAAATGAGAGGATATACACAAAACGATCGGAGAAAAGAAGTGTAAATGCAAGCTGTTTGTATGATTGTGATTTACAGTAATGGAATTAAATAGACTACTGACTGATTGAACGCATAAAGCGGTTAAAAGAGGCAAAGATGCCAACAGCATTTGCCAAGGCTGACGGTTCTTGTTCACCATCTTCACCACTTCCTCCCCCTAGAAGCAACATCTGGATCAGCAAACCAACACACGAATCCCAAGTTACATACAAGTTTCTGGCTTGCGGTAGGTCACGTCCAGCATTACTATCACAGAAGGAAATGGTTTCAAATACCATACAAACCTAAAGGAACGGATATTCAAAATAACAGACATTCTTTCCCATTCGATCTTTCACGTTCAACAGCTGATTATTAAGTGACTGGATCAGCATGAGAAAAGCGTTGTGGGTTTAATTAGAGTTCGTACATCAATGTCATCCAAGGTGGGTCGACTTGGTTGCTCCTTTGCCAGTACCAGATGACCAGGTTGCTTGCTATCCTCTGTAAATATCTGCCACAGTCTGGTGATGAATGATGAGGTCTTTAGTACACTAATATAATTAGATTAAATAAAGCAAGGATCTCGAGAAAGACAGCACCTTACTTTTGTGCTCACAAACACAGGGTCAGGACATAGTCAAGATATAAAACACAGAGAACCATAGGACCAACAAATACAATTTGCTCATGTGATAGTAGACAAAATAGAATACTAAGCTCGGGCAGATTTGGGAGATAAGTATGTGAACAGGAGTAGGCAATTTTGTACGGATTCAAGGAGCGATTGAAACCATTTCCTGTTAAAGGAAAGCACAACATACCCTGGATATTGCCTGAAGATGGTTGCTTCTGGTCGTGGTGCAACTGAATATACTGTAGTAAATTTGCTGCATTCCAATATACAAATGCATTATTTGACAGAACACAAAGAAAGACTGCAATGTAAGTGTTTTCCATCTAAAAAAACATTTAGGTTTCTTGCTAAGAATTTAGTCCCAAGAGCGTTTTGAATATTCGAAGCTTTAACCACTGCTGTATAAACGAAAGATCAGAATATACTATGATAACATTAGATAAAGCAGCTCTTGTAAAAATGACAACAAGCGAACTGCAAAATCAAAAAAGAAAAAAAGAAATGGGGTACATATTCTCATTCTTGTCAAGAGTCGCAGAAGCCCCACTCCTCACAACTAGTTGTAAGGAATTATAAAACTCACCTGAGAAGGCGTTCACGCATACGCCTAACATTGAGACCGACTCCAACATCTCCACTGACGAGACGTGGATTCAACATGACCATCGCCCTAGCCTGGTGTACAAAATAGGCAGTAAATTCAGTGGATGTTGTTTTTATACAAAATTAGTTACATTAGATTCACAGAAGGTCGCTAACATGACGAGCGAGCAAACTTACAGGAGTATCATCATCCCCCGCAAGGGTGCTGTTGATGCGTTCAACATCAGGTAATCCTTGATGATCCGGAGATATCAGTACCACTATTTCATCTTCATTAGAAACAGGCCTCCGATCATTCAGACTGCAATGTGATGGCATAACAATATCAGAAACCAGTTATTACAGTTGCCGGTATCAATAATAAAATACAGACGCAACACATCAGAAGACACATGATCTCAAACCAGTGTCCACGGTCCACGGCGCCTCAAAAACTAAGCAACTTGAAGTAGATGAGCTATGAACCTGCCAAAAGAATAGGGTACATCTTTCCATTGGTACTTCACGAAAGCGGCTACTCCAGCATCTGGGAAAATAGCTTTAACACGCTGTGCAGTGACAGTATGAAAATATGTTACAAATACTCATGATGGCACATCTAGTCCTAGATATAATTGTTCATTCGACGTGCATATAGTTGGATACGTAGAATGTTAAAAAAAAAAAAAGCCTACTAAAAAATCGGCATCGTCTTCAATCCTTGTGAACCATCCTAAGTAACAGAAAAACAAGGAATCATCATATTGTTAAGTACCGACGAGAAACGCCACAAACTGGACAAGAAAAAGGCTATATTCTTACTTCCTCGCCATATATACCTCACTTTTCAGGAGTAACTTCACAAGACTCATGAAACAAGCAACAACTCAGAAATACAACTACAAAACGCTGTAAAACAGATAAGACTTCAGTTAGAAAATAAAAACCTGCTCTCCCACAGTTTCTTGCAAGGTATCAAGAAACAATCTAGAAAGATCCCAAACTCGTTGTTGAGCACCATCCTCGTCTAAATTCACCAACTCTGGTACGAGCAATTCTGCCTGTCCAATTTATTGTCCCAACATAAACACTATCGTATTAGCCGATGATGTATGAACTCACCATCATACATCTCATCAAGATACATGCAAAAATGAATGTTTTTCATGTTTCATGTTGCATTGCTTTCATTGTCCAGCTCAAGCCCAAAACTTCGTTGACTCCGAAATTCAAACGAAGGGAAGTGCTCAAAGCAACGTGCATGCTCACGAAAATGCCCTCCAAAAGCTATACCATGATTGCTTGCATAGCCAAACAAATGAACTGAAAACTCAAGAACAGAACTTCAAATTACTCAGCACAAGTATCGACTATCACGTTCCAACAGCAACCGAAATCAGGATTTTAAACAAAAGCTGCATGCAGACACCAATAAGAATGAGGAAAAAAGAAAAAAGAAAAAAGAAAAAAAAAAAAAATCTGATCCAAGGTCAGAAACGAATGTTGAGTGAATTCTCACTATCACGCGTGTTCCACCAGAATTGATGTAAAGCCCAGTGGATTCACCAGCGTGAATCATGGCAGTCTCTAGATTTTGCGGCAATATCCTGTTCCAAAAGGCTTGTCAAAATCTTCATAATGAAACCATTCTACAGCAATAGTTTACCGAAAGATAGACAAACGCTACACCAGAAAATTACAAAAACAATGCCCACGCATGAATTTCGCATTCTCGAATGCAAGAACCACAATTCACGCCTTAAAGGTTCATTGCAATTGAAGAAGCAGCCCAAAGAAACCTAAACCTCAGACCTCGCTACGCCATAAAACATTCAATCAATCCGCAATTACAACAAAGTCTCGTAGCTATACAAATTCCGTAAAGGCATTTTTGCCTTGCGGTACTTAACTACAAAAGCCAAAATTCAGTGTGCACATACTGCTCGGCATCATTTTCTTCCGCCTCTGGAGATTCGTTGAACTCCGGAACGCTCTCTTCCGCCGCGTCCTGACTAAACTGCTGGAACTTAGCGTAGCGTTTGAAAGAAATGCTCCGAGCCTCCCTCCCACTCCTGCAAGATAGACCCTCGGCGCAGAAAACATTGACTAAACTAGCGGAACGCAGAGGAGCTACTGAAAGCGAGGAGCAGACAACAGAGTTGGCGAGCGCAGTGCGGTGGACTGCCATGGTTGAAGAGGTGGTAGAGGCCATCGCCGTTGTCATCGACATTGCCATGGCCGCTTGAGCTGCGAGCTTGTGCCTGCGCTGGAGATCATCTTCGAGTGAAGCCATGGCAGATAGAGCTGGATGTCAACATACCCGCCCCTGCGACGTGGATATTTTCGTTCCAAATATTGGTTCTCAACCCGGGTAATTGAGCAACCGGATTTGTAGCCCATACCTCCGATCTACCCAGGTTCTCTTTATGTGACGGTCATAGGTAATAACGGTAATAATCCATTAATCACGGTAATAACGCAACACCGTGCTAAACATTGTTCCCACATTCAGATTCTTGTTGTGTTTTCAACTTTGGTCATTCATAGAACAAAACATAGAAAATTTAACTATTTGATAAATCCCTTGAAGCATAATACATCAATTTTTATTATACAATATTTAATTTTGCTATATCTTTTAGTTGATATGTTAAGTAATATAACAAAATTAAACCTCTTAGTATAATAAATTTTGAAATATTATTTTTACAATGATTAATAATTTTTTGAAAAATCTTTAGATATTTACATACATATGTATAAAAAATTATTTACTATTTAAATTAAAGAAAATTGTGTTGCAACTTCCACAAACACAAGGCATACAGATTATTTTGGTTTGAGTTTTGGGGACATTTTGTTTGCTTTCAAACAGCCTAAAGTGTGCAATATCACTTCCTCATGTTCACTAGCAAAACTGCACATTGTCATTATACACATCACTGTGTTGTTCGAATACATGAATATACACGCACGCACGCACGCACGCACGCACGCACGCACAAATTTATATATATATATATATATATATATGCATCTATATACACACACTTTATGTTTCTCGTTGTTCTACGGCGCAGACGCAGACCGGAAAATGGATTCAACTCGCCCTCGTCTTAGGTGATGGCCCTTCGTGCTGATACACGGCCTGCCCTTGAGAAAATCGCAAACGCCACAAGGCTCAACAGAAGGTATACACCTCGAAGTTCAGTAGTGTTAGGGATTCGCAATGGCACGGACTTGCCAAATCTTAAACAACAAATTGAATGCGTACAGACGCAGCAGCGCAGTTCTGGCCATAACGAACTTTATCTGCAAGGGCAAGTCAACGCCACTCAATGACGCTGCCCCAGCTCTTACAACTGGGAAAATTGAATAAATTAAGAATAGATTAAGAAGAGAAAATTGAATAGATTAAGAAGAGAAAATTGAATAGATTAAGAAGAGAAAATTGAATAAATTATAGTACTTACAGATATGTTTCCGGACAATGACTGGGCATTTGCAGTCCAACGGTAAAGATAATTGCCTCCCTAGCAACGGACCCGGGTTCGACTCCCGGCAGACGCATTTTGTAGTTTTGCGATAGTGACTTCATTATACAGTTGAGAGAGTTGAGGATGGTTGCAGCAGAGCCTATAGGACAAGGAGATTTTATCGCTGGTGCGACTACAAAGGGTGTAGTGTCCAGTAATGAAAATTCACTTCGTTTTATACATAAACCCAAAGTAAAGAATGCAAAGTAAAGAACCCTCCTTCCCCATTTACAAAATGGAAATCCATGAGTTACAAGTAAGAAATCTATATAAAATATAGAGAGAGTTGCTTTGGTACATGTCAGTATTGTACATGTTGGTTAGTGGCTTTTGTTGTTGCTTTCAAATGATCTTTACCAATTTGCATTTTATTTTCCAAGCCACTTCTAAAATGTTTACAAAATATTCCCAAATATTACTTTCGAGTCCTGAAATGAACAGTGAAACATCCAAAAATACCTCCAAAATTGCTTAAGTAATGTTGTTGCAAATCTCTTTTGGTTGCACAACAGCACTCCATTAAACACACAACAAAATTTAATAGCCAAATCCCCTCGCCAAGCCAAAAAAGATTATCCCAAGATCCCAACAAAATCCACTAAGACATTCTAAAAGGAAGAGAGTGCAACTATTCAATCTTCCAACACTTACTACCTCCCACCCTCCCAACATCTTACTTGTAACTCATGGATGTCCATTTCGTCACTTGATGTCAAAACACCTCTTTACAAAAAAAAAAAGAAAAAATGCACAACATAAACTTTCCATGAAGGTTTGCCAAATTTTTGTTAATACGACAAAATTTTAAATATAAAATAAACAGACCATGTTTTCCTTACAATGGATATTAAAAAAGAAAAGAAGAGTTAACGAATAGGTTGGGTCCGAGTATTACAGTGAAAGAGGAAGGCTACGGGGACGGGTGGGAGCTGAGAAGCGCGGAGTCGTCGCAGGAGCTCCGCGCCCACCCGATGCGGTCCTCCTCTGCGTCCATTATCACCAGGAACCCTTGCAGCGCAAACCCTGCCCCACGCCATCGCCACCCCACGCTCTGTCACTGCAACTGTTACCTATGCCTATTCTAAGCTTATGAGAGTGTGTGTTTAGTAGGGCGATGGTGGAGACAGACGAGGAACCTCCAATGGTGGCGACTTGGTGAGCAGCTTCGCCCTCTGGCTGCTGCTGCTGCTGCTGCTGCTCAGGTTCCACGCTGAAGCAGAGGAGCTCGCATCCATCCACGGAACAGTCCTGCACTTTCTAGACACACAATTCAAGCATTGCCGGAGGTTTGTTTGCACTGGTTGAGTTTGAGTTTGGGCGTAATGATTAGCTGCACCTTCCACATCAGGTATTGCTCCGGTTTCAAGTCCAACGATGCTTTTGTTTGCCGTGGATGGTCTTTGACCGTCTCGGGATCGTGACCACTGCGGCTCTCTTGTAGCTCTATGTGCAGCATCTCGAAGTCCTTCTCTGGAGCGCCGCTGCAAAAAATCTCACCGTCCAGTGGAGACGTGTTGCATGTGGTGATTTTGTTCGCAAATGTAAATTCTATTCCATTTTTCATCATGAATTTCATTTTGATTTTACAAATAAGAATAAGAACGAGAAGAACAAGAGATGTGGAATCCAAAAGTATCGGTGAGTAAATCAATACCCTGTCGGGATACACCAGCAATGCTTGAGTTGGTTGTAGTACGAATCTGGAACCGTGCCTTGGAATGAAACATATCCTTTCAGTAGAGCTTGCTTCGCTACCTGTAACTCTTACGCGTACACACACACACAACAAAAAAAGAAAAAAAAGAAAAAAAGAAAAGTTCAACGTTAGTTGTGAATTTGTTTATGTGCGAGAGAAAATTTCTTCTGGCACTCCAATTCTGTGCATGACAACCTTCGAACTTACATTACCTGCAAGGCATTCTATGCAAATAAAAGAGTGACGGATGTATAACTTCAGTTCTATGTCACACTCACCTCATCACGGATAGGATTGTATATTAAGTCCAACATATAAGAGGTGGTGCTACCACAGTCGATCATAATATTGGACTTGTCAGTCATCTCCAAGGATAATTCTCCCAACTTTATCTTCTTCACGTAAACCTTGTACAGGTACTTAGCTATACTGTTTGTCCATCATGCTTCAATGACAACGGCACTTTGAGTTTCACAACGAAAATGACAGTCTTTATATTTTCATTGGCAAAATTTTGCATAAAATCATGTTGATAGGGGAAAATTGTATTATAAAAGAAAAACCAGAAATCAGCACCAGAATTTTGTAGAATGATCACAATATCTCGCACCGTTTTTGTGCAAATAAATAACGCTGAAATAAGCTTTAACCATGAATGTTTGCATAGATCTGGCAGGCGTGGGCTTGCCCAGTCATTTAGGGTTGGGCTGAGCTTTGCACAAGAACACTAACCCGCCACTAGTGGGAGAAGTCATGGGACTCCACGCCATCGGAAGTGAATCCGGAAGCTTGCTTTTGCCCACGAACATGAATCCAGAGTTTGTCTCGTAATCCGTGGTGTCCAGAGAGCGGAAGCAATGCCCAACTACGTGTGATGAAATGGCTCCCTGCCTCTTCAACTGCGATACAAATGATTCCGTGCCCTTGTTCAATCCCATCAACCCATCAGTAGTGAGTGGGCTTCTCTCCAACTCCTCCTCGCCATATCGATCAGACGATGCATGCCAGGAACAACTATATCATCATATGAGAGAACCTAAAAGCACTAATTCAACTCTGCCGCATCCTAACTCCAACTTAAACTGCATACTTTGGACGCTTGCGAAGCTCACAATCTAAACGAAGCTGCACGAGGGTTTTGTGTTGCATACCCCAAGGCTATCTTTGCATCCAGCTGCTCACCCTCCAGCGTCGCTAATGACACCACGTCTTGAACATAGAAACCACGAAGATTTGACCTGTCGAAGTATGTGACATCATACGTACATCGCCAGTCGTTTGGTTCGTTGCATGGAAAAAGGTTGCGAATGTTTTTGAACTTCGAAGGGATCCCCTGGAGGCTCAAGCACTCTGGTGATCGGCAATCAACCTGAAGCTCTTTCTCTGGCACGTACATTCCGTTGGGTCCCTATCGATTTTGCATTAACATGAATCACGTGGCAAACAATCAAGTAAGGTTTGAATTAAAGTAAACATTGTATGTTATTGTTTTGTAGTTTCGGCTTTCAGAGTTAGCTGTCAGTGCTGAACACAACCCATCGTCAACCATGATGCGGGAACAACTCACCGCAACAGGATGCTCCTCAATTGTTGGCCACTTGCAGTGAAGCCATGAAGGCTGGCTACCTGTGTCAATGAGGAAGTGAAAGAGCTTCTTTGATTTACCAACCCTCATCTTCACATAGTATTCGCGGTTCCTGCGTCATGCGCAATCAATCACACATCTTCCTCAACAACAGCTGCCTGCAGCTAACTTCTCGGTAAACATTCACAACTGGTGCATATGATTTGAAACCCTAACTTCCGCTCCTTTTGAGATTGCAGGAATCGGTTACCAGTGGGTGTGCGAAAAGCCACCAAAAAGCCTGCACCGCGGACACAGGCCATACTCAGTCAGATGCCGCGTCCTCACAGAAGCAGGGACCAGTGTGTTTCCTCCCACAGTTTGGGTGACGTTGAAACAATTTGGATACCTATCCCTCGAATACAGCTTGAAAAAAACGACTCTATGCTCGTGGTGAGGAGTTGGAGATGGACTCAGTGGCAGGTACTTCCAGGCACATGCTAAGCCAAGAAGAAGCATGACCACCCTACTCACCACCTGTGAATTGAATATTCTGTGTTTAGTTCTGCCGAACTGCCTCATTTCCAGCCGCTCTTGGCTTTTCCTGCGATTGTGCAGCGTCCCTGATCTCCTCATCGGGGATCGAATGATTCACCAAAGTTGCCACAACTTAGCGATAAAACTGTTGACAGTTTTCTTCTCAAATTAATGGTGGAATGATCAAGACAACACTCAGATGTTCAACTGGAGGTGCAAAGTTTATGATCGTGTTTTGTGTTCAGAGATTGTAATTGATCCCAATACTCGAGAGGATGAGACTTGTGTAGGCTCTGGCTGCTCTTCGTGAGTGGTGTGTGCTGTTGATGGACTAACGCTTTTCAAATACATGGAGTAAAGCTGAAACTTTTCCCAAAACTTTCATACATACATACACACACACACACACACATAGAAGTTTACGCTTGTCATAACCATTTGTCTGTAATCAGAAAACGAACTGTAAATGTTACTTTTTTTATGGTTTTTTAATTTCTTTCTTTTGGAAGGAATTTTTTAAATTTTGTAACAGTTTGGGAATGAACTCAATGAAGAATAGAGGCCACATCACCCACACATAGACCCATATGTTTTAATATATATATAAAACAATAAGAGAACGCAATTTTCAGTTACAATAGCTTCGGTACACACATTGTGATCATACCAAATGTGTTTTACACATTAGATAAGACCTAGCTCAACGCAAGTATAAACGTAACACAGATTTCTTCCTCTCTATATGTTATTGTTAGTCTTTTCGGTTTCACATATATTTTTTCTACTATACCACATACTCACCATTCACCAAGCCTTTCACACACTCACCAAGCCAGAAATACTAAAAACAAAACGATCGAGTAGAACTGCTTCTGCGATAAACAAGAGTTGTAACTTTTCCACCGACGAGGAATTCAGCCATTGCTTCGTCCGCCCTGGCGTTGTAGAGCGTTATCAGGTTATCTGGCGAGACTTTCCAGCTCTTCACGTCCATTTACAAATGGAGACCCACTTGAAGGAAACGAATGCTGGAACTCATACGCCGTCTTGTGGCAGCTTACTTGGACTTGCCCGTGGCCGTGACTTAGCCATGGGTGAGAAGCAACTGCCGGCATCGATAAACGCACCCTTGCATCTGAACGGGTAAGAAGCACAGCATCACAACTTGTTCCTCCTCACACGTCTCATAGCTCTTTCTATTGATTTCTCTGAACGCGAGTTCTAGTACCAGAATAGATGTATCAGGAAGATGGGTGGAGATCAGTAGAATATCAGTTCTCACCTTTGCACAGAAGGCCTTGTAACAAATCAGCGAGATCCGAGTTCGTGCCTTCGGGAATGTATAAGGGTTGATTCACAATCTGCAGTCGGGGGAGCTTTGAGTGATTAGAGCCAATATCTCAGAACTGTTCAATAACCCGTTAATTCAAAAGTGTTTGTAAAACAGGGCTTGTAGAGTTCATGTACCTCATCGTGAATTGACGGGAATGTGCCGTCGCCCACAAATGGGTAGCGGCCAAACACCATACCATAAAGCGTGCACCCCAAAGCCCAGATGTCTGCAGGTCGTCCACGGTAATATGATCCTGGTGGAACAATAGCATGACCAAACCATCAGCAGTGTAACGTGCAAAAAAACATCAACCAAGTTCCTGGTGAAGAAGGATAGATTTGTTTCTAGAATGTCGAAACACAGGCTCAAGGCCAGCTCACCGTTGCGACGAAGAGGGTTCCTTTAAAATGAGAGCGAGGAAGTTTACCTGAGCAACATTCTGGAGCTGTGTAGACAGGGGTCCCAGGAGATCGCCTCACATGATCGTCTTCCTGTCAAAGGGGGTTGGATGTTAGCAGAGATGAGCAAACAACTATTTACTGAAGAGAGCATTGTAAGGTGAGGAAAGTGTTGTGTTCAAATTGGTGCTTGCAAGCTTCCGGTGCAAAGTTTACTCGCTGCTTTGATTACGTACCTCGAACATGCGACTGACACCAAAATCACATATTCTGATTGAACCGTTTCCACTTAGGAGAAGATTTTCTGGTTTTATGTCACCGTGGATGATATTCTGGATACATTGTGCAGCTTATGTCAGTTGATTTTGGAACAGTTATAAACAAGACCTGACTAGTTAGCAAAGCTCTGTGAGACCAACTCTAGTTCGAAGAGAAAAATGGTTTACGGTGGCTGCTATTATAAACCATGAAGAAAACACAGACTGTGAAATACGAAGACCTTACATGGCCATGGAGGTACGAAAGGCCCGCAACAACGTCTCGAAAATATCTTCTCGCAACCGATTCGCCGATGCCTCCTGGTGGTCCGCTACCTTCAAAGATCCGGTTGCCTTCTGCATACTCCAGGACTTGAGAACCCAACATCCGATGACACAGTCAGATTTCTATGCATGATACTATCGTCTTCTGGTCTTTTAGGAACAGTTGCGGGAATTGTACACATAGATCCAGTATGGAATACCAAAAGTAGAACATTCTGCAGCAACAGGTCATACGAAATCACTGCTACTTTTAACAAGGTGATCGTCACGTACCCAGATACATGTTATCGCTCTGCGGATCATCAATGACCTCATAAAGTTTCACAATGTTGGGATGATCTAACCGCTTCATTATGGACACCTGTTCCCACAATTACAAGCACTGGATCAGCATTTCGCATGAAGATTGACGATACTTTGGGGTTCGTTTTAGATGTCTCAAATGCTTCTGTGCACCAGCTTCTAAGGATATATATATATACATGCAAGCTTCCCTGATTGATGATTTTGCTGTGATCTAATAAACAAGTTAGACTTGCAAGTCCCAACAGATGGTGGAGTTAATCTTCTACCTCGCGGAGCACATCGGTCATGGCAGTTTCTGTTGGAGAAACCCGCAGTTTGCAAAGCCGAGACTTATGAAAAATCTACCATCGCCATCAGAGTTCCCGTTAGTGAACACAATAAAGTCAAATCGAACATGCCCACATATTCTACTCTTTTGATCTCCGGAGCCATACTGTATGAAAGCAGGCCAATGCAGGGAGATGAACATGTATCGATTCACACCTTGATTGCATACAGCTTTTCGTCCTTCTTACTTTGGTACAAAACCTGCACAGATTTTGGCAAATATTGACGTAGAATTACATAACTGGCTTATGCTGCAAGTGCATGACTTGGTATTAAACTTCGAAGAAACGGAAAATCTAGAATTTCAGATCCAGCAAGGTTTTGGTATTTGAATTCTCTTTTGCTAATCCCTTTAACATTTGAGTGCGTGATCGCCCTTTCAGACCAAGTGAACAAAACAAGAGAAACTCGGAACAGCAAGGTCTCACAAGAAGTCTTCATAACACAAACACCGATGAGAGGTCGTTCGCACAGCTGATAATAGGGCTCAATTTTACTAAACTATATTTCCTAACCCAATTGAGCTGCTGCCTTAACTTTCTAGGTTTAATGACACAATTGTGACAAAACTGCCGCCACGCGAAACCATGTGCAGATTACTAATTTAATAACAAAAGAGTGAAGAATCTAGGTGTCCGCTGTTGCATCTACAGTAGACTTCACACCCAATATTTATATGTACGCTTGTGCATTTGGGAGTAGAATCTATTCTCACCACTTTGCCATAGCTTCCCGTTCCAATCTTGCACTTCCATACGTACTCATTCACCATTTTGTTTCCTTCAGCGTCCTGCACATCCCAACAGTAACAATCACCAAATGACTCATCGAACATAAATAGTTAGTACACAACCAGAACATCTTCTACGGAGGATGTGAACATTAAAAAAATTGTATGCTTTGAAGGAACCAAGTGAGGGGAGAAGGGGCCATCGCGGGAGAGTGGCCTCATACCCTGGATCGAAATTCATGACAAGTCTCCTTAATGCGGTGCCGGGTCAGTAGCGGCTGTGGTAAACTAGATGCTCGTTTCATAGCTTCTTGCAGTTCTTTGAAGGAGATTTTCCTCTCAACATCATGATCGTGACCGACAGTCGTTATGAGCGGAGGATAGTAAACACTGAGTGGAGCGGATTTGGCTGCCGGTCGGCCTCCCTTGTGAGAACCTTTCTTAACGTCCTCAGCTTCATAGCGAAGCAAGTGCTCTTTTGAGATTCTTTTGACAATGGGTTTCGATGAAGATTTGACGTCCCTCCCGGAACCATGTCTCCGGAACCGGAAGAGTCCATAACATCTGCAATCCTTCTCCATGTACAGATATTATTTTGAAAGTTGAGGGGATATTAGTTCAACCACCGAGCTCTGTTGTGGCGGCTCTACCACCTTTGTTCCTCAAGGACGGATCACACTCGGATCCAAATGAAACCCTTGGAGAACGAAAAGTTAAGTGGATCCCAAGACAGAATTTTAATTTTTTCAGATTCGGAAGAGGCGCTTTTCTGTTTCACTGACAGAATGGTGCAACGCACGCACTACCTTCTTTTGAAAAACTTTTAAGTTGAAACCCTAATGCAAACTGATTGGGTCCAAATTTCCCCTCTCGTTCAACAGGATTTCTCAGTTTTGGAGTGTCCTGGCTGGTATGTCCTACTGTAAACTGCCTCAAAGGCGCACTAGTGCTAGAGCCAAGTACACAACTTCGAGCAACCCAAAGTGCTTCAGAAAGCACGCCAGTGTACACAGCGGGACATAATTACAAATCCTATCGGCAGCTGTTTGTGTTTTTCTTCCTTGTCTTACAAATTCGCACAAATTTCGTAGAGAATGCGACCACGGTGCAAACGTACACCCTAAATTCTGATGAGATGATGGCACTTTATAACTGAATGCTAGCTCTCGGAGGTTACTGTAGCGGGGGCTGACAGAGTGCCACAAACCTCTACGATCTTTGCGACAGCACATGACGGAAGTCGCACTCCTGCGGTATGATCTTCGACTTCCTCACATCCTCACAACGAGGACCACAATCCGGCCTCATGGTGACTTGCTTCAATCACGATAAATCAACAGCTACTTTACATAGTTCAGCGGAATCAAATTCCTCGGACCTCAGCTCCTCAACAACAAAACTAAAGTTATTTGAACATGTTGCGCATCTCAGATACACCAAGATGAGTCACCATGCGCGACTGTCTTAACTCAGCGATAAATTCCCCCAACCAAACTAGTCACTCAACCCAATCTCCTTAGAAAATCAGCACCACCACGACAACTAACCTGCGGTGTAGAGGCACTGAAACACAATCCAAACTTCGACCTGCAGGTCGGAAAACAAGACTACCTCACCGACACCGCGCGGCATTTAATCACTGATGCCAAATGGGGGCACCAAAATCCTCGAGCAGTCAACAGTGGCCGCCCCAGTCCGAGAACAGCCTTCTGAAGGCCGGGGGAACCTTAGAGTGCACTGACACGGAACCGCAAATCGACAGATCGGATCTGTATCCAACACACCCAATTCTATAAACCTCGCAGCTTCGCTGCCGCTTGTGCAGCACTGCGTGCTCTCCTGACGACGATGACCCACTCCTCTGAGCACAACCTGACATGAGCTAGTACAGCGTCAGACGGACGATCCTTCATGTTGCAACACCAATTCCAACTGCACTGACTTCAGTTCGATCGCTTCGATCAGACTCTACAGGCCGAACCAGGACGGGAAACATTGATCGATGACAGCGGTGGATGCACACAAACGGAAAGAGATGATTGAGGCTGAGAGGGTATGTTTATATAGAGCCGCCCTAAGCCCCGAAATGGACGAAGCAGCACACGAGCGACGAAAGCTGGCTCTCTTCAGTACAAAACAAAATAAATAGATAATTAAACAACAACACCGACGACGTTGTCTGTCCCTAGCCAGACATCGCCGGGTGGTCGTCGATCCACACCCCCGTTTGCATGGGGGGGGGGGAATGCCATGTGGTGAAAGGGGGTCAGGAGATGGGGGGAGAGTTTATATGAAACACACAAACATTGTGTGGGAGCATATGCAGCTGGGATATGCCCCCTTGTGGTCACCATGGTCTGTGTTCCTTGGGTACCCCCCACCCCCCACCTTCCCTCTTTGTTAGCCCACTCCTCAAGTGGGCTATATATATATATATATATATACTTTAAGAAAAAATGTGTGTATATATATATATATATATATATGAAGGAAGGAAGGGGTGAATGGATGGATGTGTTTAGATGAAGAACATGTGATGTAAATAAGACATGTTGAATTATGTACACAATGTGTTACATGTGTGTGTGTGTGTGTGTATATATATATATATATATATATA
The DNA here is from genome assembly GCA_036785485.1 of Physcomitrellopsis africana. NCBI lineage: Eukaryota > Viridiplantae > Streptophyta > Bryopsida > Funariales > Funariaceae > Physcomitrellopsis > Physcomitrellopsis africana. The sequence continues at coordinate 197,678 of JAWRVF010000132.1, read as the reverse complement.
GTGTGTGTGTGTGTGTGTATATATATATATATATATATATATATATAGTGTGTGTGTGTGTAATTTTTTACTTGAAATTTTTACATCTATATTTTGTAATAAAATATACTTATTTAATTCTTTTTACTTTCTTGAGTTTCAGAAAAAATTAAGAAAGAATGATATACATATAATTTTTTAAAATTGAATTTCTTTTCCTTTTTCTTTTTTTC